>JAQQTP010000076.1:37212500-37812500 GCA_029884605.1 Ormosia emarginata | reverse complement strand
GAGGATTGAATTCCAAATAATGGAAGAGGACATCGACCATGACAAATTATCTTCCCTATAAATATAAGAGGAAACAAAGTTCATGTGTTTAGATAACTCTGTACATTATTCCATAATGATTAAATTATTGTAGCAAATTTGTGCCAACCTTTTTTAAAAGCTATTTGCTTGTTGTTTTTAATACCACCTATCTTTGAAAATCCCACCACAAGCTGCAGGACCAGGACAACCCTTAGCAACCCCATCCATATTACATTTTACCATATTGTAAATGGGAAGATTCCAGAAGACATGCTTAATGCTAGGAGCACAACAGGGGTGACCATCAACCAAAAAGGATTTCATTAACATGAATTCAAAAATGGAAGAGGACATACGACCAGCACTAGTGTTACCTACTAAAACCATTATGATTAAATTAATAGCAATTTGTACAGGAGTTGTCAAACAACCTTATTCTGCAATACCATACATAAAGAGAGAACCTTTGCAACATAAAGAGAGAATAGATAGAATGCAAGAGCAATCAAAACTGGTGTTTGTGATATTACCAAACCAATTGCAAATATATTGAGCAAACGGGCAATAAATAAATAAATGATTAGTGAATTCAGCTGCTTTACCACAAAGACTGCAAACAGAAACCACAATGCAACCTCTAGACCAAAGATTCTCATCCGTAGGCATCCTATTATGCATAATTCTCCAAACGATGAAGGACTTGGATGGGGGAATACAACTATTCCAAATAAGTTTAGTCCAAAGGATATCCAGCCCCACAGGATTAAGAAACATAAAAGCATATTTAAAAGTCATTATTCCAGAATCAGAGCTAGACCAAATCAACTTGTCAACACAAGGTAAAAAAGGAATGGTAACCTGCTCAATTTCAGACTTAATGACAGGGAAATTAGATAACAGAGAGGTGGGAATAGACCACCTGCCATTAAAAATGAAATCACTCACTTTAGCTTTAAGAGAGCTGTGCAGATAAGGAGGGACACCAATTAAGTCAACAATCGGTCTAGACAACCACTAATCAGTCCAAAAGTTTATATTGACACCGTTCCCAAGTAGCCAGGTGGAATTCTCCCGAATAGAGGGCAAGTTGTATCTTATGCCAGGCCAAATTGATGAAGCAATGTAATATTTAATGGGAGTTTGGTTAGTAAAAACTCTATTTCTCAATAAGCAGGCCCATTGATTATTTGAAGAAATCAACTCCCAACCAAGCTTAAACAATCCCGCCTTATTAATGGCTTTAATAGATCTGATGCCTAAACCACCTTCCGAAACAGGCCTACAGACTTTGTTCCAGGCCACCGTAACAACTTTCCTGCTATTAATATCCCCATCCCACACAAAGTTTCTAATACACTTGTCCACATAATTGATAAGGTTAATGGGCCAAGCATAAATATGAAAACTGTAAATCAACATACCAAGAATAATAGATTTAACCAACTGGACTCTACCCATAATGGATAAAAGGGAACCTTTCCAAGAAATCAACTTACTCTTGATTTTGTCAGCAATGGGCATTAAATGTAATCTTCTAGGTTTACCTTTGAACAAAGGAACACCCAGGTAAGTGAAAGGGAGACAGCCAGTGGTGAAACCAAGTAAATTAGAAATAGAATTAATTCTTCTTTGAGAAATAGACCCAGGATAGAATTTTGATTTCTCAGTGCTTATCACTTGCCCAGAAGCCTGTTCATATGCCTTAAAAAGATTCAACAAGTTGACTAAACTCTTTTTAGTAGCTCTACAGAAAATCATAATATCATCAGCATACAAAACATGACTAGGCATCCTGAGATGTCTAGGCCCAGTCATTAACTGCAATTGACCTTCTTCAACCAATTTACTAATACCTCTACTAAGACCTCTTCAGCAAGACAGAAAAGAAGAGGGGACAAAGGGTCACCTTGTCTGACCCCTCTCTTGCAATTGAAAAAACCAACAACATGACTATTGATGGAAATTGAGAGCTTAGCAGAATGTAAGATAAGATTGACCCATTTACAAAATTTGTCATCAAATCCAAAAGCTTGAAGAACATGCAGTAAAAAATCCCAATCAATGGTATCAAAAACCTTTTTAATATCAATCTTCAACGCCAGCTGACCACCAAAAGCTCTATTATCAAGCAAATTAATAGACTCAGAAGCAGTACATATACAATTCGATATTTGAATGTATAATATTATATATTCAAATGAGAGAGAGAGAGAGACACATCAATCAAATTATCAAAAAGAATAAACTTTTATATGCTCTTAAAGTAAGAGATTTCTCTTACTATTAAATATTTATTATTTTAATCATAATTAAAAAATATAATTAAAGTGAAAGATAATAATAAATTTTATAAATAATATAATACATATTAAATGTACAAAGTAAGAGAAATTTTTTATTCCAAAAAAACTTATGAATTTCTGAAGGACAAGAGAAATTCTCATATAAGCAATGCCAATTATAGATATAGACACATTATTCAACATTAAACACAATAAAATTGTGTAATCCATGTTAAAAATTTACATATATATCTAAAGTCTAAAGAAAATGCCTTACAGATGTTAGTCATTAAATGCAGTGACGTGCTACAAGACAGCAAAATAACCATCGATATAAATCAAACTCAACTTTTTAATCAAAGCTATTGGATTAATCTTCGACTTCTTTATTGTTATTATTATTAATTATCAATTTGTTAATATTTCTTAATTTGATTGTGTGTATGTGATTTCTGTCGAAAATTTCGTGAGTATAGTATCAACATCAACAGGGAGCAGGGGATGAAGTGTGTGCAGTGAGTGGGGAGGAAACTAGCAAGAGCAAACACACAAGGGACACAACCCAAGCAAAAACCAAAACAATCGAATTGAAAGATGTCGAGCAAAGAAGTAGAAGATGAAATTGAAGGGAAGCAAGAGCAATTAGCGGATCTCAGCAAAACCCTAAAACAAGGAGAGAGGATTCTCGCCCCAACAAGGCGACCCGACGGAACCCTTCGCAAGCCCATTCGCATCAGAGCCGGCTACGTCCCTCAAGATGAAGTCGCCATTTATCAATCCAAAGGCGCCCTCGTCAGTACCGTTTTCAATATCTTTCTTTCCTTCCTTACAAAATTCACCATTTCAATACTGTTCTAAATGCACCCTTTTCAGCTCCCTAACTCCGAACCCCTTTCACTTTATCAAGTTTGGATTTTTAGAAGTAACACATAACAATGGTTTGATTTTAAACTTTGAAGGGAGTGAATTGAGTGGGCATCACACAGTGCATAATGCAAGTTTGGATTTTTAGAAAATGGGTAGAGGGTGTTGCATAATGTTGCATACTGATAGTGCATTTTGGTTGTTTTTTTTTTAAAAAAATTTACCTTCTACAAGTGGGTGTGTGTTAATTGCACTAGTCTAAGCTGAAGGAGTTGTTAACTGGCATAACTAATTGAGTCACATTTTTTGTTCTCCTCAGGATTCAAACAATGTGCAAGATTATAACAGATTTTACAATTTTTTTATATTATATAAGCAAAAAATGGTTCAAAGGAAGCAAGCTTTACAATTTTCTTTACGGTTAAAAATGACAAATAAATAATCTTATTAAACCGAACTATGGTACATGGTTTACCTGTGTTTTTAATCCCCATTTTTTATTTCTTCATTTTGGATTTTGCAGTGGAAAAAGGAAATGGCCTCGCAGGTTGCACCTCCAGGTTATGAACCTGCATTGGATGCAAAGCCTAAGACTAAATCGGTTAAGAGGAATGAAAGAAAGAAGGAAAAGCGGCTTCAGGTTTGTTATGTTATCTGTCTCTGTCGTGCCTAATTCGAGTGGTTTCTCAGGCTAAGTGTTTAACTTGCTTCTTACTTACCTTTTCATTCCCATCAAGGTGAAACTCATGATAGGCGACGGTGTAGCTTTGAACCTAGACTCCTTCCTGAGTTAATTTGAGTTATGTTTTAGCATGAAATAATTGTGATGAAATTTATAGCACAAAGCATTAACATGATTGGTCTCTTTAATGTATTAAGTATTAGTCGTTACACTCTTCATTCCCCTTATTCCTTCTATAAGTCATCTTTAAGAAAACAATTGGTTGCATTGTAAGTTGTAACATCCCTATATGGTCAACAACAACAATGCCTTTTCCCACTAGGTGGGGTTGACTACATGGATCAAACAATGTCATTGTGTTCTATCATAAATCATGTCTTCAGAATAACTTTCCTATATGGTCATGGTAATAATAAGAAAAACAACCAAATGCTGGCATTTAAGCTTTACTATAAAGCGCACTCTTTAGTTATTATAAAATGTATATGTAAATTCCATTCCATTATTGTGAGAATTAATAAATAAGTTGCCAAAATCGCTTATATTCAAGATTCTCTTGCCTTTCTTTTTATTTTCTTCTTGCAGGCTGCTCTTGAAAAGGAAAAGAACTTAGAACCAACTGTAGCTGAAGATAGTAGAAAGCAAGAAGTAGTACCCATCGACAATTTAGGTCACACATCAGAATCTGTCAACTCATTAACATCGCAGATTAATGAGCTAGCTGTTTCTGGAAATTCTTCCATTGTTACTCCTACTTCAGACTCTGTGGAAGGTTCGGCGCAAGTTGGCCCAGGTCAAGATATAGATAAAAGAATTCGAGCACTAAAAAAGAAGGTACGCCAACTATGCTTTAAGACTTTTTGTATTAGGGGAGATTAGCCTGATGCCTTTCTCCAACATGCTTACAGTAAAGCTTAAAATAAACAACCATTATTTCCAAGCTAACAATAATAGTATATGGTAAGATTACTTTTAGTAAATATGATAAGTCATTTGTTCTGCCATGTCCAGGTACCTTAAACACTGTTTTCTGTGTTTTCCATACTATTTTTTAGGAACTTAATGCAGCTTAAGATCTAATGTAAGCATAAAGTTTAAGGCCTCAAATTGAATTTTTCTGATTCTAAGTGGGTTATTGAATTACTAAGGTGCTGCTGTCTATCAAGTATCATTTATGGTTGAGGACTATGCATGACCATGATTCAAGGAGTATGTTATTGGTAATCTACATGCTCATGTTTGTATCGTCACTAGTTTCTATGTAGCCTGTGGTTGTCTGCAAAAGCAAAACTCCCACTGCCAGACCTATATTTTAGTCAATATGTAAACTCTATAATCGTCGCTATTTCGTCTTGATCTTCACGATTTTCTTCTGATTGATCTTATTATATTTTCTTGGATAGAGACTGATTGATCAAGAACTTTACTTAATTCAAATACCTGGTTTTTAGTCATTAATTGAGTGGACATAGATTCCCTGCTCCTTCTTTGCCCATGCTTTTTAACTTTTACATAATCTAAATTTCCCCAATTATTCTGGCTATTTTCTTTCATTTCTTTTTGCTGGTTATTTCCTTGTTACATCTTCATGTCCACAAGAAACTATCAAATGAGAGTTCAAGCTGGGAATAAATACATGGATACCATGAAAAATGAGTAACAACTGTGTCCTTGTTTAGCAAAAAAACCAAAGGAAAATATCTGAGGGTTGGGCAATATTTGAGTTGATTTCAATGGTGTATCTGGTTGGAGAGGATTGCCCATATTTTCAAGGGTGTCTCTTTACCTTGTATTTGCTATGGGATAGGATTGTGTTTATGTGCTTTCTTTGATATTCTGTTCACTATGGTTTGAAGGGAATTTATTACTGATATGCAACAAGATTGGACAGTTTTTTTTTTTTTTGGGGGCGGGGGGGATAAAAGAAGAGCTTTGTTGCATTTTTTAGCTTCCGTGGCTTGCAAATTTTTTTTCTTTTTAGGAGGATTTCTTATCTTTCCTTTTCTTCTACTAATATCTATGAAACACGGACACACCGATTATGAGACGTGTCTGCGTGTCGGACACATGGAGACACCCGTACGACACACGTGTCCTGCATGTCCGAATGTGTCTGATTAAAAAGATTATTTTTTTTTCCAGTTTGGACACGTTCGAACACTTATCAGACATATTCGGACACTTCTCGGACACGCTTGGACACAACTAGGACATGACTTGAACACGACCCATTAATATTTTTTTAAAAAAATTAGTTTCGATGATTAACGTTCAATTAGTAAGCCCGTAATCCACTCAAACTCAATCACATGACTGACGTCTTAAGCCACAATTTTCACATATCAATATTTTAAGTTTTATCTTTTCATACGTCACTATTAGACTTTTAAGTTTTATCTTTTCACACACTACTATTTTCATCTGCTCCTTCTACCTCTACTCATACCAAGTCGTCTACTTCGTTGTCATCAAAGTTTGCCTCACACCAATATTCTCTATAGTTATTTTTTTTATGCACATGTACTTGTACATGATTAATTCTATTAGGAGAAGTTGGTTTAGGAGATTTTTTAAAATATGTCAATAGAAATTATGTTTCATATTTTTTAAGAGGGGCTTACTAGGTAGCAAATATTGACACATATGACATATATTAAAATATTATAAATCTTCAAGCTTATAGAAATGATATTAATGAATTATGAATTTTTTTCTTAAATTTTGAAATTATATATATATATGTCGTGTCCGTGTCCTATAATTTTTGAATTTGATGTGTCCCTGTATCCGTGTCTATGCTTATAGACTGATACTCTTTTATCCATTAAAAATAAAAGATATTTGAGTAATGTCGGGCCATGAACTTTCAAATCTCGTGCTGCTCTAGATCCCGTAGTGCTGAGTGATGCAAGGGAACTAGTTCCATCTTTGTGTAGCTTCATTTGTTTTGAGTCTTTTGACCATAAGGATGGAACCAGGCTATCATCTCCTCACATGTCTATTTTATAAGTTGCAGTAAGATATTGAGATGACTTGTGATCAATACATAGAGATATTCATTTTTGAAGTTGATGGTGACTCAGCTGAAAACATTGCTGAAGGTAGACTGCTGGAGGACTGAGCGTTGAATCTACTTTTCCTAATGAATTGTTGGAATCTGTTTATTCTTTTGGAGCATTGGATAGGTTCCCATCAGATGGTCCAGAAACTCGAATAATTATGTCAACTGAATCTACTTTTCCTAATGAATTGTTGGAATCTGTTTGTTCTTTTGGAGCATTGGATAGGTTCCCATCAGATGGTCCAGAAACTCGAATAATTATGTCAACTTAAAAGAGGAGATTGCGTCAGAGTAAACTTCAAGGAGAATTGGAGGATAGAACACAGAATGACTTGGTTTGTCAGTGAAGAAGAAAAGCAAATTAGGAAGTATAATATTTTCACAGGACTATTTTCCTTTTAAGCAGCTTAACTCAATAATTAATTGTAAAATTAATTTTGGCAATCATCTAGATTATTTGGATGGATGACATAGTGGATGTGTTTTTATTCTGTCTTGCTAAGGAACTATCTATGAAGGTTTCAAATAGTGCTTTCACTTTTTCTTAGCCTAACATTTTGACTGTTGGATGCAGATTCGACTTACAGAAGCGCTGCACCAGAAAACTGCAGAGCAAGATCTGAAGCCAGAGCGGTTAGACAAGCTAGCAAAAGTGGAAGATTGGCGTAAGGAGTTAAAGCTATTGGAGGATAAAAAGGCTGAAACAAACGCATCATGAACAAAACATTAGAAATAGCAAGACGAAAATGTGTAATTTTTATCCATGTTTCTTCAAGAGATATGGACGCTTTTATGGAAACAGGTTAATCTATTAAAAGATTTTCCTTTAATCGTCTCGTTTTGCATGCATCTTGCCAGATAAAGTTAATCTTTATTTGTTCTCAAAAACAAGTTACTATATGTATTTGATGTCTACTTGAAAATTTTGTACAAGCCCTGATTCCTTGCCATATGAGATTCATTAGGAAGTTTGTAATTAATGTTTTAACGATAATACAACACTTGACCTCATACAACATGAGAAAATAACCAACGAAGAAAGCATAAATGGAACTAGAGTTTTGGTCTTGTGTAGATGCATGTGAGGGAAGTCTGGAATAAATGAATTTTAGTAAAATCAAGTGCGTAGATGAATTTTATAAAAGCTTATAGGAGTTTAGAAGTTTAGAAACAGAGTCTTTTGGAAAAGAAAAAAAAGGAGGCTGTTATAGTGTTGATATAAAAATAAAATATTTTTCGATTCGTACTATTTTGATAGTTTAATTTGATATGAATATAATTCTTGAATTTATCAGTTTTAGGTTGGAATTGAAGCTGATCGATACATAGATTTCGATTGGTCATTTTTATCTCATATTAAGAGTGATAGTTTTGATTTTTAATCCAAAAAGTAGGCTTAGAGAGTAACTACACTTAGTAAAATTTTTGAAAAAAAGAAAAAATCTCGAGTGAAGAATCAACAAAGGTTCGAGCATCTGATGTTTTGAATTCAAAAAGAAGGATTTTTGAATTTGAAGTAGCAGTTAGCAGCAGTTGGAGGTGAAATCAAGACAATACATGGATTGCTGACAAAAATTGAGCAATTGTTGATGGCACGAGGATTGCTGACAAAGATTTAGTGGTTATTAGACAAAGAATTATCAATCATTTAGGTAATTATCTTTGTTGTAAACACATGTCAAAATCTTGTAAACTATGAAGTTACTTATAAAGTCTATAAATACCAAGATGATGGAAACATTTAGGAGTTGGAAATTCTATACTTACAAACACTTGTAAACTCACGCTTTTACGTCCATTGACTTTTCGAGCAAACAACAAGCAATTCTAGACCAATATGTTTCCATCCAATTTCATTTCTGTGAACACTCAATTTTGTCCGGGTAAAAAAAAATTAAAAAAAATTATTAAAAAGATAAAAAAAAAAATAAAAAAGGATAATAAAAAAGGATAATATTTTTTTTAAATAATAAAATAAATTTGCCACACACTCACTTCACAACAAGATACTTTATTATTTTGCCACACACTCACTTCACTACAATACAATCACTTACATCTCTGCACATTTTCATTCCTCAGTCACTCAAGCACACTGCACTCACAGAGACCACTTTCTACACTCTCACGTTTTTTACTTACACACGCATGTCCTGGCAATGTCACTCACTCATGGAGACCACTTTCTGCACTCACGTTTTTTTACTCACACACACACAGAGTATTTGGTTTTTTTGAGTTTTTTGGCTGGCTTTTAAAAAAGAGGAAGGAGATCATACACAGGGGGGGACGTGATTTTTGGGTTTTCTCCACTCTCATTTTCACCTTCATCACAAACCACCTCCACCTTCACTCATCTTCTCCAATACCAATCACCACCCTCCACTAGGAACCTCCACCTCCAACAAACCAAACCACCCACAACCACCACAATCACCATTAACGGACCACAAAAAAAAAAGAGAGAAAAATGTACACCGAAAGAACCACCGGTAGCCGCACCGGACGCTCAGAATTGCCGGCGAACCAGTAGATCGGACCACCTGAAGCCGCTGTCCGCCACCTGCACGACGAACCAACCGCCAAGCCGCGCGCGCCGCACCAGATCTGTTCCACCAGCATCTGTCAGCTCCGTCCCGCCAGCCTCGCCATCGCCCCGTCGTAGCAGATCCATGCACCAGGTCCCGCCGTCGTCGCACCGCGGCTCCACTCCGTAGCAGGTCTGATCGGTCCCACCGCACCAGCTCCGCCGTTTCTCCCCGAGCCCAGATCCACTCGCCCAAACCAGATTCCACCGCCAACCGCGAGCTCCCCACCGTTCCCGGTAGCTGCGCTGCAAGCGCTCGGCCGTCGTCTCCTCCCAGTAGCCGCCGCACATCTCTCCACCGTTCCAAGCTCTATAGTATTACTCTTTTTCTCCTCTTATTTTCCCTGCAACCAGAGACTAAAAGTCTCCTTGTTTGAATGACTTTGTGATAAAAAAGAGAGAGGGTCTGCTGCTAAACGAAAAGAAGGAAGGCTCCTGATTTTTTTTTTTTTGGGATTAACTCTCTTTTTAGTTAGATTTTTTAATTTATCGCTTTTTGAAAGTTTATTTAATTTTATACGTATAGTTAAATAAAAAATTCAAAAAATAAAAATAACAAAGTGGGTAAAAAACAAAATTTTTAATAAATGCAATGACCAATAACGGTGATTGAATAGCGGATGCTATCTTCAGCGTCATTTGGATCATATGGGTTTATTGAGAGCTAGTGCTTCCCAACTTGAACCCTTTGCAATAAAATTTTCTTTTCAAAAATCTTTTAATTAAAATCAATCAACTCACACTTATTTTATACGAACTACGTGACTTTGAGTTCCTCATTGCACTTGAGAGGTGCGTAGGAGCGCAATTTTCATTCTGTCAAGTCAAAAATTAAATTTTCACAATTTTGTTCTTCTTTTCTTTTTAAAAAATAAAAAATAAACAAATAAAAAATAAAAAAATAAATTGCAAAATCTTTTTAATATGAGTAAAATAAATAAATTTGAGATTATCAAGTTTTTTCTAATGACTTAAGGTCTGTCTCGGAGATCGGGTGTGATGGGGAGTGCGGTGGGATTAAGTTTCCACCCTTCCTTATCCATAACCGACTCCCGAATCCGATTTGGTTCCAAAGACTATTTTCTAAAAAGGTTTTCTAATTTTTCTTAAATTTAAATAAAATTGGTGGCAACTCCATATTTATCTTTTTTTAAAATCACGCGAGCTGCTATTTCGCCGCGATCTCGGTCGCGACAGATGGCGACTCCGCTGGGGAAGCTTGGAGAGTCAAGCCTGTTATTTAGTTGTGCAAATTGTTAATAATCTCTATTTATTTATCTTACCACTTTTGTCCTTGTTTTTGTTTTCTTATTTGTTTGTAAATAGATTTTATTTTATTTTATAAATATCGATATCATTATTACTGTATATTTTTTTTGCTTGTATATATTTTGTGATTAATTGTTTAAACCATAGGGTAGATGATTGTTGGCTGGCTGTTGTATATATGCTTTTGCAGGTTAGGTAGTAGTTTTATCTTTTTAAGTTTTTGTATGAGTTTGTATACTCCCTTACACACGTCACTATCACTTACCTCACACACTTTTTGGACTCTATACCCGAGTCTGTGCAAACCCGAGGAATAGGAGGGGTCTCGACTTTTGTTATTGAGGGGCTTCATGCTCACTTGACATTGGTTGAGACACCACTCAGATTGTTACCGGTATCATGGATTAGTCATATTGAGAGGGTTTATCCCTACTTGTGATTAATTTATGAATTGGATCCTTGTCTTTCGAGATATGGGCAATCTGGAGACCATGACTTTTAGAGGTCTAGATCTGTTCTAAAAACCTTGCACTGATAGATTGAACATAGTGACTGTCAAAATTAGAGTCGTGACCTTGAGGAAATCCAACCTTTAAGTTTCACCTAATTAGGACACAAAGGGAGCGTGCTTCTTCTTGATTTATCCATTTCTCATATCATTCATTCTTGCATTTTTTTTAAAAAAAAAATTCATAAAAAAAGGGGATGTTTCATATTGCATTTTCATATCATTTGCATGACATTCATAGTTTTTTTTTCAAGCAAAAGAGAAATAGAAGAAAAGATATGCATCATCTTGCATTTGCATGACATTCATAGCATTTTTCAAACAAAAGAGAAAATAAAAAAGACATGCATTATCTTGCATTTGCATGACATTCCCAAAAATATTCCTCATCTTACATTTTTTTGTCATTCCCTGCATTCTAAAAAATAAAAAAAAATATACCTTGCATTTTCATAGCATTCTCAGTATTAAAAAAAAATCATGCATTTTCATATCATTCATAACCTTTTTTTTAAAAAAAAAAACATGCATCATCTTGTATTTTCAAGGCATTCATAACATTTAAAAAAAAAAGTGTTTTCAAAAGTCTATTCATTTCACCTTATGCGTCTCATGCATCTCATTCATTTCATCTCATGTATCTCATCTTATACTTCTCATGCTTCTCATTCATTTCATCTTATGCTTCTCATGCATCTCATTCATTTCATCTCAGTCTTTGTTTTAATAAATCAAACTAGTTCAGGAACCTTTGCGCAGCCTAGGAAAGAAGAGACCAATCAAACTCGAGTTCACAATACCGGATCTCGGACCAGAATGGCTGCAAATAATCCTGAGACGGGGAGAAACTTGAGCAGAGAAATCGATGAAATGAAAGGGAGGATGAATGAGATATCTGAGAATCAAGCAAGGATGGAGGCAATATTGGAAGATGTGAGGGAGTCTCTCCGCTTAATCAGTGGAAATAGAGGTACGAATGGGGTTGAAGAATATATAAATGTGCCATCGGTGACTGCTCCGATTTTCCCAACTATAACCTCAGGCATTGTTATAGGGATACGTGAGCAACCACCTCAAATGACAACAATGGGCATGCCTATTGGGGAAGGGTATCGCACCTTGGAAGGAGCTCGTGGTGAAATTTCTAGTTATACTGGCCCTACATGGGAACAACCTCATGTGTCTGTTCCGGGGCTGGCGACATTGCCTTGCTCTGGAAATAGTCATGTCATGACTGAGAAAGATGAGATGAAAGAAGAGTGGATGGAGAAAATAGAAGAACAGATCAAGGCAATCAAGGGCCCCAACGATTATGGACGTCTAAGAATAGAAGATCTGTGTCCTACCACGGATGTCATAATCCCTAAAGGTTTCAAGATTCCTGATTTTGCCAAGTATGATGGGAGTGGTAACCCTCGGTTTCATTTGATCAGTTATGGAACCACGATGGCTGTTTGGTCCAAGGATGATAAGTTCCTCATTAGCTTTTTCCACGAGAGTCTTACAGGCCCTGCTTTAGAGTGGTATCTTCAATTAGACCGCTATAAGATTTCTCGTTGGACAGAGTTAGCTAATTTATTCATGGATCAATACAAGTTTAATCTGGATGCAGCTCCTACCCGAGAACAATTGAGCTCGATGCAGAAAGGAAGTGAGGAAACCTTCAAGCAGTATGCCCAAAGGTGGAGGTTTCTTGCAGCACAAGTGCAACCACCGTTGACTCTAACAGAAATGTGTTCATACTTCTTAGGGACTTTGGGAGCTCCGTATATCGAGACAATGACAGGTGCTGTATATCGAGATTTTGCTGACTTAGTAGTTGTTGGTGAGAGGATTGAAGTTCTGGTAAAAGCCGGCAAATTGGAAACCGACAACAATAAAGGTGGTTATGAAGAGTGAGTCTTTCCCATAGGAAAAGAGAGTGGGGAGTGAGCTACATGCAAAATCAAAACCCTTCACAACTCCATTTCTCAGCGTTTCACTCTGCCTATACCAATTGACCTCCAGCGATTTGGAACTTCTGAACAGCTGATGATCTGAGGCGTTAATTGATGAGATTGCCATCTTAGAATTTTATGATATTGAATTCATGTTAGCTTTCTTGAAGCATTAATGTAATGGATTTGTATGGATCTCAGTATGTCTTGTTTCACTTTCTTATGTCTTGGACACTCATGTTCATGTCACGTTTTTTTTGTCATTCTTTTCTTTCCTTTACTTGTCGTCTTTTGGTTCGGATTCCATGGATTTCTCGTTCTGAAAAAAATTTGGTGGTCACAAAGGCCATATGTGTAGGTGTTATTTGCAAAAAAACAAAAAAACAAAAACAAGCAGCAAAAAATATATAACAAAAAAAGAAAAAATAAAAGGGAGTAAGAAAGTCTTCACTCGGCATGTACTGTCTTTTTGTCTCAAAATTAAAATTTTTGAAAATGAGCACTCAAGATTTGAAATGAAGATTGACCATCTTTCTTTATCTTTCACAGGAATTCATCTTTTCATCATCTCTTGTTGTCCCTTTTTGAGCTTGAAAGTTTTCTTCAATTTAACCCTGGACAAGGATCACCCCTACACTAGGGGTCAACACAAAGTGAAAATTGTGTTTTTCTAAAAAAAAAAGGAAAGAAAATGAAATGAAATAGGTCACTACAAAGGTGAATTATTGAAGTAAAAAGAAAATGAGAAGAAATGAAGAACAATAAAAGAAAGGTGTGCTTGAAAGCGCAAAGTCAACTGACGAGGTTTAATTTTGAACAAGGATCCTTGGTCCCATTCAACCCTTAAACAATTGTTTGAGCATTATATCCTTCATTTCATAACCACTAACCTTAGCCACGTAACAAGCCTTAAAAAGTCTATTCTGATCAATGAAGGATTGCTGTCATTTTCATTAACTTTAATTTTGAGACAGAAGGTTCGTTCTGTTTTGAGTTTTCAATTTCTTGCTTTTTTTAAAAAAAAAAGGAAAATGAAGAAAAAGAGGTACTTGTTAGTCCTACACTGGGGCAAATTTCTCTTCGGTTCAATTTGGCCTACACTAGGGCAAATTTCTCTTTGGTTCAACTTGGCCTTGCACTAGGATAAGTTTTTACCATGTTCAACTCAACTCCAAACTGGGGCAATTTTTCATTTCCCTGGTTCATTTGATCTACGTTAAGGCAAATCTTTTGGTCATTAAGACGTCTGCCCTATTCAATTCAGTTCTAAACTGGGACAAATTTCTCTTTGGTTCAATTTGCCTTGATGTACATGCTCAGTAGAAGCCAACTAAAGATCATTTTTATGAAAGTTGAACCAATCCATACGGGGATGACACCTCTTCGAATCTCATATCTTTGTTTGTGTCTATCCTTTGTAAATAATCCTTTTGTGTAGTCAAAATTTTAATTCCAGTCCGGAAGTTGTTCACTTGGTCAATTTCTCTCCTGTTGTGCTCTTGAATCCATGCATATTTGTTACATAATGCTTCAGGTAAGGTGAACATGAGTACAACACTATGATTTGACCATCTGATGGTAATTTCCTGATGAAAAACTCATATCGAAGTTCCAATTGAAGGAGGAAGTGATATGTCAAGGGATAATTCAGAAATCCCAAGTCCTTTCTTGATGGCTTTACAACATTCCGGGTCCATGGCCTGATGAGGTGTTCAAAAATGAAAAAAAAGAAGAAAAGAAGAAAAAGAAATGAAGAAGGGATAAGGGAAGTCAAGAGTATTCGAAGCCAACCGAAGGGTCTGATGAAGAAAAGCACGTGGACAAAGGGTTTGATTGGTCAAACTTTCCAAGATCGTCGTTGGTTCAAAGGACTTAATAAATAAAATAAGAAAAAAGAAAAAAGAAAAAGAAAAGACAAGAAAAATAAAAAAAAAAGAAAAGAGAAAAAGAGAAAGAAAGAATTTTAAGTCCATATTTAATTTGAGCGCATCGGCTCCATGCATTTTAATTTCTTGTTGAGCGCGTCGGCTCCTTGCATTTTAATTTTACATTGAAGCGCATCGGCTCAATGCATTTTAATTTTCTCGTTGAAAGCGCATCGGCTCCTTTCATTTTAATTTTACATTGGCGTATCGGCTCCATGCATTTTATTTTCTCATGCATTTTATTTTACATTGAGCGCATCGGCTCCATGCATTTTAATTTTACATTGAGCGCATCGGCTCCATGCATTTTATTTTACGTTGAGCGCATCGACTCCTTGCATTTTAATTTTACGTTGAGCGCATCGGCTCCATGCATTTTATTTTACTCGTGAGCGCATCGGCTCCATGCATTTTAATTTTACATTAGCGCATCGGCTCCTTTCATTTTAATTTTACTTGAGCGCATCGGCTCCATGCATTTTATTTTACATTGAAAATTTTACGTTGAGCGCATCGGCTCCATGCATTTTAATTTTACATTGAGCGCATCGGCTCCTTACATTTTAATTTTACGTTGGCGCATCGGCTCCATGCATTTTATTTTACGTTGAGCGCATCGGCTCCTTGCATTTTAATTTTCTGTTGAGTGCATCGGCTCCATGCATTTTAATTCTGTTGAGCGCATCGGCTCCATGCATTTTAATCTTTCGGTGAGCGCATTGGCTCATGCATTTTAATTTCTTGCCTTGTTTTGCATTCTGGGACAAAATTGAAGTTCATATCTTTCTCATTTCTTACGACGATAATTTGAAAAACTACGGTTATTCCTATTATCTAGTAAGAAACAAGTAAAGAGGCACTGTGAACACCCAATTTTGTCCGGGTAAAAAAAATTAAAAAAAATTATTAAAAAGATAAAAAAAATAATAAAAAAGGAAAATAAAAAAGGAAAATATTTTGTTTTTTTTAAATAATAAAATAAATTTGCCACACACTCACTTTACTACAGCACAATCACTTACATCTCTGCACATTTTCACTCCTCAGTCACTCAAGCACACTGCACTCACGAGACCACTTTCTACACTCTCACGTTTTTTACTTACACACGCATGTCCTGGCAATGTCACTCACTCACGGCACTCACGGAGACCACTTTCTACACTCACATTTTTTTACTCACACACACACAGAGTATTTGGTTTTTTTGAGTTTTTTGGCTGGCTTTTAAAAAAGAGGAAGGAGATCATACACAGGGGGGGACGTGATTTTTGGGTTTTCTCCACTCTCATTTTCACCTTCATCACAAACCACCTCCACCTTCACTCATCTTCTCCAATACCAATCACCACCCTCCACTAGGAACCTCCACCTCCAACAAACCAAACCACCCACAACCACCATTAACAGACCACAAAAAAAAGAGAAAAAATGTACACCAGAAAGAACTACCAGAGCCGCACCGGACGGTCAGAATCGTCGGTGAACCAGTAGATCGGACCGCCTGAAGCCGCTGTCCGCCACCTGCACAACGAACCAACCGCCAAGCAGCGTGCGCCGCACCGGATCTGTTCCACCAGCATTTGTCAGCTCCGTCCCGCCGGCCTCGCCATTGCCCCGTCGTAGCAGATCCATGCACCAGGTCCCGCCGTCGTCGCACAGCGGCTCCACTCCGTAGCAGCTCTGATCGGTCCCACGGCACCAGCTCCGCCGTTTCTCCTCGAGCCTAGATCCGCTCGCCCGAACCAGATTCCACCGCCAACCGCGAGCTCCCCACCGTTCCAGCCGCCTGCGCGCTCAGCCTGTCGTCCTCCCCAGCCGCCGCACATCTCTCCACCGTTCCAAGCTCTATAGTATTACTCTTTTTCTCCTCTTATTTTCCCTGCAACCAGAGACTAAAAGTCTCCTTGTTTGAATGACTTTGTGATAAAAAAAAAGAGAGAGAGGGGGTCTGCTGCTAAACGAAAAGAAGGAAGGCTCTTGATTTTTTTTTTTGGGTTAACTCTCTTTTTAGTTAGATTTTTTTAATTTATCTCTTTTTGGAAGTTTATTTAATTTTATATGTATAGTTAAATAAAAAATTCAAAAAATAAAAAAAACAAAGTGGGTAAAAAACAAAATTTTTAATAAATGCAATGACCAATGATGATGATTGAATAGGGATGTTATCTTTAATATCGTTTAGATCATAAGGGTTTATTGAGTAGCCTAGTGCTAACTTGAACCCTTTGCAATAAAATTTTCTTTTCAAAAATCTTTTAATTAAAATCAATCAACTCACACTTATTTTATACGAACTACGTGACTTTGAGTTCCTCATTGCACCACAGGGTGCGTAGGAGCGAAATTTTCATTTTGTCAAGTCAAAAATTAAATTTTCACAATTTTGTTCTTCTTTTCTTTTTAAAAAATAAAAAATAAACAAATAAAAAATAAAAAAATAAATTGTAAAATCTTTTTAATATGAGTAAAATAAATAAATTTGAGATTATCAAGTTTTTTTTTTGCACAACCGACTTAAGGTACCGTCTCGGGATTTGATAGTGCGTGGGATTAAGTTTCCACCCTTCCTTATCCATAACCGACTCCCGAATCCGATTTGGTTCCAAAGACCATTTTCTAAAAAGGTTTTCTAATTTTTCCTAAATTTAAATAAAATTGGTGGCGACTCCATATTTATCTTTTTTTAAAATCACGCGAGCTGCTATTTCGCCGTGATCTTGGTCGCGACAATTTCCATTAATGTATTCTTTACAAATTAAATGCAACCTTAAATTCAGTTCATTTTACATTTTCAGTTCTTTATTTTCTTAGCAAAAATCTCTTATACACCTGATCAAGTGATTCTTTTAAGGATCATTTGAGTTCTGTTTATTGCTTTCATTACTTTCCTGTCATTTTATTTTCATGCAATTTATACACTTACACATTTACTTTCCATTGCATTTATTTCAAAGCACATTTACTTTTCTCTCAAGTCTTTTACATTATTTGTCATTTTTACTTCGAATGCACTTTCATTTTCAGTTATTTACATGCAACTTATTTTCATTTGTATTGAATTTCTTTTACTTTTCGAAAATAAACCTCTTGATTGTTTTAAATTAATTTTTATCAAGTTAAACTTACACAAGAAATATTCGATTTTGGATTTGTATAATTTCTTGAAATCGAAACCATCAATTTCATTCCTTTAAGATATTCAGGCTAGAACCCAAAGAGGAAACGATTCTCTTCCCCGAATTGAGATCGAGAATCAAACTTTGTCCATAGACAAAGGGTTTACCATAGTTTTTTAAAAAGTAATCGAAATATTTTGGTAAACATATAGTAAATTTCAAAAGCCTTACACAGCACCTCGTTGTCAATCTTACTCATTAGGATAATGCTTTGTGCACATTATTCTCCTGAAAATAAGAAAATTGGATCTTAGAGATAATTGAAGTAATTCATGTACATTCAATCTCGATAAATATAAACCCGAACATTTGTTTCAGTAGTGGGGACCTCGGAACTAGGTCCAGTTTCAGAAGCTATGTTTCCCTGAAATATGTGAAAACAAAATTAGTATTCTTTCGAGATTTATATAAAATGAATATATTGACGAACCTCAACACTAGCTTCAAGAGGAATATCTTGAGCCCCAGTGCTGGATTCTTTTTCGGCTTGAGTTTCGACATCGAACATCTTGTCAAAACGGGAACTCAAGGCTGAAGTTGGTTCTGGCCCTGGAGTGAGTTGGGTCGGAATAAAAGTTGAATCCCTTGGAGGAGAAGAGATAGGAGAAGGTGTCCTGAATCTTCTCATAGAGATCGGGGTAGATTCCTTTTGTTCTTGGGGAGAAGATTCCTGTTCGAAATAGAAAACATTAATTATTTTAAACAGTTAAAAAAAAACAAATAATATGTGTGACTTACTTGTGGTGGCCTAGCTCTCATTGCATTTGATGCTGGTCTTGCATCCTTTGAGGAGACGAGCTCTTCATCTCGTTTCGAAGATTCAGTAGAGCTTTCAGATATAATGATTTGCGTATGTTTCGACGCAACATGCTTTATGCGCCCAGTTTTTCTCGGGCTCTCAACAATTATTTTTTCCTGTAAAAATGCAAGGAAATCGAAGTCAGAGACATTAAGGAAATCGAAGGCATTTAAAAAACTGAAAATGGATTAGAAGGATATATATTTCTTTTACCTTGGATTATTGGGGAACAACAGTTGTGGTTTTTTCAATCATTTCTTTCTTTTTCTTCTTCTCAACAATCTTTGTTTTTGAAGGTATTAGAGGAGGTTTTTTCGAGATGTGAGATGATGAAGTGGCTCCCGAGACCTTTGTCTATGTTTTTTGGACTTTGCTGGGTCTATGAGGTTCATCATCCCAGTCTTCTTCAGCCTCCATTACTTTAGTTCTTTTCAAAACTACAAATATGCAAGATATATATATGATTCAGCATTAAGAGATTAGATCGAAAACAAATAATTACGAAGTATTCTCTGGTTTTTTACCATATGGTGGGTATCTTATTATTCGAGTATATCCATAAATTGGAACTCGGCAGGCGTCCAAATAGCAGTTGGTAAAAGTTACTTCTCATTTCTTCGATTCCTTAAAAACACCCAACGCTCCACCTTTGGGATCTGGATATTTGTTTGCCATGCCAAAAGGAGCATTTGGGAGTGGAAGAAACTTTAGTGGAGTTTCGAATCGTTTGAACGAAACCAAAAGATTCGAAACTAGCGCACCAATGAAACGAGCGTAACAGGTTTGATAATGTTTTACTTTCTTTTGTTTTAGGACTTGTTCAGCCGATCAAACCACCAGTCTTAAATGTTTTTGATCATATTTAACTTTAAAGAATTTCTCAAATTTGGAGATTTCTTTAAGATGCATACCTTTGGACTTCTTGATTGCTACTCCTGTCTGCACAGATGAATTGGAGTTAGTAAAACGTTGGAAGCATTCTTCAATTGTAAGTTTCTGAGTGAAGTAATATTCTCTCCACCAATTTTCGAACCCTTGGGTAGAGTAAAAGGATGGGGAGCACTCGAAGGGATTAAAACCTTCTCTCATTTGGATATTTTGCTTCAAAAAGAATTTGTATTATTTGAGATCTCGAGCTTCAGACTCGCATATTTGGTACTCATCTTTCAAGGCAATGGGAGATGGAATGTACTGGGAAAACCCAAGTTGCCGTGAGGCACATAAAGGGAGGTTGAGTTGGAGACTGAAATCATTTGAACCTGGTAGGCCAAGGGATAGTATTTAGGTGGTCAAAGTGTGAGCTCAGATATCCAAGTTTTCAGATTGAGCCCTTAGAGTGTTACAAAAAAATGGTTCTCGAAACCACTCAGGACCACAATCACGAAGAGCAAAAGGTGAAAAGTTGAAATTGTCAAACTGACGTTTCATGGCCATGAATAATGAAAAGAAAATTTTAAAGTCTTCAACTTCATTACCTAATTTCGAGGAATACTGAAGTTGAGACAATCGAGGACCTTCGATCTTTGTGTAATTGGTGATCGAATTTGCAATTTGAAGGTGAGGTTCGAAAACAGAATTAAGCCAAAGCTGTAATACCCAAAAAGGCCCACCAAGGTTATTGAGGGGTTTATCATTTGATCGAAGTAGGCCTACTACTTCTGACATTGAAGAATATAGTTGAGCAAGGATCAATTTGCTCAAACAGAGAGGAGTTCCCTCATGAAGAAGAATAACCAATGGAAGGAGAGACTTTGGAATTTGAAGTGATTTAGTACAGAACACAAAAGCACTTAGCCAGAAAATAAGGAATGCCACATGCTCTTCATCAGAAACTGTAGCTGTTTCGAGATGATTATTCTGAATGAAAGCATTGTAGGTTAACTTTTGAAAATCAGGCTCAATTAAGGTTTTGAAGTTTAAAGTGCTTTTGATTATCCTTCCGACTAGTTTAAGACCAATAATAGCAGCCATGTCGAAAAGAGTTGGAGTCAACATGCCATAAGGGACGTGGAAAGAGTTGGTAGATCTATTCCATAAAAAGAAGGAACTTATCAGCATAGGAGCAGTATAATCGAGACGTTCTCTGCTCAGCTGGATGAAATCGAAAATATCAGCTGTTTTCCATACGGATCCTTTGGCATTTTCGATACGATTTAGCCAACGAATATAATTAGGTTTTGTTTGGTTACTCACAGGGGGTGAGCTTCGAAACACTCTATTGAAATTTGCAAAAAAAATAGTTTTAAGGGAGGAATGGAAGGCAACTATTTCTTCTCCTTTTATACAAGGGAAAAAGGATTGAATGGGTTCATACTCATCAATGAGAAGAGTTGGACCTAAGAAGGCAAATTTTTCTGTGTTAATGGAAAATGGGATCATTACCTGAGACTTCCAGAGTTTAGAATGGTCCGTAGAAGGGTCAGGGGCGTAAAGGACCCCATCTTTTAGCAAAGGGGTAGTCACAGTGGCAGCATCTGGTAAGACCACTGTTTCTTGCGTTTCAGAGCTCTAGTGTGAAGCTTGGGCTGAAGGATCGGTTTGGTTGGAAGAAGAGGCCATTGAATCCCGAAAGTTATGAAAGCTTCTGAAAGAAGAAGAAAAGACAGGAAGACTAACGAGGGAGCTTTAGGAGACAGCAATGGCAGAAATTGCAGAGTGAAGAAAAAAAAGAAAGTAAAAAAGGAGAAAAACCCTTTCTCATGTATATATAGGGGTTTTACAAAGACAATGAAGAAAGAGAGAGAGAGGGAGAATATGCATAGTAAAACTCCCATTAAATGCTGACATGATGGGGTACAGCTGAAGCCGTTTTTATCCATTAAAAGCCATCATTGGCTTTGTAATTCCCTAAAAAGTGGGAGTTAGTTAATTAATGGGGATTAGTCACGTAGTAACCGTTCAGATGAGTAAGGATTTTGCTTATCAAATTATAGATATTACCATTGGACCTTTCAGTTGCTTGTATTACGGTAGACTGAAATACAAAGACAAAATTTTTAAGTCCAATTATAGTCAAAGAATAGTATTCGAAAAGTTAAAATATTTATCTCTCATACTTCGAGAATAAATATTGGGGGGCATCTGTTGATATAAAAATAAAATACTTTTTGATTTATACTATTTCGATAGTTTAATTTGGTATGAACATAATTCTTGAATTTACCAGTTTTAGGCTAGAATTGAAACTGATCGAGACATAGATTTCGATTGGTCATTTTCATCTCACATTAAGAGTGATAGTTTTGATTTTTAATCGAAAAAGTAGGCTTGGAGAGTAACTACACTTAGTAAAATTTTTGGAAAAAAGAAAAAATCTCGAGTGAAGAATCAACAAAGGTTCGAGCATACATGTTTGAATTCAAAAAGAAGGATTTTTGAATTTGAAGTAGCAGTTAACGATAGTTGGAGGTGAAATCAAGACAACACATGGATTGCTGACAAAAATTGAGCAGTTGTTGATGGCACGAGGATTGCTGACAAAGATTTAGTGGTTATTAGACAAAGAATTACCAATCATTTAGGCAGTTATCTTTGTTGTAAACACATGTCAAAATCTTGTAAACTAGGAAGTTACTTAGAAAGTCTATAAATACCAAGATGATAGAAACATTTAGAGGCTGGAAATTCTATACTCACAAACACTTGTAAACTCACGCTCTCACATCCATTGACTTCTCGAGCAAATAGCAAACAAGTCTAATCCAGTATGTTTCCATCCAATTTCATTTTCATTAATGTATTTTTTACAAATTCAATGCAACCTTAAATTCAGTTCATTTTACATTTCTAGTTCTTTATTTTCTTAGCAAAAATCTCTTCTACTCCCGATCAAGTGATTCTTTTAAGGATCATTTGAGTTCTGTTTATTGCTTTCATTACTTTCCTGCCATTTTATTTTCATGTAATTTATACACTTACGCATTTACTTTCCATTGCATTTATTTCAAAGCACATTTACTTTTCTCTTAAGTCTTTTACATTATTTGTCATTTTTACTTTGAATGCACTTTCATTTTCAGTTATTTACATGCAACTTATTTTCATTTGTATTGAATTTCTTTTACTTTTCGAAAATAAACCTCTTGATTGTTTTAAATTGATTTTTATCAAGTTAAACTTACACAGGAAACATTCGATTTTGGATTTGTATAATTTCTTGAAATCGAAATCATCAATTTCATTCCTTTAAGATATTCAGGCTAGAACCCAAAGAAGAAGCGATTCCCTTCACCGAATTGAGATCGAGAATCAAACTTTGTCCATAGACAAAGGGTTTACCATAGTTTTTTAAAAAGTAATCGAAATATTTTGGTAAACATATAGTAAATTTCAAAAGCCTTGCACAGCACCTCGTTGTCAATCTTACTCATTAGGATAATGCTTTGTGCACATTATTAAGAATCACATCAACTCACATATGTGTGAAGTGGTTGAATAAATATATAGGTGTGCAAAAAACAAAGTAGGATCAACTAAAATAAGATAGTGAAAACTGAAAATGCAGTAAGACTAACAATCAAATAGTGAAAATTATATAGATGTGAGTGTGAGTGTATGTCTATGAAGCATAGACACTGATACGGATACGAGACACGAGATGAACATGAAGACATACTAAAACAAAAAAAATTGTAAAATACGGATACGACATATATATATATATATATATATATATATATATAAATTTAAGAAAAAGATTCATAATTTATAATATGATATTTATAAGCTTCAAGATTTACAATATCTTCACATATATCATATGTGTCATTATTTGTTACTTGGTAAACCCCTCATAAAAAAACATGGAGCATCATGTCTATTGATATTTTCCAAAAATTCTTCGAAACTAACTTGTTCTATTAGAATTAGCCATATACAAGTACATGTACAACAACAAAAATTAACTAAAGAGAGTATCTAAGGATTAACTTCATTTTGCTCTCTACCATTAGCACGATGACTTAGTCGCAGATGGAAGTAGATAGCTAGATGGGAAGAGTGACATTATAGTGAAAAACATCGTGGTTTGGTTAAGATAAGTAGTACTGGTAAGTGAGTAATTGAGTTTGGGTAATTGGTAATTTGGTATATCACTATTTTTTTACTTTTTTTTTTATCTTAAATGGTAATTAAGTTTTTTTAATTATAAATTAGTCGTGTCTTGCTGTATTCCTAACGTGTCTGAACCAAAAAAATATTTTTTAATCAGACATTTACCGACACATATGACACGCGTGTCATACGTGTGTCATTGTGTGTCCGACACACGGAGACAACACCAAAATGATGTGTCCATGCTTCATAGTTCATAGGTGTATGTAGATAGCATTATTCTTCTTATTTTTTCACCAGTATCCCTTCCTTGAATTGGTGACTTTGCTTCCTTTTCTTGAGAATTTCTAACCATTCCTCGCTTGTACATTCCTCTTAATCTTCCAGCTACAAGTAATGTCGTTGAGTACAGTTTATGAGATCCAAGAATGCTCTATTTTCAGCCCTTCAACCCAACTATTCGTTGAGGTAAGGCCTGGCTTCATTCTGGTTGGTTTCTGTAAGGTTTTGGCTTAGGTTACCACCCAAACTAGTTCTTTTCTACTTCCTTTCCTGGTTCTCATCTAATTGTGGGTGATTGAGATTAAATGGAACTCTAAACATAAAAGGTTTGTGAGTTAATCTCATTGGTTGTGCTCTTGGATGTTCTGGATAAAAACTAGCTAGTTTCCATCAAAATGAGCTTAGGATTGTGTAGTGACGTACTTGTGTCATCTTTTGACTACTCCCTCATGAATTGAAAATTGATCAATTTCATATTTTAATGGTTTAGAGTGTTTTATAATAGTCAAGATCATGGGATTCTCGTGACAAGTTATGCTTTATGAATAATTGAAGTTGAAACTTCAAATTTGTAAATTGTTTTTCTGTGCATAGACAATTTCTGTTTTACGTATTTGATTGGCCAAATGTTCATCATTTGAGCTAATTTTTGCATATATTGTATTTGTCATCTTGACATACATACCTGCAAATTATTTCGTGATTTTTAATCAACTGTAACTATGGCAAATATGTCTCCAAAATTATTAAAATATTTTGGTTTACAAAATATGTTTTTTTAGTAAGTTAGCTCTCAGTTTTAGCCACTCTAGAGTGGCCAAATGATAACTAACTACTATAATTTCTAGAAATGTTGTACCTGGAACTCTTATAATTACTCATGCAAAATATCAGAGTTTGAATCAGGATAGCTATTCATATAAAAAAACATGGTGTTCAACTTCGATGAAAGTATTATATATTAATTTTTGTATTATAATATAAAATTTATTAATAAATATTATGATATAATTTGATAATATGATTTATAATTTTTTACTTTTCTACTAAATATTTTTAGATCCGTCACAGGCTATACAAATACATTTATTTGGAAAACTATCTCATTGAAGGTTACTTCCTTCTCTTGGATAACATTATTTTATGTATTTCAATTGTATTTTGCATTCTTTTGGATTCATAAGCTCAGTAGGTAAACCCTTGGTATCAAATTTATGTAATTAAATACAGATATTTATTTTATCGTGTATTTTTTTTAAAGACCGACATTCAACCGACAAATATTATAACTCAAGATACTCTGTTTGTGTTTTTCTTATCTTCTTTTTTTCTCCATTTAATGGATCATCTCTCTAACTTATATAGTATTTTCTTATTTTTCTTTTAACTTTACTGATTTTTCTTAATGGATCATCTCTATAATTCAAGATATGCACGTTTAATTATGTGTATTATTTTCACTAGATGTTATTTAACTTTTATTTATATCTTTGATTTTTTTTTCTTTTCTGATGAGTAGTAAAATAGGTGTATATATATCTTTTGTATAATTCCTCAGTGGCAATCCCCTTCCCATGTGATCTAAATATGCTTCTTCCTATATGATAATGATGAAGTAAAAAGAAAAGAAATCAAAGAATTCGGTAACCCCTCATATAGTTTCCCTTTATTTCTTCTTCAAAAAATGAGTTTGACAAAGACTTAACTGAGATTGAACTTAAAGTAACTTCGAAATGCTAAATAAATATATTATGGCAATGTGAGTTGTCTCTTTTGAATGTGAACGCTATCGAATGGAACAATGGAGAGGTCAAACAACCCAAACCACACGCTGTTCTCCTACTTGGTTTCTTCGTCTATTATGAAGTCCACATCATATTTGGTGGAAACTATGCAAGTAGACTTTAAAAATTCATAGTCTACCTAATTTGATAATCAAAACATTAAGTAGGCGTTCATTCTAATGTTTTCTCTTAATAATTGATGACATAAACAATGGAAAGTTGCTCGACTGTGGCTTCTTTCTTGTGCTATAAAATTGCCACCTTCATTATTGCCACAAACAATTTAAAAAAAAAGAGAACAAAACTATATATATAGCAATTAATATCAAATGGCTCTTAATATGCATGCCAATTGATTTTTATTTGTATTTTCTTAAAACATAAGAATATATATGAAGTTGTGGGAGGAAAAGACACAAACTAATTCTGTGCTGGATTGATAGACTTGGCACCAATGTTTTGAAGATTCAATTGGAAAATTAGAAACGAGGATGCTTCATGGTTGAATCAATTAACAGAGATTGAAAGAATGAGTATAAGAAATTTAGAATTTTTTTTCTTTAATTTCTCTAGTTTTTAGACAATTATAGGCCATAACTTGAAATCAACACAGGCTACGACAGCGTAGTCAATGTTTGACCCCACTTAAGCTCAAGTTTTAGTTTTGCAGAGACCACATGACCTTTATAGCTTGTTTGTTTCTTCATTTTTGGATGTTTAAGTTGGTTTTTCACCCGTTGAACTGTAAGAATAATTTTGAGATTAGGGCTATAATATTGTTATAGGACTATTTAAAAATTTGTGTTTCCTCTCACAAATTGTATTATTTAAGGACTCATCATAATTAATTATAGAGTTTATTAATTATATTAAAAAGAAAAAATATCTTTATCCTTCTAATATTATCTTCTTATGTTATTCAACAATCCGACTCTCATAACATATATTTTTAAAGTAGGAAATAATCCAAATCCTATATGCATGACTATTTCATTTTGGTTGGCTCGTGAAACTAGAAAGTTCATGTGCTTTACAATGATTGAGAATGAGGCGCCAAACTTGGCAATATCAAGTTTTCTTGCTTAACTTTTTAGGCGTGAAGAATGCTTAATTTAAGTGCATATTTGGATACAATTATATTAGCTTTTTTATGGGAAAAAATTGTTATCATAGTATTTAATTATGTTTAATAAAATCAATTTCAATTTTTACACGAAATTTAATATAAAATAATTTTTTTTAAATTTTTTTATAATATTAAAAATTGAAACTTATTATTCTTAATTTATAAATTATTTTTATATTTTAATATGTAAATATCATTTTGTCTTCAATTAAATAATTTTTTTAATCATTTTATACTTATTTTAATAATTTAATAAATAAAAACGATTTTTTTTTATATCAACTAAATAAAATATATTAATTTAAAATCTTTTTTCAACTAACATATCAAAACATAAATTTATATAATAATTAATTATCAAAATAATCAAAAATTTTACTGTTGAACTAAACGTACACTAAAAAGATGATTGAATAAATTTAAGCTTTAAGCACGAGGAGAAATTGTAAGTTTGTAACCGACAAGAAAAAAAACGTAAGAGGAAGAAGAGATCCATCACAAAATGAGCAGCGGGGGACCATAGACAAACACAAATATTCCCATCCTAATTTTTGAAATAACTAATGAACAAACAATTGTTAGAAGCTCTGTATCTGTTCTGTATTATCTTTGTTGAAAAAAAAAAAAACTCTGTAAATTAATATGCATGCCATGTGTTTTGCATAGAAATTTAAAAAGGTACGTGGGTGTGGTAAGTAGGGATGGCACCCGCGCGGGGCGAGGGTGGGGCCGGGGAGTACTTTCCCGCTTCCCATCCCCCTCACTCCAACTCCATTCCCGTCTTCGGCCCCGGCCCCGTTCTTTGTTACGGGAGAATTTTTCTCCTTATTCTCGTTTCCCGATCCTGCGAATATGGACTCCTGTTATATTTAAAAATAAAATAAAAAAAAAATTTAAAAAATAAGAAATAAATAAAATAAATTATTTTAATATTTTTAATTTTAAATAAATATAAAATTTATAAAAATAAAATTACTAAATTATATATTTATTTATAATATATATATATATATATATATATATATAAAAAAAAATAATTTAGTAATTTTTCGAGACGGGACCACATGGACGGGAGTATGGTCCCCGTCTCCGAATATACTACGAGGAGATTTTTCTCCTTGTCCTTATCTCCGCGGAAAGAAAAATTCCGCATTCAGGGTCCCATTCGAGACAGTCTCCGCGGGGAGTCCCGAAATACAGGAAGAATTGCCAACCCTAATGGTAAGTTTGGTTTACAGGAAATAAAATGTAAAATAAGAAAACGGGTAGTAAAAAAGAGACCGATCATACAAACCTCATGAAAATATAAACCAAATTTAACGAAAATCCCATAATTGTAAGAATATTTCCTCTAAAAAATGCCATTCCACATAATCATGGCCTTTGACATGCATATGCCCTTCTAATGTAATAAAAAGTTTCATAAGCAACCAGAGCATTCTCAGTAATTAACTAACAATATAAGGTAGAAGAAGCCTTATCCCGTTATTAATAGTCTAAGTAACAAGTTAAAGCAATAAACTACAAAGACTGATATTAGCGTAAAATCCCTGGTGATCCTTTGGTTCTTTAATTTCAAATTCAAGAAAGATGCAACAATGTAAATTCAGATTACAATAAGAAATTGCTCATCATAAGTTCAATACGTGACTTCCGCAAAACAGGTCGGTCCCAAAGTGGTACGGCGCGTGATGGCATGCAAATTTGTGACTACACAAAGACCAAGTCCCGCGTTCGTCGCGCATAGTACACAACAAGTGGTAGCACATGATTGGATACTCAAAAAGGTATTTTTAATTTCAAGCTTCAACCTTTTTTTTTTATATATATTTTGAGAAATTGTATTTGCTCAACAAAAAATTACATCATTTTTAGACTTGTTCGATTGAGAAACAGAAATTAGAAAGAGTATGTGAAAATGAGTGTTATTGCCGTTTTATTATCTTAAAAAAGAAGTTATATATGAATAATATGTAAATATTATTATTATTATTTTTTTGAAAAAGTTAAATTAAAATTTTGGCTCTTATAATTTATATTTATTTTTAATTTAATTTTTATAATTTTTTAATTATTCTTCATACTTATAAATTTTTTAAAATAATTCATGTCATTAACTTTTATTTAAAGATTATTAGTTTAATCACTATTAAACATGTAAAAAAATATATCTAAAAAATAATACTTATTGGATAAAAAAATATTTATTTTAAAAAAAAAATATATATTAAAATGAATAAGTACTTATTAAGCAGAAGAATATATACTTAAAAAATAAATAAAAATTAAAATAAATGAGTACATATTTGATGTTTTATAAACAAAATAATTATATAAAAAAGTACATATTAGATAAAAATATATACACTTTGTTAGTCAATTGATGATGTTTTAAAAGTTAATGGTATAAATTATTTTAAATTTTTTATAAATACAAAGGCTAATTTAAAAAGAGAAAATTATAAGAATTAAATTAAAAATGAGAATAAATTATTTGATACAAAACTTTAATTTAATCTTTGAAAATACTTTTAAAAAATAAGTTTGTCCTTTTTTTTCTTTGTATTGTAACAAAGTTAAAGAATTTATAAAAATATTTTACATCATATGTTTGTTTATCATTAAACTAATCTCTTAAGATGAAAATAAATTTATTTTTAAAATAAAGAACGTTAAATATGATCCTAACAAAATAAATTTATTTTTAAAATAAAAAACTTTAGGTGTGACCTTAACAAAATTCAAACATCAATTAATTTAATTCACGCAATTCCTCTCTTATCAGTTGTGGCTAAGCTTCAACCTATTTATTTATTAAAAAACAAGTTTAGTAAAAAGAAAAGCCAAAATATAAATATAAATAAAAAAGAAGAGAAATTTTTTTAGGATAATGTTTTTATATATTTAAAATATGTATATCATATTTATATTATAAATTTATATAAAAAAATCATTAAATTAAATTATATATAATTGTAATATTTTTTTATAAAATATAAAATAAATTTATAAATAAATTAAAAAAATTAAAATATTTTTTATAAACGAATAACGCTACTTTTTTTTTAATAGGATGTTGTTGTGTTCCTTTCATCGAGGTCCAGGGTCGGGCCTCTGCCTCTAACGCTTTGACAACATGGACTCTCTCTCCGCCTCTCTCTCTCTCTCTCTCCCTTGTTTCTCTCTCTACGTCAAATTTCATTGAAGAGACCACCCCACAATTCTGGACCCCTTCCACCCTCCATATTTGAATACGTTTTCTTGCATTTTCTTTCTCTTTCTCTTTCCATTCTCTCACGACTCACGCCTTTCCAACCCTCTTCCACCATCTCCTTCTGGTACACTTTCTTCTTTTCTCTTTTAGTGTTTCTTAATATTCACTAACCTTTGAATTCCATTTTTTCTTTTTTTTTTTTAATTATCCTATTGAGATCTTATGGTCTTGTGGGTAACCGTGAAAGCTGATGTTGTTTCTGTTTTCGTTACTTTTCCTTCAAAACAACTGTTTTGAACGGTTTTCACTTTCGGGTATGATGATAATGAACCATTTTGGGTGCTATTAAGCTTCAAGTTATTTTTATTTTCTGAAAATTTTGTGGGTTTTTTTTTTTTTGGATTGTGGGGTTGGTCTTTTTGATTCTCTGCTGTTGTCTTAGGATTGGTTTTTGGGTTGATCAATGACGCTGCAAAAGGAAGAAAAAATGGATTTTTTGTGTTGTTGAATTTTGATTTGTTGGGTTAAGTTGAAGTTTGAAACATTTATAATGGGATTTTGTTTGCTACTGTTATGTGTTGGATCTTGAAACTGTGGAGTCTTCTGGATTTGTTTGTTCTGTTCTAGCTATTGGGGTGTTATGCAAAATTTTGTAGCCTTTTCTCATTGGTGGTTGTAGGCTTGTAGCTTAATTTGGAAATTTAGTCTTCTTGGGGTTTGTTTTTCCCCCTATCTTTTTTGCCTTTAATGCTCTGACAAACGATTGATTTGCATGTCTTTTATCAGTGTTGTGAATTATGCAGAACCTGACTTTTAGCTTTTGTGTTTGCTTTCAATCATTTAGTGGTTTTTTTCTTCTGCTGGTTTCTTTGGATCTTGGATTTCTAGATACCCTGTCTTTCATTCACCAGCTTTGTAATTTCAAATTTATTGGTGAATTGCTGGGGCCTCTGTTTCATTTGCAATAGTTTTATGGTCTTTTGAAGCTTTATGGTCTTTTGAATTCTATGTTCTTTCTTTCGTTTAATTTGCCATTTCCTTTTTGTTCTTTTGCTTCAATGTCAATCCTTTTTTCCTTTTCTCTGTATTTTGGGATCATGCATTTGTTTGTTTTTTTTTTTTTTGGTTTGGTGGATTTTCATTTTCAACTTCTTTGGGGTTGTTTTCATTCTAGAGAATAAAATATCTTATATGGTCCTGTTTTTACTGCAGCATGTCTCTCAAGATCTGTCCCGGGAGTGGAGCTTGATTCAATCATTGATATTGAGGAATAAGACCTTATTCCCCATACTAAAATAATAGGGATTTGCAAATGCTAAATTTTGTCAGGTCCAGAAGTCAGCCAAGGGCAACCAGACCTAGTTCAATGGGAGGTAAGATTATGCCCTCCAAATTTGAGCATGAATGGTGATATGACCGACTCCCTTTTATCTTGAATGTAGTTTGATTACTTAAAGTATTAATCAATTTGAAAATGGGATTGGAAACCTTTACCTTTTTTAACACTTGACTATAGGATAGGCTGGGTGCAAGTATATGACAGCATAAGGTGTTTGTAAATTCATTAATTGTCAAAGTTCTGTAAATTCATTTCATGTTGATGAATTTTGTTTACTTATCATATAATTGGTGTTTGAAAATCTAGTTTCTCTTATTTATGTTTATCTGTCTTTTAGGCATGGATTATGCGGATCCAAAAAGGAAGGGCAATTTTGTTGGAAAAGTTTTTCTTGCTGCTGCATTAACGTCATTATGCATTATAATGATCAAGCGGTCTCCATCTTTGAATTCCCCTAGTCTGGTAATCCCTATATCTATCGATAGCATTAAAATGCCCCTACACGATTGCCATGGTCAACCTATATGTGTATGTGCATATGTCATGTATGTTTGTGATATCTATAGATTATATTTTTTATTGTATTTGGTGTTCTAATATATTTGTACGTAAAGATCAGAATTAGACTTAGAAGAGGTAGGTATAAATCCTGTTACACACGTAAATACAATTTTTTCTTATTCTGTTGTGTGCTTTTTTCCTGGTAGATGGTGACAGCCAGGGAAGTATCCAAGGGAGGGCGAGCATGGGCCTTGGCCCCCTCTTTTCTCATTAATTTCTTTTAGGTATTAATAATTTAATTAAATTTATTAAAAAATAATTATATTAATCTTTTATAAAGTTAATATTTATTATATTGATATTCTTATTTAAAAATTATACACAACATAAATATGATTACACTCTTAACATCTTTCTTTGTTTAAAAATTATATATACATTTCAATTTATGTACAAACATTATACAAAGTTCCATTAAAAATACAAAGTAAGAAAAGTATGAGTAATTTCTCAAACAAAAAGAGTGTCACTATTATAAGCACTAACCTCAGGAAAGGTCAATATAATTATACCAAAGATAAAAATGATGAAGTTAAAAAGAGTTTATACTTGATATGTATTTGACATGTGATTCATGATTATTGTATATACATTGATATTACAATTTCAACTCATCTTTCTATTAATTTTTAATCTTTATATAATAAATCTACTAGCTCCTCTTACTTTTAGCTTCACTTTCTTTCTTTTTTTAAAATTTATATATATAAAAATTTAATTTTGCTTATAAATCATAATGTAAAAGACAACTACTATTATGATGCATTTAATATCTAATATAAATATTTTTTTTATTTTTTTCACGTTATTCATAAATCTTCTTATATAATGAAAGAAAAATACTCTTCTAAAGTGAACAAATAAGAATATATTTACTTTTAATTTAAAATAGTATCTTTTGATCTTAACGTACTAAATAATTTAAGGATGAATACATCTTTATTTACTAATTTTAATTTTTTTCTCTATATTTAATAATATGATTTATGATTTTCGGCTCCTTCACCGAATATTTTCTAGATCCGTCCCTGGTGACAGCAATGGATCTGTCAAACTTTTTTTGATTGTGTAGGATGATAGTAGAGACATTGAGATTTGAGAGATCTACCAAATAGTGGGGCCTAGTGGGATAAGGCTTCATTGTCGTTGTCGTTGTTGTTGTTGTTCAATGTAATTGCTGAATGGATAGTTTTTGGTGTCAGTTTATCGGGGGGAAAAAAAGGAGTTACACTAACATATTATTGTTGTTGATTTAACTGAAACTCATCCAATGCATCTAAGTTTGTATCTTTCTACTTGCATATGGTTAATATTGAAAAGTATGAATGCTTTATGGGTAATTCTTATAACATTTTTTTTTTTTTGATAATTTTGTATGTTTGATTTTTTTTTTCGGGGTCTACGACATATATATAAATAATGGATAGTTTCTTAAGCTGTTTGATTATTACCTTTTGAAAGATACCTTAATTAAAGTGGTAGATCTTTCATAGAGATGATGGGCTATTTTCACTGTTTATCCAGCTAAAGAATGAATCCCTACCTAGTGGGAAAAGACTTTGGTTGTTGTTGTATCCAGCTAAAGAATGAAGCTTGGGTATGTTTAGTTGGTATTCACCAGTGTTGTTTGATAGACACAAGAAAGATAGAAAGACATTAGAGGAAAGGAAGATAGAGGGTAGTTTATAATGAGAAATAAAATATAAAGATAGGAGATATTTTTTTAGTTATAATTTTCTTATTTAAGAATTTAAATCTAGAGTAGTTTTGCTCTTTTATTCATCTAGCTAATTCTTTTTTATTTCTGTTTTTTCCCCTCTTTTCAGTTTGCCCTCCGTGAACCTGGGATCACTCATGTTTTAGTAACTGGGGGTGCAGGCTATATTGGCTCACATGCTGCTCTACGACTTTTGAAGGATAATTACCGTGTCACTATAGTAGTATGTCTATTCATAAAATGGAATGGTTCTAAGTCACATGTACTGATCAGTGTGGTTGCTACAGACATAACAATTGCTCTTTCTGGCAGGACAATCTGTCACGAGGAAATTTGGGTGCCGTCAGGGTTCTTCAAGACTTATTTCCAGAACCTGGAAGGCTTCAATTTATATATGCTGACTTGGGAGATGCAAAATCTGTATCCTTACACTCTTTCTTTGTTACAAGAAATATTTTGGTCTCATTTTTTTACTTTGATTGAAGCATATGTGGGGAAAGACCAAGAAATATTGTCTACTTGACTGGTTATCAGGTTAATAAAATATTTTTGGAGAATAAATTTGATGCTGTGATGCACTTTGCTGCTGTTGCATATGTGGGAGAAAGCACTATGGATCCTCTTAAGTAAGTACATCTGGATTTTATTCAGGCACATTAATCTCAGTTGAACAAGTTGTCGAAAGTAACATTTGTGTTCAGTTTCTAATTTTCTCCATCTATCTAAGTAGTATGAATAACATTGTCTATTTAGATACAAATTGCCATTTTCGACATTTTATGAACTCTGGTACAAAGATTTCTAATATGGTATTGGCTTTGTCGATAAAGGCATGGATTGGGACACAGAAATTGTGATGCAAGATATGTGTGTTTCTGATAACATATTGGGTATAATATTATTTTCTATTTAAAGGTCAAGGTTGTGGATAAGAACTACAAAAACAAATGCAACATAGTTGTTGATACAATTTTTGCAATGAATACCAGACTAGTGATAGAAAAGTTGGACCATCTCTAAAGTCATCTTATCAAGAGGATTAAAAGCTGCCAGGGAAATCACAGTACTGTTGCAACCAAATTCAGGTGTTCACTTTGAGAGTGCACCCATATTTGTTACTCTAAGAAATGCATTATGCTATTGATATTGGTTGTAATTAGATATGATTTTGTTGAGAGTTGGATAAAATTGTAGTTATGAGAATGGTAAGTAATGATTGGATTCATCTACTTCAGTTTTACTTTATTTATTCATTTTTTATTTGCATGTTTGTCAGGTATTATCACAACATTACAGCAAATACCTTGTTGGTATTGGAGTCTATGGCTAAACATGATGTGAAGACATTGATATATTCTAGTACATGTGCAACATATGGGGAACCTGAAAAGATGCCCATTACTGAAGAAACAAAGCAGGTGGGAAATCTAACAGTGGTTGAATTTTTGGGTTGGTTGAGAACATTTATGTTTTCTCATTGCATCCTGAATTGGCTTTAATGCTTGTGGAGATTTAGTGTTCAAATTGATGTTCTGTATATCAGGACCCCATTAATCCATATGGGAAAGCCAAGAAGATGGCAGAGGATATGATCCTTGATTTTTCTAGAAATTCAGACATGGCAATAATGATTCTGAGGTTTGTATTTTACAGTTACATTTAAATTTTCCCCTCATTTTAAATGCTTATTCATATCTTATTCCATGTGCTCTCTATTGCTTAAGTTATAAGTTATTCTTAATATAACTGAAACATATGAAACTTTGCAAGAGGAGTGCCATAGTTGTCTTGTGGATCCTTTTAATTTCAGATTTCTCTTTGATTTTTGTCCCTCTGCTTTTTCCTCGTTTATAATATTGTGGGTAGGTGTGTTGGGAAGATTTTAGGGAGCTTCCAAACATGTTCATTCATATGAGAAAAAGGTTTATTGGAATATACCAAAAGGAAAACAAGTAACATTATTGTTTTTGGATTTATTGGCATAACAAAACTGCCCACTAGATGTTGTTTGGACTATTGGTATATAGTTTGAGGTTTGACTGTGGATGAAATATAGCCAATCACTGGAACTTGATAATATTTCAGAATTAGCTATGCTGGTAATTATTGATAATTTTTCGTTGGGAAACCACCAGATACTTCAATGTGATTGGATCAGACCCTGAAGGAAGATTGGGTGAGGCTCCAAGACCTGAACTGCGAGAGCAAGGTCGAATTTCAGGTGCCTGCTTTGATGCAGCTCGTGGTATTATACCTGGCTTAAAGGTATGCTGATATTTTCATTTTTGTTTTCAGCTAAAAAGGAATTCTTTACAAAAGTCAGACAGTACAAAATCCTTCCTGTTAAGGAGATTGGCTGGGTATATTTGATGCATTGCCAGGAGAACCAATAAGAGGCAACCAGCCTAAGCAGCAATATTTTCCTGCGTTATCAAACTCATGATAATTCTACTATTTTACTTGCATTTGGTCTAGAATAAGTGTTTAACTAAAACTCTTGATATCAGGAATAATGTACAAGATTTTCTTGTAAGTGAAAAATTTTGGAGCTGTTGTGTGCTAATTTGTGGCTGCTTTAATATCCATGTAAGATATTGGCTTAGTCATAAGTTTCCTAACAAATTTGTTTTGTGTGCTCTTCTTTTTTAATCCCTTAGAGTTTGTTGTGATTGCATTACTTTTATGCTAAAATCTTGGTAGATAAATGTTGTTTTATAAGCTCTTATACAAAATTTGAAAAGGATTTGGCCATATAAGTCTGTTTTATATGCGTTTTTGTTTTAATTTTAGAGAAGCTTAAGCCATTTAATTTTCCAGTACATGCAAGTCCTTTGTGTCAGGAATAATTTATTTCATGTTACTTGACATTTACAACCTGCTTGAAAACCATCTAATTGATTATGCTTTAAACTCGTTCAATAATGTCAAATACATGGCATACTTGAAAGCGTGCTCAGTGGATGTGTTGCCACCATGCAGGTTAGAGGAACAGACTATAAGACAGCTGATGGAACTTGCATACGAGATTATATTGATGTAACTGACCTGGTTGATGCTCACGTGAAAGCTCTTGAAAAAGCACAATCTGGTAAAGTTGGGATATTCAATGTTGGCACTGGAAGGGGTAGGTTAAACACTTTGATTATGAATATAGTGTAAATTAGCTTAGCATATTTCTTATTAGTTGTCACAAGGTTCTCATGTGGGTTCTGTTTATCAGGTAGATCAGTGAAGGAGTTTGTGGATGCTTGTAAGAAGGCTACAGGGGTGAACATTAAAGTAGACTTCCTTCCTCGTCGTCCTGGTGATTATGCTGAGGTGTATAGTGACCCAACAAAGATCAAACGTGAATTGAATTGGACTGCACAGCACACTGATCTTCAAGATAGTTTGCAGATTGCATGGAGATGGCAGAAATCTCATCGTGATGGTTATGGGATTTCAAATGCAATATATTGAATTATTTAATGTTCTAACAGCAGAAGACTAGAAGAAACCCCAGCAGCATCCATGTTAGCTGCACTTCTATTGCTATCATAGAAGAGGGGCTGAAGATTTTTTTTTTTTTTTGCCTTCTTTCACTCCATAGTGATTTGGTATTGAGTAGTTTGTTCTTAGGGAGTTGGTAGTCCATTCGTTTTATGTATTGACCACATAATATGATTCAATAATATAATGCCGAGGCTCTGGCATAGCTTACCTCTTATCTTTTCATTCCTCCTTTCTCATCATTATTAGCCAGTGCCGTGTCTAACTCTTGATGATGTACAAAAACAAATGTTGAAGTCACTAGGAGTGGGCATTGTTATATGTTATATACTTCCAGCCGTCATTGTGAAAAAAAAAAAGGAATAAATAAAATGTTGCTGCTAAGGGATATATTTAAAATTAAAAATATTTATAATTGGAGCAATGCTATTTAACACAATGGTATTTCACGAATTTGGTCACGAAAATATTAGATAGTTAGAAAATGTTTTTAAGAAGATTTATGTGAAAATAAGTTGCCATTGTTCTTTTAGATGGATGAAAGGTTTATATAAATTTGACTTATTCAACAATTACATTTGAATTTTGATGATTTCTAGCTGAAATTGTCTAGCATTACTAGATAGAATAATGAAAGCAAGGCGACGTTCTTCATTTATTAGTGAAACGGTGAGAATGTGTTTTTTGTAGATGTTTTTTGTGAATATGTCTCCCTTGGAATTGTGGGCTAAAACCTCTGCCTATAACATTTATAATGAGTATATCCCCTTAAATCTCAGCCTATAGCATTTATAATGAGTAGATCCCCTTAATCTTTGATAAAGTTTTGAAAAATTATACAAAAATAAAGTTACACCATCACTACAACTATAAGTTTTGATTTAGAGCAATGAAAGTTACATCCAAATTTTTATATAGATTTTACATAGAATTTGTCGTCATTATTTATTTTTATTTCTCTCTCTCTCTTTAATCACAAAAATCAATGATTACTTTTTTATTCTTATATAATATTTGGATCGTATCGTTCTAATGCATCATTAGTTTACCTTAAACTCAACATGTCATCACTAATGACCAAGTTGAGGGACTATAAACCATACTAGCTCGATATACCTTTGGCCCGCTACCTGCTTGGCCCATTCCACTCCAAGCTAGTATGCCACGTACCACGTGGGATTGCCCCGAGTTGGATTGAGTTCTCAAATGTAGGATATGCTTGTGTGATCGGCTTGGGTCGAAGTCTCTCGGATGAAGTCAATTACAATCCCTAACAGTTATGAGATATTCTCGAGATCCTGTCACACACATGCTGAGTATACGACTTAGGATCAATCATGGAAATCCATTTGTTCCCTCAGCATGATAAATGCTTAGATCAACTGTAAAGATTCACAAGAAGGTTCTCACGAAATAGTAGTGGGACATGTTCCACTTTTTACCCTAAACACTCAACCCTAGTAGATTTACCTAATCTTTTCCTTACCGGCCTAGGTCCCAAATAGCTCCCGTTGCCTAAATCATAGGCCCTCAACGAGCCTTCTCTAGTTCCCCCGACATAGGTCTTAGAGTCAAAACAGAACATCTACAATATCTATATTTGAATTTATGTGTAACTAGTTTTTCTCTTAGACTTAATGGTAAATTTATGATCTAACAAGAATTATAATTATCTACAAAATATTTGAAGTGATAGACTAAGCCTATTACAATTCTTATTCTCTCATAACTATAGCTCGATACTTATTCTAAGCCAATTAGATATCAAGCTGAATTAAAAGTCATGTTCGAAATTCAAGTCAAAATAGAGACCTACCTCATCAAGAATTCTAGGGGAATTAGAATTTTGGAAAATAGGACTCCTATGGAGAGTCCAAGTTCAAGTGAAACAGATCAAATGTGATTAGAATTGAAATTCATTTATTGTTCCAGTCAAAGTATAATTCTAACTTGACTAAAGACCTATTATAAAGGAAAATGTTAGGTGACCCGGAAGTAAGCAACCAAGATGCTGCTCGGGCAAGATCTAATTGGTCGTTACAGCTTTTTTTTATTTTTATTTTTATTTTTATTTTTATTTTTATTCTACTTTAAATATTTAACAGAGTTAGTTATTCAAATCCGGGATGCTCTGCCCTGTAACTCGGGCCATGTAGCAGTCCTCTTATAATGAAGACTAGGATTGATCAAGTTCAACTTTCGCTTCTAACAAATGAGTCATATATGCAACGAAAATTTGAATAACATAATAGTTGAATGGAAGCAAATGTGAGTGAAGTGAACACGTGGGTGCATGATTGTAGGAAATTAAATATTGCTACATGATAAGTTCTCAAAAATGTACAGCTAAGTATTGGCTTTCAATGAACCATGTCCATGCCAAAAAACTCTTAACTATTGGTTGGGTTTTCAATTGAAAAAGTTCGTTGCAAAAAAATAAAATAAAATTGAAAGGTAATGCTACAACTTTAAAATATTTCTAGCTAGGCTGGAGTTTTTGAGCATCAAATCACGACTTTGCTAGAAACGAAGTCTAATTGGTTCATTCACCAAAAAAAAAAAGTCTTAATTGGTTCAGAGATCATCCTGCTACGAATATCTGGGGTTTTAATGCAAGATAAACAAGAAAAGATGCAAAAATGAGATATTACATGTTCAAATATCATCTTTCCATGTGGCTAGAATTTTCAATGCATTTAAAATACCTAAACATACAAGGAGTGATGGAACTCGGTTTTAAAAATGTCAAGCAAGGTGCTGGTCATGATGTGCATAAAACATGATCTAGGTATAGAAAACTAAGACATACATTCTTAAAATGATGCACCACATACAAAGAAAGGGAGAAAGGGTTTGTAAAAACGCACACAAATAGCACATAAAAACAGATAATGAGGCATTATCTGTTGCACTCATTAGGATCCATTGCACTCATTTAAGAACATCGCACTTATTCACACATTAACGTGACACCGGAGGGAGAAAGTGTAAAAAAGAAACAGAACAACCCTTAAATTTGTTCGTCAGCACAACGAGATCAGTAGAGAGAGAAGAAATTAGAAGTAGATCATTCATATAACTTCACCTAATAACTTAAGTTTTTGAAAAAAATAATTTATAATATGGTATTAAAATTTCTATGATCAAGTGATTTAGAATTTGATCATTGTCATTCTCATTTTTCTAAAAAAAATTAAATTTTAGCACATAATAAAAATAGACTTTGCATTATTAACTTTTTAAACCTAAAAGACCATTGCATAAGAGTGTGTGTTAAAGATATAATAAAATCATTTATGTATTCTCACCTAATAGTTTAATCTTTTAAGAATGTTGGTTAATATGACATTCAAACTCTGGTGCAAGTTAAAATGAGAAATCGATAGTACTAGTATTTTTAGGAAAAATTTAAAAATTTCTTAAGAAAATTCAGTAAATTAATAAACTTATGCATTATATCTTACTAATTGGATTATGTGGCACTCCCTAATCTAATTTGTTAAAAAAAATTTCCCACCTCTTTCGCTAAAATTTTGCTTTCTGGACTTCTATTCCCAGTTATGTGATATTCTCTGGATTGGCATTGAATCTTAATTCTTAAATTTGCTGAATTGTTTTCAACTCCAAGGCGGAAAGGTCACTTATTTGTAACGCAATTTTTTTTTTTTTAAGTGCCTTTCTTTCTTCATCTTTTATGTTTGTCCACATGAGATAATTTAATTTTAACTTCTTCTTGCATTTTATTTTTATTCACTTTAATTTAAATTTATTATTTATTACTAATTTTATTACCTCTGTTGCCACATGTAATTATAAAGTAAAATTACTCCTACTCAAAATTATTTTTTCTCACTCCTTTTTTGTCCTTTCGCTGCTGGTTTTACCGCTCCTCCAATTAATCCTATCCCACTGTAACTTTTGTTAACAAACATGGCTTTTAACTATTTGTCAGTTTTGAATTTGGCCGAATGACCTTGTTGTTTTAATTTACTATTTTATTATTATTTTTCTTCTTTTGTTTTTTATATGTCTTTCCTTATTTTCTTTTTCTTTGTGTTTTTTGAATTTAATAGGTCAAAAAACTAAAATTATATTTACCACAAGCACATAGCTAAATGATAAGAAATAAAAGAAGGTTGAAATTAATAAGGTTTTGTTATTATTTCTTGCGTTCTATTTTTTTTTATTGCATTTTTTTTACTAAACTTGAAATTGACCAATAATTAATAGTGACATGATATTTTATTAATATTTTCAGTTATTTAATATTTTTATTTTAAATATTTTATTTACTTAAGCTACTTTTAACTAAAAGTATTATGTTCAAATTTAAATTTTAATATTTACTAAAAAACACATAATTTTAAAATTAAATTTAATAATTAATAGATATTCTGTCTTAATAATTATATTTTAATAATAATTATTTTAATTTACTAAAAATTATCAAATTAAAAGTATATTAACTTTAAATTTCAATCTCAAAATTTACCTAATATTGGTTATATTATTAGAAGAGTTAAAAATATTAAAGATAAACAAAAAATTATTAAAGACCCATAAAATTTACAAGAACACATATATATAATTATATCAAAATCTACAACACACAAATAATTAAAGGTTAAAATTATCCGTAAAACTCATGGACGGTATACTAATTATCACTAAATCCTCTAACGTTTCTAGACATTTACCAATAAACAGATGAAGTGGAGACCCGATTATCTCTCATTTGATTGGCAAATCCATGGACTTATGATATAGTAAGACATTTTTAGGGAAAATAGGGAGGGTAATCCTTAAATTCTACAAGTGATAAATCAGTTGGAAATGAGATAACTAAATGACAAAAATGATTAAATCACTTGATTATCAAGACCCGTGAATTATCTCAAGGGTTGATTAGTTTCATGACCTCTCTAACTTGTCCTTTTCACTCAGGAGTGTTCTACATGAATATGTCCGAATCACATCAATAACTACTTGTACCTACTACCTGTTATTGTATCTTCTGTTGTCTCTCCTTTCTTCTTCATTCCTTATATTTCAGTCCACTGCTCTTCTGGATGTGCATTCTCACCCTTTTCATTATGTATGTTATGTTATGTGGCCTAGGAGTCTAGGACCATCTTATGCATTGTGTGCGCTTTTTTTTGCTTTTGGGAGGCTGATGAATTTGTGGTCCAGTATCTCGTTGTCGATTATTAGTTGACTACTAATCACGCTGCTTTCAATATTGATCGAAGATAAATTCAGATGTTGCCACAAAAGTCAAAAATACATATTAGGGTCAGGATTGATTGTAGTATTGATTGATATAAACAACCTATGTTTAAACTTCTTTAATTAAATTTTGTAAGGATGGACTACGACTTAATTGCATTTTTTGTATAAATTTCCTTTCGAGCTATATATTACTTTTTAAGTCTTCTCAAATTTCACATTAAGTGCTAATAGATACTTGACATTTCTTCTTTTTTTTTTTAACCCCCTAGAAAATGACAATAAGAATACTTAGCGTACAAGGAAGAAAATATGTTCATCCTATTACCTCAATCACAAATCATAGTCTACGACAAATACATTTTTTACATTTTCTTTGGGGCATGTGTCATCTTTATTATGATATTGATCATATATTCATATAATCTACATTGATTGATAATCTATAGACCCAAAGATTTTTTTAACACTTCTTATTCACAATATATGCACTAATGAAAACTTAAAAGTGATGAAGACGGATAGGAATTCCCTCTGCTGGGATAGGTATCACAGCACCAGATAGTTTCTCATCAGGGAGTTTAACTTCCCACCTGAACTTGGTTATAAGATTGCGAATGAAAGTGAGCACTACAAACCGTGTGTAGTCCATTCCAGGGCAAGATCTTGGTCCAGCACCAAAGGGTATATAAGTGTATGGAGCAGGAACATTCCCTTCAAATCTTGAGGGATCAAAACTTTCAGGGTCATGAAAGTACTTGGGATTCTTATTTGTTCCAATAATTGCCCAAAAGATCTGTCAAGTAGAAGTTGACTAAGAAGTTAGAAGCAAAATTTAATTTACAAGCTAACTTAACATGTATCAATTTCTTGACAATATATATATCTTGATCAAGGTACCTTCCACCCCTTTGGAATAGTAAAACCTTCATAAGTGATATCTGTTACTGCCTCTCTGAATACTCCTGGTGCAATTGAGTAGAGTCTCATGGTCTCCTGTGCAACAGCCCATGTGTATTTCATTTTCTGTATGCTGTCCCAATCTAGTGCTGTACCAGCTCCTTTTGATTTTGTAATATCAACATGCTCTGATTCAAATAGAAGGAAGCATAATATATTATAAATATTAGAAAGGAACAACAACAACAATAACAACCAAGCTTTTTCCCATTAAGTGAAGTCAGCTACATGGATCAAACGACGCCATTGTATCTTATCATAAACCAAGTCTTCAGAAATGTCATTCAAATCTAAATCTTTTTTAAATGTTTCACCTATAGTTTTTCTTAGTCTCCCTTTACCTCTAGCTATTGGACTATCTTCCACCGGATCTACTCTTATTACCAGGATTTCTAAGGGTCTTCTTCTTACATGTCCAAACAACTTAAAGCGAGATTCTACCATCTTTGCCACAATAGGTGCTACCCCTGCTTTCTTTCTAATACATTCATTCATAATCCTATCTTGTCTTGTATGGCTACATATCTAGCGCAACATCCTCATCTTCGCGACACTGATCTTATGCTCTTACTGACTTTTTACCGCTCAACATTCAGTACCATACAATATCGCGGGCCTTATAGTTGTATGATAAAATTTACCCTTAAGCTTGAGAGGTACTTTTTTATCACAAATAACTCCTGAAGCACTCATCTATTTCATCCATCCAGCTTGAATCCTATGATTTACATCTCCCTCTATCTCTCTGTCATTTTGTATGATAGATCTAAGATACCTAAACTGTGTGACTTGTAGCATGATGTGGTCCCCAATTTTCATCGCTAAACTAGTATTAGCATGCTTCTTACTAAACTTACATTTCATATGCTCCGTCTTACTCCTGCTTATATGAAAGTCATGTTCTTCCAAAGCTCATCTCCATAACTCTAGCTTCCCATTTGTTTCCTCTCTCGACTCTCCAACTAAGACTATATCATCTGCAAAAAGTATGCATTGTGGCACCGGCTCTTGAATATGTACAGTAAGCACATCCAAGACCAAGTTAAAAAGATATGGACTCAAAGTTGACCCTTGGTGCAATCCTATAGTTATAGAGAAATCTTCTGTAACTCCTTCTTGTGTTCTAACACAAGTTTTAGCCTCATCATATATATATTGGATTGCTCGAATATAAGCGATACGAATTCTTTTCTTCTCCATATCCTTCCACAAGACCTCTCTCGGTACCTTATCATAGGCTTTTTCCAGATCAATGAAAATCATGTGTAGGCCTTTTTGCTTCCTCTGATACCTCTCCATCAATTTTCGTAGAAGAAAGATTGCTTCCATGATTGACCTCCCAAGCATAAAATCGAATTGATTTTCTAAAATATGAGTCTCTTGTCTTAATCTCCGTTCTATTACTCTTTCTCATAACTTCATGGTATGACTCATGAAATTTAATCCTCCGTAATTTACTGCAGTTTTGTATATCTCCCTTGTTCTTACAAATAAGAATTAAAGTGCTTCTCCTCCATTCATTTGGTATTTTCTTAGATCTCATTATCTCGTTAAATAACTTTGTGGAGCCGCCTTATACCTTTCTCTCTGTTCCACACACTCGATAGGTATATTATCTGGTCCAACCACTTTTTCATTTTCCTTCCTCTTCAAAGCTTCTTTTACCTCGAACTCCCGAATTCTACGATAAAATGTTTTATTTTGGTCCTCCTCTCTAGTGTTTAGAATGTCCGAGTCCCCTAACGTCCCATGACCCTCATTAAATAGCTTGTGAAAATAACTCTTCCATCGATCTTGATATCTTGATCCGTAACAAAGACTTTACCATCTTCATCCTTAATGCATTTCACTTAATCCAAATCTCTTGTCTTCTTTTCCCTACTTTTAGCAAGCCTGTAAAAATTCTTTTCTTCGTCTTTGGTGCCCAAAGATTGATATAGCCCACTGAATGCTTTAGCTTTCGTCTAACTCACCGCCTTCTTAGTATTTTTTTCAGCTGCCTTATATTTTTTTTCAATTTTTAACGTTTTTACACACATGCCAAGCTTTATAACATTCCCTTTTAACCTTAACCTTATCTTGTACACTTGCATCCTATCACCAAGATTCTTTATCCTTGGGTCCAAAGCCTCTTGATTCATCGAGTGACTCTTTTGCTACCTTCCTAATCCCTTTAGCCACTTCGTTTCACATATCATTTGCACTCCCTTTATACCTCCCAAATCTTTTCCTCCATAATCTTCATCTAAAAGAGCATTTGTTTTGCTCCCTTTAATTGCCACCATTTGATCCTTGGGACTCTGTCTCGATAATTTCTCTTTACTCTCATATAAACCTATACATCCATAACCAAAACCCTGTGTTGGGTAGTCAAGCTCTCTCCAGGGATGACTTTGCAATCCATGCAAAGCTTTCTATCCGATTTTCTTATAAGAAAATAATCAATTTGAGAGCAAGAACTCCCACTTCTGTACGTGATAAGATACTCTTCCCGCTTCCTAAAACAGGTGTTAGCTATTGTAAAATCAAAAACTACCGAAAAATCTAGAATCGCTTTACCCTCTGTATTAGCTACTCCTAGACCATACCCTCCATGTAAATCTTCAAACCCCCTAGATTCACTCCTCACATGACCATTTAGGTCCCCTCCTAAATTAACTAAGCATATTTAATTCTATTTTTGTCTTATTTGTCACTGTCACTTATATTTTGGCAATGAAAAGAATGTTAAAACATTTCTATTTTGGTCCAGAAACTTGCATTTTTGGTTTTAAAAAAAAAGCAAAAATACAAACTGAATTCTCCTGGCTTAAAACCAAAATCATATTTTCATCTTACACTACCTTAAAGAAGCTACAATATGTTATATATATAATTGCTATCTGACATTACCGGATACGATTTTTTGGTAGATATCTGGCCTCTGTCCAATGTGTTTGATCATGAAAGCCAGTGTCATAGCTATTGATAAGTAGCTGGAATTCATCAACCCCATGATGATGTTGCTTATTTCAATTTTTGGCACATATTTTCCACCCAGCTCAGCACCAACTATGTGTGCTAGAAGGTCATCCATAACTAGTCCCTTGGACAAAGCATCAGTCTTCTCATTAATCAGAAACTGGATTTCTTTTCTAATTGCAGCTGCAGCCTTCAGTGCCCTATGATATGTTGTGCCAGGGAAATGCACCGGAACAGAATAAAGCCCATAGTACAAGTTGTCAAACTTGCTGGCAAATTTGGCTACATGATGGGGTTCATCAATGCCTAAGTAGAAATGATAGGCCAGTGTAAGGGAAAAGGTCTTCACCAAAGGGAACACCTTTAGTTCTGTTTTTCCTTCCCAATGTGTCATGAAATGTTGGTGTATGATGAAGTCAATCCTGTTTCCCATGTACCTAACTAGCCCTTCTGGTTTCAGAAACCCCAAGATCTTCACTGGAGCTGCAGCTACAGCTGCTTTTTTTGGCATAGCTGTTGCATGTGTCTGATCAGGAAGATTGAAGAACCTGCGCTGAGTTTTCAAGTACCAAACTTTGACAAGCTTTGGCTCATTCATGGAGACAAATTTGTTTGCACCAGGACCACAAAGAACCACTGTTGGCTCTCCTAGTAATTTTGTCTTGAAGATCTCTGAGGAGTACTTTTTCTGCTTCCCTTGAAGGAAATGTTCAATCTTGTTGAACAAAATTTGGTAGGATTCACCCACTAGAGGCCACCCAAAGCTACCTGGGGGCAAGCTTTTATTAGTGCCACCAAGTTTTCTTTGTTGCCAAATGTAGATAGATGCAATGAAGGTAATCAAAAGTAGTAACAAGGATTGCAGGAAAAAATCCATTTTTCAAACTTACACAATTTTTTAGCTTTAAGCATACACGATGGCAGTGTTGAACTGCTTTTTATACAAGTCATTATGCCACTCTACATCTCTCTTTCTTTGGCTGACATCATTTAATTTCTTTCTTGTCCTTTCTCGTTAGTCGTTATGGTATGTTTTTTTTTGGCCATATTTTGTTGTTTACATAAAACAAAACTTCGAGTTGTAGATTTGATTTGATTTTTTATTTGATAATATAGATTTGATTTTAGATAAATTTCAATGTTGTACATTGAATATTGTAATCAATTTTATACAGTATAGTAAGGCTTGATTGTTGTTATATCTTATTTTATTTTTGTAACTAAAAATTTAGAAAATAAGAGATTGTTTCATTTTAACATCAACAGCATGTCACAAATCTGTCCAATTTTAAATGAATAATCAATCACCATTAGCATTATTGTAGTATACTCTTTTTTGTAAACATCCTCAACAAGCCGCAACTGCGGTTAAGGGCTGGGTCATATTTATGAGGGAAAATTTCTCATCGAAAACATTTTCACGGGAATCATCTATCATAATCGAAACAATAATATTAAATCATCTTATTATATTTTTTTTGTTTACACGGGAATCAATCAATCAAACCTAAAACTTCCATCGTTGCACTCCCCTCACCCTTATATCAAATATTTAGTGTAGATCTATCTATATATAAACCCATAAAAGATTGGTCATAATAACTCATACCAATCACATTATATTATAATATATATTTATGTATAGTATAGAATTTCCAAAAGAAAAAACCACGTTAAATATTATTGGGGTTTTGGATAATTTATTATATTTATTTTATTTTGGTTAATATATTTTATTTTGAAAAAAACTCTTATTATGATTAGATCATTAACAGTCTTGCCCAAAGAAAAAAAAAACATTACAAAGTCCACATCTGCTGATAACAATTATTTGCATTTGGATAACTTTGAAAAAATAAAACGTTTTCATGATATAGCTTTTATTTTAAAAAACTAGTCTTTCTAGCTATTGAGAAAAGCACTGAAATTACTTTTTTGTGTGTGTGTGTGTGTTTTGCTTTTTTTTTAAAAAAAAAACTTATGCAATTGTCTTACATTTTTTTAGACATATATTTAAATTAAAAAAATATTTTTTCTTAAAAAAAGTACAAACAAACAGGCCACTCTAAGCTATTATAAAAGGAATTCTTTCAACTTAGTCATATTTTGATTATTCAAAATGTCAATATAATTTTCAAAAACAAATAAAAGAAATGACAAAATAATAAAATAACCACATCACCACTTGCTGATACTATTGTTTGAACATTTATCTTTCTTTTTTTAAAATTGTATTTAAACTATTACCAATATTTAACCAAAAACTCTTTTTAAAGTATCATCTCTCTTTAGATAATTGAATAAAAGATTTCAAGAGCGAAACACAAAAGACGTGTTTTCTTTCTAAAACACAACAAAAAATATATTCATAAGCTAGTTTAATAAGCTTAACAAAATATCACAAACTATTTAACTTCATCTTAAATGATATTTAAATTTAAATTGATCTTACTTATACCAATTCATATTCAGATTAATTTAACATTTCAGGACTAAGTTGTTACACAATTTTTATTTTGTTCTCGCTATCACCCTTCAGGTAATATATTATCATTGCATTATTAATGTTGAGCCTAGTACTTTTTGTTGTTTTGTATATATCCATTGTCATTTCCAGATGCTGTTTTCGCAGTGGTCCAGTATCTGGTCCTGCAATATCTTGTCGTTATTACCATGCTAATACGAATCACATAACTTTTAGTAACGATGATGTAGATGCAAACGACATATTGCAATAGACATTTATGTTGGCAATATTTGGAGTTTCAATCTTTTCCATGAAAATATGAATAAAAAATTATAAATATACCTTGACACCTATAAGTTTTATGAGAGCTACATGGGCTTTGACAACTTGAATCCTCCAGTATAAGAGGACAGCTATCTTCAAGGAATACAAAATTTCAATTTGTCAAATCAAAAGGTGACGTGTTGTGTTTGTGTTAGATATTGTTCTAATTATGCGAGAAACTTTTACATACTTTTTTCGATAATGTGGAATATTTGCTATATAATTTTCAATTGTGTCCGATATTATTATATAGTTTTTTTTTTAAATTATGAGGGATATTAGTTAGCGTTATTTTTCTATTATTATGTAAGATAGTGACCAGTATTATTTTTCTAAATTAAGTCAGATTTAATATAAATGCATATTTCATTATTCGTTCACTCGATTACTTAACGGACGTATCATATTAAAGACATGTTATATTATGTATAAATTATGCTGTGTTTGGAAGAGGAAGGTAATTATTCTCCTTAGTTGGATGTTTAAGTTTTTTTTAAAAAAATAAAAATAAATGGAACTCCTTTCCCTCCCCTTTCCTCTTATTTAGAAGTTAAAAATTAAAAATAAAGTAAAAAGAATGGATAAGTTATAATATAGCACTTATGTTATCAAATTTATAACACAAGCCGTGGAATATATGTCACTTAATAATTGTTAATTAAAATTAATAATTTCGTACTTCTTATCCCTCAATTTGAGAGGGAAGGCTTTTTTTATTTTGAGGGAAAGAAAGATAAGCGGAATACTTTTTTCATCTCGAAAATTCTCGCATATATACATATGTATTTTATATATATTCATATGACTTAAAACTTATCTCATAATAAAACTAAATTTTGTACTATAGTTATTAATAAATTTAAGAATTAAATGATAAAAATAAATATATTTTAATTAAAAATAATTTTATTAAATGAAATATATGTAATAATTAGTAAAAAATATTTATAAGTTTAATTTTAAAATATATAATATTTTCATGGAATGATTTTATTTTAATATAAATACTAAATTATTTAAATATATAATATTATAAAATAACTTATACGTTTAAAATAATATTTAAACAATTTAGAGTTCAATCGAAAATGTATATAATGTTTTAATATATAAATATATAATATTTAATTAAAAATACATATAAATTAATGAAACAAATTTTTCTAAGGAAAAAATAATGAAACAAATTTTTAATTTATATTTGAATTTATTATAGAGCTTGTAGTAGTAATACGTTGGATCAAGATAATGTAATGTTCAAGACTCTTAACTCTAATTTTAGAGGGATTTCATTTATACAAATATTAATATAATTTTCAATAAAACTAAAAGTGAAATAGATAATAAACAACAAATAGATAATAATAAACAAAATTTATGTAGTAAAATCTATATTAAAATATATTAACCATATAACGACAATATATATTATGAAATTAAACAAATTACATTATAAATTGTAAAAATTTATAAATATATATTCTCTCAGATCAAAATATTAAATAATTGACTCTAACCAATAATTGTAACTTTTTTTTATACAATAAATTTGATAACATAACAAACAATTGATCTGTTGGCAAAAAGAAAAATGGGAAAGAAGCATAAATTCGCCTTACAACTTTTGGATATCATCATTTTGCTTCATAAAGATTTTGTGGGCAAGACCTGTAAGAAAAAATATAAACAACCGATAAACATTTTTTAAAACCATGATTCAAATCTTAATAATTGTGACAATATATTAAAAATATTCAAATCTTTTTATATATTATATGATTTGATTTAAATAATATACTAATTCGAGGCAATCAATTGTTTGTAGGTCAAACAAAATATTATTAGATGCAATCAATTAATTAATGAATTAAAAGGAGCAATTTTAAATTTTAGAATTTGAATCTATATATATTATTTGAGTCATTAAATCGTCATTTGAAAGTCAATAAATTAGACTATATTTAAATTTTTTTGTTCAATATATTTAGAAATTTAAAGGAGGTAAACAGATAATCATGTGAATGAATGAAAGCTCTATTGAAAAATTGCGAGGAGATTGTTTAGCCAAAATTAGGTTATATTTTAAATAATTACACAATTAACTTCATTCAAAGGTAGCAGGATATGTGATAATTATAGTAATTATATACAACTATAATTATAGATAAATATAATTCTAATTTTTAATTTTGTCAAAATAGTGAATAATGTGAGATTATTCTTGTAATTATTCAAATTAAATGTTAAATAGAATAAAATGCTAATTTGAAATTATGTGTTAATTATAGATAATTATAGACAACTATAATTATAGATAAATATAATTTAAATTTTCAATTTTGTCAACATAGTGAATAATGTGAGATTGTTTTTGTAATTATTCAAATTATTAAATGTTAAATAGAATTAAATGCTAATGTCAAATTATTGCCATAAGTGAGTAATTTAAAATTCAAATTATTCTTTTCAATTCAGATAGAATTGCTAATTTTTGCTCTAATCTCCCATTGATTATATATAAATGTGTCATAAACACATTTTCTTATTTATTTTCATTTAAAATTATTTAGAAAATTTATAAGCGTTGACATATAATAATGAACACTTAATTGATTATATTTAATAATAATGAATAATTTCACTCCTTCCTATTTTATTATTTTTTTATTGTGGCGATATATATATACTTTTCATTTAAATTCTAACGCGTCGTATATCGTATATACGCTTTTTTTGAAACATATATTTGCCACATGTAACATTTTAGATAAATCTTGTCGTGTATCGACATATAACGACATATGATTATGATTCTAAGCCATGCTACACATGACATGCCAGCATTTTATATACTGACATATATACGTATGTATTTTATATATATTCACATGAGATGAAACTCATCCCATAATAAAATTCACCTTATGTAAGTGTACGTAAGATAAATACGTATATATACAAGAATTCTTCTATCTCTCCCTTCCTTATCAATATTTGCAGTAATTTTTTATAATATTTCAAAAATATCCCACTATTGCATTACATGAAATCCTCAATTACAGCTTAATTTTAGCTAACACTCAATTCAATCAAAAAGCTGTTATGACATTAAGATAAGAAAATGGATAGAAATCAATTTAACGGTGGTTGTCTCATCATCGTCACGATATCTTTTTATTATTTCGCATAAGATTTGCTTCCTAAAGCTACTATATATGAGAATGATTTGTTTAAAGATTTTACACTACTATGTTGATTTGTGTATAATTTCTCAATCTTAATGTTTGAAATAATTTCCAGCGTGTGGTATTAAAACACTAGTTGATGAGCACTTTTTTATTTCTTCCATTGAAATTATTTAAGTGAGATTTTTCAATAAAGTCATATGATTTTTTTAAGATATCATGATAATGAACAATTTGTTTCTTTAAAAATTCATTATGTATGCTTCTCGTTTCATATATATATATATATATATATATATATAGTATGCTTTTTTTCTTACGTTTTTCATATATATATATATATAAATATATATATATATATATATATATATATATATCCCTCCTCATATATATATATATATATATTTCACATCAGTTATATTACAGACATTACCCTCAAAGGACATTGTTCATTATCTATCAAATATTAATACACTATTTATATGTTCTTGGTAGAATTGTGTCTCAGTTTCTACCATATATATTATATAACGAGAGATTCTTACTTAATTACAACATTATTTCTTGGTCTGCAAAGCAAAAAGTATTATATATTCTATCATTCTGTGGTCTACAAAAGTATTTTATTATATATTCTACGCCCATATTTCAACTCGAGCATTATTTGTCAAGGATAGCTGCAAAAGAGAAGATACGGTGCCAACTATATTTCTCCATAAACTTGAAAGTAGTAGGACTCTTAATATTAGAGTTTCAGAAGACTGTCTCTAGCAGCTTTTAGTAGGCGAACAGCATCTCTAATGCCAATCCGTTCATCTGGAGTGTCCGCAGTGCAGGATAAGCCAACTCCAAGAATTGCATCCAGACAATAGAGTTGTGGATTGGAACCAATGGCAGGGTCATCATAAAAAATGAGGGTTAGCAGCTGAGGGTCAATGACTTGCACAGTCTTGTCTTTGAATGCTGATTGCACCCATCTTGTTAGGCTTAGGCCTCCTGTGAAGCTTTCATCTGTTGGGCTTTTCCCAGAGAATAGCTCTAGTAACACTATCCCAAAACTATATACATCTCCAGCTGCAGATGATTTCTCTAACCATCCATACTCTGCAATACAAGTACTTGTTTGTCAAACAAAGCATGAGAGAAGTAACACTATTAATCATTTCATGTTTCAGAATGTGTATTAAAAGGTTCATAAAGAGGAAATAAATAAACATATTGATATTTGTATTAAGAAATTATGTTTGAATAAGTTAAAAAATTCTTCAAGAGAGATTTAACTAGTCAAGTTGTATATAATATTATTCAATTAAAGTAGAAGTTGTCAAGCTACTAACCCGGAGGTATGTAACCAATTGAACCCCTAAGGACATGAGTGGAGCTAATGGAGACTTGATTAGTTGAACTTTGAATCAGCAACCTAGCTAATCCAAAGTCTCCAACCTTCGCAGTCATATCTTCATCCAAGAGAATGTTGCTGGGCTTCAAATCACAATGCACAATAGGAACTTCACTATCATTGTGCAGGTAATCCAATGCACAAGCAGCATCAATAGCTATATTCAGTCTCTCCATAAGATTCAACCCATTTCCGTTTGCATGCTTTCTCTTCCCCTTAATCCAATCTTCCAAGCTCCCATTACTTAAGTACTCATAAACCAGAGCCAGAAATTCATTGTTTTTAAAGTCAACACTAGAGCATGCTGTGATCAGCTTAACCAGATTTCGATGCCTTGAGTTCCTCATAGCCTCACACTCTGCAAAGAAGCTCTTCAAAGAAGCAGTTCTTAGAGTGTCAAACACTTTCACTGCAACAGTGATTCCTTGGCTTAGATGGCCTCTATATACTGAGCCAAAGCTCCCAATTCCTATTAAATTTTCCTGGCTGAACTCCTCAGTTGCCAGACGAAGGTCATCATAAGAGACCATTAGAGCATGAGGCTTTAGCAGTTCAGATGATGCTGTTGCTGTTACAACCTTCACTTTTCTGTTCTTTACGTATAGTAGCAAGCAAATTGTCAGACATAGTATCAGTGTTACCACTGTGGCTATGATGATGTAATGTCTGACATGCCTTCTTCCATGGCCATGAGGCTCACATGCAAAATGCAAGCAGAGTTTTTTATTGCCTTCTAAATGGACAGCAGAGAGATTTTGGAAAACTCCACCACTAGGAATGGTTCCTTCTAAATCATTATAAGAGAGGTTCAAAAGCTGAAGGACATGCAGATTTTGAAGTTCAATAGGAATGGATCCAGAGAGTTGGTTGGAGGAAAGATCCAAAGCTTCCAAGCCTCTCACGTCTCCGAGAGTTTTTGGAATGGCACCTGATAGCATGTTCCTGGCCAAAAACAAATTTTCCAAGCTCAGACAATTGCTGAATGAGCTGGGGATGTCACCAAACAATTGGTTGTTAGAAAAGTCAATGGAGGCAACACTAATCAAGCTCCCAACTTCAGGTATTGGTCCACTCAAGAAGTTCATAGACAAATTTAAAAAATTGCTCAAAGTTTGGACATTGAGGATTTCCATAGGTATGCTTCCATTGAGTTTGTTGCTGGATAAGTCCATGAAGAGCAGGTTTTGAAAATTCCCAAAACTGATGGGTATTCCACCCACAAGTTCATTTTTAACTTTAGGAGATTACCAAGGGAGTTTGGAATACTTCCTGATATCGGGTTTCCAGCCAGATATAGCTCTTGTAGTTCCTTTAATTGGCCTAACTCATGTGGGATTTCTCCAGAGATGGAATTGTAGCTCAAGCTCAACAACCTCAAGCCACTAAGACGAGCAATGGAGGTGGGTATGCTTCCATTGAATCGATTCCCTCCCATGTATAGAATTGAGAGATCCTTGGAGAGATTGCCAATGGTTTCAGGAATTACACCTTCAAGCCTATTTTCATCTATTGCAAGAAAGTTTAAGAGGGTGCTGTTTGCCAAAGAAGTAATGAAGTCTAGTCCTCTGACTCCTGAGCTGACTATCTTGTTTTTCCCAATATTATACATGACAAGGAATGGCAGGTTTCCCAAACCAGGTGGCACTGTCCCTACCAAAAGGTTGGAAGCCATGCGGATGACCCTAATGTTGGTGAGGTTGTGCAAAGACCCTGGAATTCTACCTGTGAATCTATTGAAGCAGAAATTGAACACTAGGAGTTTTGGAAGTGTATGACCAACATCATAAGGAATCTCACCCCACAAAGAGTTGGAAGCTAAGGCCAGGTTAACCAGAGAAGATAGGTTGTATATAACTGGTGGAACAGTCCCAGTGAGATTGTTGATAGTGAGATCAAGCTCAATCAAATTCTTGAGCCTACCCAAGTCACTGGGAATCCAGCCACTGAGAGAGTTGGTGCCAAAACTGATATTCTTGAGAGAAGAAATGTTTCCTAGAGCTGCTGGGATTGCACCATAGAGGCTATTCCTTCCCAATTTCAAGACTTGAAGCTTTTTCAAGCTGCTGATGTCTTCAGGAATTCTGCTTACAATCTTGTTAGAGGACAAATCAAGCCTCTGGAGCTCAGTCAAGCTGGTGATGTTTGAAGGAAGCATTCCTTCTATTCCGTTATAGCTCATATTTAAAACTCTCAACCTGAATAGATTGCCAATTTGGTCAGGGATCACTCCTGTGAGTTGGTTATCCTGCAATTGGAGGGACTCAAGAAAGGACAGGTTACCAATATAAGGGCTTAAGTGACCAGAGAGTCCCAAGCCTGAAAGATCCAGGCCAATCACTCTCTGGCCAAGCTTGTTGCACTGGACACCAGTCCAATTGCAAGCAGATGAATTCTGGCTCCATGAAGATAATAGGTGAAGAGTATCATTACTTAATTGAGACTTCAATGAGATCAAGGCTTCTGTATCTGTGGTAATGCTTAGAGTGGTAGATGATGCACAAACTAAAAGGTTGTGAAAATCAAGGGCGAGGAAGACGATTAATAAGGCAAAGTGAAGAGCTAAATGAGAAAACAAGCCCATACTCGGTTCTTTGGTGTATGATATTATTTTGCTACATAATATGTGTATATATAGTATTTCCGACAAGCAGCATATGCAATGCAATGCATCGCTTTCCTTATAAATACTCTTCTTATATCAAATGCCATTGTCAGATGTCAGATTCACAAGCAACCTCATTTAGGAAAAGTATACTTGAACATTTTTCACCAGCCGCCTCTTTTAACATCATATAATATATAAAGATAATATAGATGTCTTCTTATTTTGATATATATCATTCTACATGTAACAATATATTTAAAAATTTGTTATGCAACAAATACATGATCTTAATAATTGTCATGTAACATCTCATGTTACAATTAAAAATAAAGGTGTACATGTATCATCAAGTTTAAATTAAATTTATTATACATACATACAAATATAGAAATTTATAATCACATATTAATTACCTTGATATATATACTTTTACATATTAATTCATATTCATATTCAGAAAAATTCTTACATATCTTTAGTGGACCAAGTTATTAATTGTTTTGATTGGTGATTAATCTTAAAATTTCAAAATTTTTGTAGGTGTTTGATACCATCTCTATATATATGTATTGTCACCTTAAATTAATTAATTATATTTTCAAATTACTATAGTTATTAATATATATTTATTTTATATTATTTAAAAAATTTCAATATATACATCATACGAGAATAAAAATTTTACATAAAAATATAGTAAAATTAATTAAACATAATTTATTATAAAGAAACTAAGAAAAAATTATAGAATCAAAAAATTAAAATTATCCAAATTATATAAACTAATTATTTATTAGAAGGTCATATAAAAAAATATTTATTGATATGAGATACATAACTCAATTATCATTGCATAAGAGTTAGTTAATAAAAACAAAAAAAAAAAATTGAGTGAATTTTAATGTAAACTTCACTAATTATAACTTAATCAAATTTATCTAAATTATCTATAATATATCTATAAGCTGAGTATATTTTTCATCATGTCTATTTTAATATTTTTTTAATTTATCTCATGCATTGCATAAATACAAAATACTAATTCTCATTAGCAGTAGACCTTTCTAAAATTCTTACAAGGTTTTCCTTTATCTTTTTTCGATGCAAGGGCGACTCAATATGTACAGAAACTTAAAGCAAAATATTAAAATGAGACTTTTTTATATTAAAATTTAAGAAAAAAAATATTGTAATTTATTCTTCTATATTTCTTAAATGCAAGATTCCTATTAATTTCAATTGATAATATAACAAATATACATTCAATCTTTCTTGAGGCATAGTTGAAATCAAATTAAATTTTATTAATTCTAGTTTTGAATAATTTCAATACTTATTAGAATTGTTGACATTATTCTGGAAATAATATATGCATTTGAAAAAGAATTGAGAGTGTGGGTTTATTGAGTTATTGTTTGTCATTTGTATAACTTCTTTTAAAATTTATCTCTAAAAATAAAGTTAAACTATCAATATTAGAGTATTAATATTTTAAATAAACTTAATAAGAATGTATTTGTGAGAAGTGAAAAAAAAGAAAAAAAATACAGATTAAATAAGGTAAATAGTTAGGAATCTAATAGAAATGTGAAAATTGAAAGAAAAAAAAAAACTTTAATTAAGAAAGTGAATTAATATGTATATATGTTATTAATTATTTTGATTTTATTTATTTTTAATCTAAATTATAATTAATATATTATTATAAATTTGGAGGCCTCTAAAGGCCTAAAGCATTGGCTTGGGTAGCTTACCCATGAGCCGGCCTTGGGCTGGAAGAGGTGTTGGATTAAGAAATAATTTAGTATCATAAAATTTTAAAACGAAAATGCTACAAGTATGCAAAGTCTTTTATATTATTGGTCGAAAGTTTGAAACATGAAAAGGTGCAAAGTCTCTTCTCATGTTTATGAAATCTTCAGGTGAGTAATAGTGTGGGAAATATATTTGGTGTTTTATATGGTACCTTTGTATTTGAATGGGTTTTAAAACCCCTTTTAAATGGACTAATAAAAATACGATATTTGAGTAAATAATGTTCACATCATTAATGAGTAATTCATTTTTTAAGAAAGACCTGATAAATTTTTTACTTTACAATTTAACCACAGAACCATTTAATATATTTTTAAAAACTACCATTAACCACATATTATTTGGATTAAAATTGTGATTGAAATTTACTGTTCAATAATTTTCTTGAACCCTAAACCCCAAATTGTCTCCCATTAAATCAACCCTAAGCCCCAAATTTCTCACAAATTGGAAGATTACGTATATTGTATCAGCAGCAACAATAGTTGCCACAACAACCATCTGCTAGCCATCAACACACAAATAGCAGAGACCTTGAATCCTGGTTTGCAAACCTTTCTTTAAAACACAATGACACCAATTCAGGGCATGATCCCGTGATTGGTGCACTTTGAATTTAGATTTGCAGTAGTTGTAGCTATGTTCTACCTCTTCATTCAATTGGTGTTGCCACACCTACAACAAATTTTTTCCTTTCCATGTGCGGGATTGTGCAGAGATTTTCAGAGCATATGTCCTTTCTCTGCCCGTGTTGCTTTTGAGATTTGCGTGTGGCTATTTTCATAGTATAGGTGAAAATTTGGAGCTTAGGGTTCATATAATGGGGGGAAATTTGGGGTTTAGAATTCAAGGAAATTATTAAATAGTACATTTCAATCACAAATCTAATTCAAATAATATGTGGTTAATAATAACTTTTAAAAATATATATTAAATGGTCCATGGGATTAAATTGTAAAATAAAAAATTTGTACCCTTTATAAAAAATGAATTACTCATTAATGATGTGGATATTACTTACTCAAATGTCTTATTTTTATTAGTTCACTTAAGAAGGGTTTCAAAACCCATTCAAATACAAGGGTCCTAGAAAAAAAACACAAATATATTTATATTGCTAATGGATCGCCAACTTCTGACCATGATTATTTTCCCTTTCTCACATCGTTGACTCCGGAAAGCCATGAAAGAAATGAACTAATGAGAACTAATGAGAATATAGTTCATTAGTTCTTATTTTGTTTGGGTAACTGAGATTGGGATAAGCTATATCGCCCATGAGGTTGAGGAGAAGGAAAACTTGATTTCTTTTATAATTTTTTTTATGAAAACTAGTGGGAACGCAATTATTAATTTAGAAGCATCATCCAATTTGAAAAGAATTGACCAAGTTTCATGGCCATTGGGAGCGCAGACTAGGTCCACTGTCGACCAATGAGTAAAAATCAAGAATCATACATATATGTGTTGCACAACATGCACCCATCATTGCGGATGAGTTGCAGTTGCCACCTTGCTTTACCTCGTTGCCATTGTACTCTTTGTTTTGAGGCAAAACAGAGACCTCTTGTCGTTGATTTGCCACACCAAACCACCTCGCCACCACATCCAGATCTACGGCAACCCGCATGCTCCATCACCGGCCACCCATTGACCAAACACAACAAAATCGTCTCCTTCCAAGTTGTAACACCCCTTTGGAGGATGTCACACATAAAAGAAAAATAAAAGAAATAGAAATAAAATCTACCCAAGTTGTGAAACATTTGTTAAATATTATTACGGGTTGTAAAATAATTCCTGGTAGACAGAAATATGTAATAAAGATAATGCGGAAAGTACGAAATAAAAAAAAAAACATCATTACCGATAATATACATATGATTAAGTTATAAACACAAATAATTTACAACTAAGACTACAAATATTTAAATAAGAACGATAAAGAAAGCAATAAAAGAGTTAATATATATACGTACATACGTTGACGCGCACTAAAAAAAAAAAAACATCATGATTATCTAATCCTCTCGATGGATCACTTCTCGATGAAAAATGATCATCGGAGATAGATATCCTGGATGTCTCGACACACGCGATAACAGGATCGCGCGGTCGATACGATGCTTATCTCACTAGGCTCGGGGTTTTCAAGACACCCAATAACGCCTAATGGATAAGGGTAACTCTAAGTGCGAAAAAGCGTCAGTCATGACAGGCTCTTCATCAAAACGATGACGTAGGATCACAGGTCACACGTCCCGCATACGTCACCGAGTCACGATCTCCTCGTAAATGCCAAGCCGAGCACCTCCATGAAATACCAACTCTATGAATCCCAAAATCCTGGCGTCGCCATCCTCACAATCAATCCAGGAGGATATGGATGATCGGATGGTTCCCGCTCGTCAAACCGATCGCGCTGCTCTTCCTCCTCTTCGTGGTACACGATCTCAAGAGGTTTGTTCCTCTTCCTCGAAGTCTTTACCGCGTAAAATAAATAAACAGAAAATACATATAACAAAGAGGTAAGACAACATAAAATCATCACAACATGGTCAATAAAAAGATGACAAACAATATATACATACAGTTCATGCAATACATAAAACTTTAACAATTATAATAATTAATTGAAGTAAAATTTAGATATCATCATAATATGTCACATCACAGATAAAACCTCACAGGTAAAATAAGAAATATAAAATAAACAGATAAGATATAATAATCAATAATAACAAAGAACCAGGATAAAATAAATAAATAAGATACGAGATAAAAATAAATAGATAAGATGGAAACAAATAGACATAGAGATAAATAATATAACAAAATCCTACTCCATGGAGCTAAAAAAAAAACACAAGTATCGAGAGAGAGAATGATTCGCAAAACCTAATAGTACCACGGCGCCCCACCAACTATTGCATACTACACATGTCACACGTTGCGTCTATAGCCCCACGACACAGAATCCATCAATCCAGGGCGTGGTGTAGTTCACGGTCTCACGTTGTGGCACTACGAGCAAATGTACTACTAGATTTCACAAATCTCGATTAAATATAGTGTACGTCGAGTACCATAGTGTGCTATCTATCAGTTTCTGCCCACGGGAGCGCATGACCAACCACATGTGGGATCCCGTACACTAAAGCCTCCAAGTTCATTAGAACAATGAACCACACTACGTTTATCGCACCGACAACACGATGTGATTCCTCACAACAAATCCACCAAATACATGGCACACATAATGAGATAGATGGAAAGCACATGCGGGTTCACATTTTCCCGACAATGAAAATAATTCTCAAAAACACATGCGGGTTCACATTTTCCCGACGGTAAATAGATTTTCAAAAGCCCAACGGGTTCACATTTTCCCGACAAAGATATAGATTTTCAAAAAGCACATCGCGGGTTCACTTTTTCCCGACAAAGATAAAATAATTATAGTAACGGTCAATCGCGTGAAATTTTATCGCATTTTCATAATTCCGTCATTTTTACAAACGTTTAAAAATCGGGTAAAGTTATTTTTCTTTTTTAAAATTGCGTAGCATTTTTAATCGTTTTCTCAATCGTGTAGGATTTTTAAATCATTTTCTTATTCGAATGCCCTTAAAATTACTTTTAAACAGATAGAAATAGTACTTAGTACATTTAAACTACGTAGAATAATTTTTCATACCGCATACTTGTCATTAGGATGTTTTTACTATCTTATAGGATCATTTTTACTAAAAATTGACAGATTTTGTTTATAAACTTATAATAATGGTTTTCTAAATTTTCCATAAAATTTTCTATTTACCTAATTTTTAACCATATCATTTAATTCTTTTTGAAATCTCTAACATGCTTCAAAACTTAAAGTGAGCTATATGTTAGAAAATTTCTCAAAATTTCTGTATTTTTACTTCCTAATGATAAGATCACTAATTTTAATCCTTTAAACTTAATTCTACTCAATTTGTTTCTTCAAAAATCATTATAGAAAATTTCTTTTTAACTTGTATTGTCTCTTTTTGATTGAAAAAGGTTTGACATCAAGTTTTAGAAATCATAATTACCTATAGTGGCATGTTGGCGAATTTTGTAAAACTTTTTCATTTGATTTCTAAATCATGTCAAAGGTATTATCTTATCTAAGTTCATTAAATCATGTTACAAAGTAATGATTTTAAATCAAATAAATCCTTTAGGCATGTTGGCCCAAAATCTACTAAATCTTTACCATTTAATTTCTAAATCCCTTTTCTTTGATCAAATCAATTTGAAACCTTCTTATTTCTCCTAATTAATTAAGTTACACTTTTAGGAAAAATTAAGAGAACATTTTGGTCCTCACACTTTGGCATTGCCGTGAGCTAGGGAATGTGTTCTTTAAACACTCATGCAAATTTACACATGTTATTCACATCTTATACTTTATCATACAATTCTAACACATGCATTTATATCTCTAACACATGCAAAATATTTCTAACACATGCAAAATATTTCTAACACATAAAACCTAAATTAAAGCTTATAGACATACAATCAAAAGCTAATAGACATGCAAAATTATTACAATCACCAAACAAGAAAGCTACTAACACATAACACTTAAGCTACTAGCAACCACAAAAATTAACAAATACACATCAATAAACACACCACAACCGAATCCTTATGGATTCTACAAACAATCCATCTTCTTACCACCATCAAGTCGATGATAAGAATTGTCTTCCTCTTACCTTAAATGAAGACAAAAAGCTTGCTTTCACACCTCCTATGGTTCGGTTTTCACTCCACCAAATACCTAAAAATCTCAAATAAAATCTATATGTTATTAACCATGAAAAAGAAGCTAAACCATGGAGAAATCATGGTTTAGAACTTTGAAAAAGAAGAGAGAAAAGAAAAATATGATATTTCACCTTCTAGATCAAATCTACAAGGTTGATTTCCAAGCCCTTAATGGAAGATTTTGAAGAAACTTCCAACTAGAAAGGTTCTTAGAATGGTGTTTAGGTTAAGGAAACTTGGTTAGAAAAATTTTTGAATGATTGGATGGTGTAGTTAGTGTCTTGGCCGAATGGAAGGGAAAAAAGAACAACAATGGTGGCTAGGGTTCTTGATGAGAGAGAAGAGAGAAAAGTGATGAAGAAGAAAGTGATTTTGGGTCTCCAAAGGCCTCTTGGCCGTGGACTTCAAGGACTTCAAGTGAGGTGCAAGGTGGGCACCTTGCTTGGCTTCATCAAGCCATTGGATGAATCAAAGGCCAAGATCAAGCCTTGGTGAGCAAGCTTGATTCCCATTGGTTGGTTCCTGGTGACTCACATGTTTGAGTCACACAAAAATGCTTTCGCTTGAAATTAAATTTAGTTGAGTCACCGTTTAATTGAAAGTTCTACTGCTAACAGATTCACTAATTGTGGGTCCCGCAAAATATTTGATCCATTTGTCATTAAAAACTATCTTGACTAATAAAATAATATTATAATAATATAAAATTATTTTATTTGTGATTAAATCCTAAAAATTAAAAGATTATTTTTAGTACTCATTCGAGAATCGTTAAGTAAGATCCCCAATTCTAAATAATAAAATAAGATTTTCCCTGGCCCGAAAAATATTATTTTCCCGCCGAGCAAATCACACAAAAAGTCCATATAAAATTATAGAAGCATTTTTCAGCATTAAATCAAGAAGAAACAATTAAAAACAAAGAAAAAAAATAAAACAAGATTTCGGACGTAACGGTCATTTTCCCATTTTTTCCCACAACGTAGGTAATCGTCCAAAACGTTCAAATAAAATATCCAAGAAGATTATATAGTTGTATATCTTTCGAGAAAAATTAATACAAGATGAAATTAAAAATTTTTATTTTTCCGTCTCAAACAAATTACGTAAAACGATCAAATAAAATTTGAGCCAAGATTATCGTAATTGTTTTCATACAGTAAATCGAGAACAGAAAAATAGGGACACAGCGGTCATTCATACAAAAGCATGAAAAACAGAAAACAGTACATTCAGAATATTTTCTAAAAATTGGGGCGTTACACAAGTCATCCATGGCTATGCCACTAGTCAAACCCAAACCTAGACCATCAAATACCCCAGTTGTCGGAGCCATGATGTCACCATCATATGTCGTCTAATCGTCGTCCTAATCGATGATGCCACTTGCGTAGGTTCTCCGCTATTGAACCTCGCATTCTTTGCCCCTCTTTACGTGCATTTTCCTTATGGAAGCTTCCCCTTTGTTTTCAGTCCTCTTGTTTTATTGTTCTTTGGGTTGTTTTTTTTCTTTTATTTTTTAAACTATTTATCAAAAGAAATGGGTAGTTAATTTTTTTTATTGTCATTCATGAATGACTTTGTGAATAAACTATTAAAAATATGTCTTTTGTTTATAACATATTCGTGACTTTGTAAATTTTTGAATTTTTAAACTATTTATTTTTTAATTTGGATATGATTTATCTACTGATATTTAATACTTTGAATTATTTAAAATGATGTATTTTATGATTTTTTTATATATGTTATGTTGTATTCTAAATCTTAAAGATCCTAATTTTTTAAAAATATCATATTTTTATATTGTACTCGTATTATACTGAATATTCATACTCGTATCTATGCATCATAGAAGTACACTCATGCACCAAAAGACAAGTCATTGCATGTTAGCCTTCTCCAATATTAAAAAGCAAAATGTCTACAGATTTAAATCCAGGTGTTTAAAAGCAAATGTAAAAAATCATAAGTGTTCGTTTGACTCATAGAATTGAGCATGAAATTAGGACTTAGAATTGAAATTGGACCTCTTAATTCTAATTTTTATGTTTGGAATGTCATTTAGAATTGAAATTGAAATTCTATAAACTAATTCTATGAAATTGAAAAACAACTAAGTTAAGTCTTTCTCAATTCTTAGTTTATACCTTAAGAATTACTAATTTCCTAACTTAAAAATTAAACTATCTCTCTCTCTCTCACATTTATTAATGAATAATCATATTTATTGAGATTCTATGTTTATATAGAAAATTATTTTTATATTTATATAAAAACTATTATAATAACTATTTTTTTTCTAAAAAATTCATGAAAAATTTCTTTATGAAAAAAATATGACTATTATATTATAAAAATATTATTGTATGAATATTTTTATTAATTTTAATTTTGTAAATAATTTTTTAATGTTTTAGATAATACATTTAAACAATAAAATTATAATTGAATTTAAAATTATAATTTTTTATCATAATTTTTTGACAACTTCAAATATAGAATTTAAGATTCTAGACCAATTCTAATTCTGAAAGAATTGAGATTTAAATTAAAATTTTATATTTCAATTTTAATTTCGCTATTCAAATAGACTTTAAAAAAAATTACATTTCACAATATATTGAAATTCAAATCTATTTAATTGTAACATTAAAAAACACAGTAGTGAACAGGATTGACCGTTTTCACCTTGGAATTTAACCCAAAACACTGAGACCCTTAGGAATTCTTGAGTCTAATGGAAAGTTTTGTTGGCTTGTTCATTGAAGAAAAGGGTCAAGATTTATGAAACAACATTAAATTAAATGGGGGAGGAAGGCTACATTTTTACAATAATAATAAGAAGAAGAACAACATGCCAAACAAATCTATTATTCTATAACAACAATGGTCATATATATATATATATATAGGGACACACACACACCATTCACTCATTTTATTTAGATCTACTTTCATCTAATGGTTACTTTTAATGAAATTACAAATTAGATAAAAGTGGATCCAACAATTAAAAATGAGTGTAAGTCGAAAAAAACTTACACTAATGTGTAAATAACAATATATATATATCAATGCAATGTATGAAATAAAAAATAAAAAAAACAAGGGTCAATGCATGAAGCGTACAATAAAATTGTGTTCTGCGCATCAAACTGGTGGATGAAAGATTTTTATGGGAAGATATTACCTAGTGAAAATCCTTTTGTCAGAATAAGAGACAGAATAAGTTAGCATGTTTAATAACTTTTAATAGTGTCCCTACAAATTGATTTTCTTCGACAATAATTTTTGAATATTGAACAAATTTATTTAAATTTTGATTAATTTTTCCAGGCTATGTCTATGTTACATTACTCAAACCTAATTGATTTAATTGATATATAATGAGTGGATAGACATATAAATAATTATATATTTGAATTCTAGTTATATTAATTATTTGAAGTTAGATTATAAAAAACATTCTTATAAATACTATAATCTTAACATAAATAAATTATCTTTGACTGAATTAAAAGATAAATTAGTTGACACACGTATAAAATAGCCGAAAACTATGTAACTGCAATAAACAAACAAGTAACACTACTGAATTTTATAATGTAAAACTTTCTTAAGAAGCAGTACAAAAGCCAAAAAAACTTTAGAGGAAATGACCTGTTGCACAAATTATTTAACCACACGATGAATTAATTTAATCAATTATTTATTTATTGTTAACCAACCTTTTATTTAAATTCATAGTCAATTGTAAATAAATAATTGATTAAATCAATTTATTGTAAAATTAAAATTTTCATGTGACTAAACTATAATTAATTTTAACACGCGACATACAAATGGTAATTCTTCATTATTAATTTTTTTTGAATAATTCTCCCGTTACTTTAATAACAAGTGAGTTTGTGAAATTTTTTACTCTAAAATTATTCCAAAGTATATATTTGACATTAATCTTATCAAAGGCAGCATAAGCTTCAGCAATGATTTGTAGTAGAATTACATATCATTTATTAATAGAAAATATTAAGATTTAAACTTAAGTCATGTAATTATTATGAGTGAAAGATCAATTAAGTGAGTAAACCATAATTAAGAGGCTGAATCAAATGTCATTATATAACCTTTTCGAAGGCTGTCGTCCTTGACTTGGTCTTGGTCTTCCTTGGAACAAAATTTCGTGACCTGCATGGCTGCTTACCACACCTCTCCCGTGCTAAGGGTATTTATGTTAGAAGAAAAATAATAGCTTGGCTTACATCACTTTTATATCAATTAATGATGTATAAAATTTAATTAACAATGTACAAGCATTATTTGGTTAACAATGTGTATTACTTGATTAATAATTTAATAATTAATTATCATATTGTAGTAATTGATTATTAGTTTATTAACTAAATAATATATATTATTAATTAAAAATTTATATATTATAAACTAGTGTAAAAACTTTGCGCAAATTCTAGTGTACAAATATTAGCGTTCATGTTAAAATAATCAAATGGAGAAGGGATGAGAAAAAAAATTAAAAAAAGAACAGAAGAGAAGAGAAGATAATACTAATAAATTGTAACTCAAATGGTATTTTCTAATTCCACTAAAGGTGTAAAATTCTGAAAAACTCGAAAGAAAGATTCTGGAGAGGTCGAGAGAGTGTTTCCGGAGAAATGGATTGTGATTGACTTATTCAATAATTACGTGTTACAATATATATATATATATACACACATATGCATGAGCACTAGGTGTTTGCCGAAAGTAAAAGAAACAAACTAACACAATAACGCGATCAAGAGTGGCACTATTAGACAGTTGCAGAGCTAATTGTCTAATCTGGTCTACGGTTATATTCTGGTGCTTTCCTATCTAGTGGAACACTGTGAGCATGCACAATATGTATGGAATGCATGAGTTTGGGTTGATCATATTGATGAGCAATGGGCTCAGTGTTGGGCTCAGTTTTGAATGATGAGAAAAGGTGAAAGTGTGGAGCTCGATTTTCATCTCCTGAATCTAGTAAAGTTAATTTTCCTTATTATTTATTGCAAAGAAGAAGAGAATGTGAGGTTAAATCATGATTTTTTTTTCTTTTGTTTAAATGTTTAAAACCTTGCAAATTGTAGAAACTTTGAAATAATCATAGAAGTAAATAAAAAAATTAATTGATAATATAAAATATCGTATTTTCTTCATCTCTATCAAACATTTTTTCTAGACTTATTCACATAACTTTCTCTTTCCTTATTAATTCAAACATACTCTAAAACTTATATTTCAAGGAACTGTGTTATGTGGATTAAAAATATTAAATTATTTAAGATACGTTTTTTAAAAATATTTTCATATAATTAAATTAATAATTCTATTTGTGTTTTTAATTGAGTTATATAAAATAAAAAGATAATTAAAAAATAATATTACTAATTTTTTAATTATATAAAATATGAGTTTATCTAACAAGTATATTCAATCATTAAAAATTAAAAAACCTTTATTTTTCACTTAAAATTTACTATTTTTTATTCTTTAAAAAGTATTTTTGAGATATTTTTTAACAAAATTTATAAAATATTATTCAAATTTGTTTTACATCTTGAAGACTTGGTCAGTGCATAATACTGTGCATTGAAGTCTACTACTGGTGTAAATCAGTCAGCGCAAAAGACTTGTAAAGTTGGTGGGGTATTTTTTCCAACGCGTTTGAACTATGACTTGAGACTTGAGTTCACTTGCACAATATCTTAGTATGCCCACTAAGTCCAAAAAACAAAATTGTAAAATAAAAAACATTTGTTGGCAATTATTATACGCAACGGTGAACTCATTTTTCAGCTTTGATGTCGAAATAAATAAGATATTTTTCTTATTAATGTCGAACAAGAAATATCAAATTAAAAAACCTAATCTCTTGTTAAGGGAAAAAAAAAAAAAAAAACTCCTGCCGTAAACTTGGTGCAAGTTAATGTTGACATTTGGCCAATGCAAACTCCAATGCCGAATTTGGCAGTATGCGACATTGTCAAGTGGAAGACTTTCGCACTCAGTTGCTGTACGTAAGAATTTTGACAAGTGATAAATCCTCGTTGGACATAATTTCTTTAATGGATCACCTCACATCAATTAATATCAAGCAGTAGAATTATAATTTAAGTATATAAAAATTTTAATGGACTAAGTGTAATAAAATTATAAAAATTGTATAAAATATGCAGAGATGTATATATATAAATAGCATTATTTTCTTGACAAAAATAACAAAATTTTTATTTCTCGTATCAACTCAAATCAATATGAAATTGCAAAATTAAAATGTAAGTATATAAAATTTTTAATAAAATTAATTGTATTAAAATTATAAAAAAAAATACAAATATAAAATTATACGAGAGGCATTGCTCTTTTGACAAAAACAAAAGAAATTTATGAAAGTAATCACGCCATGATCGTAATTTTAGTTCGTTTGAGCTATTATTACAGAAAAAATTGAAAAAAAAAAAAATATGATAGAAAAAAGAAAGAAAAAGGAAGAAGAGAAAAGTAAATAAGTTTATTTATCTCCTTGTTTGATATCAATTGTCAACTAATGAAAAAGAAATTGTACTTTCTTTTTTTTGTTTGGTTTAATTAAGAAAATAAATGAAAATATATATAAATAAAAGTGAGTAGAATAAAAACATGTGAAGCTTATAAAAAAGGAAAGATCACAAATCTCTTCCTTTTCAATCTGTCCCAAAAAAAGGGTAAAAAGAAATTAAATTTGTAAAACTTATAGGTTTGTCTTTCCTTTTAATCTTCTCATTTCCTTTACTTTTATTAATACCAAATAAGAAAAGGTCATACCATCCCTCCCTTTAGTATCTTTTCCCTTCAAATTAGAAATAACAAACAGACCATTAAACTAAAATGGTGTATGCATGGGATGGATTCTTTTATATAAGTTTTTTTATATGATAGGATGATTTGAAAAGAGAGATATACATAAAATCCCTAATCAAGACTTGGTGAGTGCGAGGATTCTCATCCGAATGATCCACCTTAACGCTAACACTCAATATTATGTGATTTATGTGAAAAAAAAATAATGTGAAATTAACATAACTCTTTATTTAATGCATCACAATCCTTGATTTAATCTTTTGTTTGAAGTTGAATTATGTTATTCGTCTAATTTTTTTATTTTAATTTTTTTATTTATAAATTTATTTTATATTTTATAAAAAATACTATAATTACATACTATTTAATTTAATATTTATCTTGTATAAATATATAATAAACATACATTTATTATATTTAGGTTGTACACAAATCATTTTCCGCTGGAAGACATATTCAGTACGCGTTGAAGTTGACCTTATCAATGGCTGTATCAGTTGCCATTTATACAATCCAAAAACTTAACGGTTCCTTGAATCAGTCTTTTCGATCAGTGCATTAATTGAAGTTTACTTTAGGCGTGTCTCGAGGGAGAAAGATGACACTTAAACACTTGGACATTAGCCAAAGAATTATTAAATAGACAACATTTCTTCTTGTTGGCAGTTTATTATACGCAACGAAGAACACATTTTTCAGCTTTGACAAAGTGCACGCTAAAAGGCACATATTTCACATTGAGAGAATGACAAAAAAAAAAAAAAAGTTTGGCTTGTGAAGAGTTTTTTTGTTTCGGTTCCTATAACTTTATTAGCAAATAATAATGTAATTTAACACAAAAATACAATTAATTACTGAATAGACCTTTTTTAGTATATTGACTAATTAAAAAATTAAAATTAATTTGATCAAATAATTAACCAATAGAATAATATATCACAATAAAAATATATTATTAATTAATTATAAATAATTTCTTCCTAATGAACTGTAATTCAAATAGTATTTTTTAATCCCATCAAAAGTAGGATCTAGAGTTTGATTCCGTTTTCCTAATCTCACAAAAATCAGTTCCTCCAACTACCTATAGACAAAAAAAAAAATAGTACTAAATAATTTGTTAGTTAAATCAATTTATTGCTTAATTAATTAATATACGAATAGCCGGACCCGCACCTTTGGCCATTTTCCCTGTAACATTTGGCCAATGCAAACTTTAGTTTTCAAAGATTAATTTGGCGGTTTGCGAGATTTTCAAGCGCATGATTTCCACTGTCAAATGTAGGAGTGTTTAGATTTAAACTAATAAAAAAATTTAAAATTAATTTTAAAAATTTTAAAATTGATAAAAATTGAAATAAATTGAATTGATTTGAATTGAATTTGTAAAAAATTAATTGGTTTATTTAGTTTTTAATTTAATTTTATGGAATTGATCCAAATCAATCGAACTGATTACTATTCTAATTATATACTTAAAATTATCTAAATATCTTTAACTAACTCTAACTTATCCCCCCTTTCCCTGAATCTCCTCTCATTTGTTTATTTTTATCACCTCTTTTCTCAATTTCAGGTAAGTTGTCATTTTGATTTTATGTATTTGAATTCTGAACTTTGAAATTATTGTTTGATTTTATTTGTTTGTATGATTTGTATGACTTTATGAATAATTTAGAGTTTAGAATTTGAATTACATTGTTTTTGTTTTATATTGCTCTTATTTAGATTGTATTTTTGTTATGTTATTGGTTAAAAATTGAATCATCTAATTCAAGCCAAACCGATTAAAATTGGTTTAGATTCGATTAGTTTGATTATTGGAATTCATCCAATTTAAACTGAATTAATGATACTTATCTTATTTAGATCGAATGACTTTTTACTTTAAAACTGATCCAAATCGATCCAAGAACACCCTTAATCAAATGTTATAAGATGATGCGCAAAAACCAACAAAATTTAACGAAGTTGCTGCCCATGATGGGCAAATTAGGGCTCACATTTTCTAAGATGTAGATGCTGTAACAATGCAAACACAAAGTTAACTCATGTAAAAGCATGAAGCGTACAACAATATTGTGTTTTGTGTACCAAACTACTGGATGATAAATTTGTAACAAGAAATTTATTGATAAAAATTGTAACATGAACAAATGTGATCCCTTTTACTATAAATTTATTATAAAAAAATATATTTTACAATTTTTTTTTATAAAACAAATTCGAGAGCTAATGTAAAGAAGGAGATAATAGAGGGGCAACTTCATTACTTCGAACAAGATTATATTGAGTTTACATATTGCCTACTAAGAGGTGACGCTGAGATTGGAATTCAAGTTATACAATTGTAATGAATAGAAGGTCGACTAAGTTTGTCAACTTTTGTTAGTATATTAAGTAATAATTAGTCTAAGACAAAAACAAAAAATAAGATGAAGTGTAATTTATGATTAAATTTATTACTACATCCGTTTCAAAATATAATGATTATGCATAAAAATTAAGAAAGTTATTAAATATCATCAATTTAGAAAAATAAAACTACATTTGACCAAATTACTCTCTCACTCCATTAATACTCTTTTATTCTACTTAGTGGAGAAGAAGCAAGGATAAAGATGAAAAAAGAATAATTAATACCTTCTTGGTTTTCTAAAGTAACAGATAAAATAAAATAAATTTGTTCTCTAAAACGACAAATATTATAAAATGGAGGGAGTAAATATTGTCCCAAATTCAAATGAGTTATCAAATCATAGAGCACTTCAGACAGCTCCTTGTATATTTAGGGGGTGTTTGTTTCAAGGTATATAATTACATTTTTAGGAATGACATTTTCATATATGCTATGATTAGAAATGTTATTCTTGGATAAATTCAAAAACATGTTTGTTTAGTATTTATTGTTCTTGGAAATGCTTTTTTAAAATATATAGGGAAGAAAATGGGAGAATGTGGGAGTAGAAGTTAATAGTAGGTATTTTTATTCCCATGCCATGGGAAAATAACATAGCCACCTCTCATAGTGAGAATGAAAAATAGGCAAAACATGGGAATGTGGCTTTTATTGGAATCAACAATGCCTAGGAATATTTTTGCAAAACTTGTACCAAATGTAAAAATGCCTTATTCCTAAGTTCACATTCCCAAGAATGTCTTGGTAAACCTTGAAACAAGCACATTATTATGGAAAATGTTTATTACACATCTCGTTTTTTCTCACATCTTGCACAGAATCACATGTGATATAATTAGAATATAAGTGCACGAAAAATAAGATAAATCTAGCTGAAATCAAATAATAAAAATTAATCGACTTAAATATTTTTTTGTCCCTCTAAATATAATAGTTTTTAGTTTTGATCTCTTAAAAAAACTTCTTATAATTTTGATCTTTGTAATTTTAAAAGTAAATAAAATTAGTTCATGTTGTTATCTCAAGTCTATTAAGTAATGATGTGACTAACAGAATACCAAATCGCACTTTCCATCTGTCATGTATAGTCCACTTGGCATTAAACAATCTTTTAAAGGAACTTCACATATATTTAAATCTCACACTTGAAAGAGAAATAATATTTTTGAATATTATTGCTTGAATTAGAATTGTACATGTATGATCTACATTATATAGGCTTACGACAATAATGACTTGTCTTAAAATAGAGTTAAATTATAGGAAATAAATTTGTACAATAAAGAAATAAATATGTACAATAAAGTCCAACACTCTCCCTTAAGCTGGTAAATGAATATCTATCATTCTCAACTTGACAGTAAGATCCTAAAAGCGCTCTGTGGGTAGACCATTAGTTAATACATCTGCCAACTGATATCTTGAAGGAATGTATATTGTGGTTATGAGTCTACTATCCAATTTCTCCTTGATAAAGTGTCAGTATATTTCAATGTGTTTTGTCCTGTCATGTTGAACCGAATTATGTGCAATACTAATGGCTGATTTGTTGTCGCAAAACAGTTTCATAGGTACTTCACGCTTTAGTTTCAGGTCATCTAATATGATCTTCATCCATAGCAACTCACAAACTCATTGTGCCATAGCTCGAAATTCAACTTCTGCACTTGACCGTGCCACTACATTTTTTTTCTTACTTCTCCATATTACTAGATTTCCACCAGAAAAACATACAGTAACCTGATGTTGACCTCATGTCAGTAACTGAACCTGCATAGTCAACATCTATGTACACTTCTATTGATAGGTTTTCCCATTTCTAAATAATAATCCTCTTCCAAGCATGGTTTTAAGATACTGTAGAATTCGATCCACAGTCTGCCTGTATCTTTCTCGCGGATCATACATGAATTGACTAACAATATTAATAGCATACGCTAGATCTGGTCTAGTATATGTCAGGTATATTAATTTCCTTACTAGTCTTTGGTATTGAGCTCTATCTACCTTGGGACTCTATTCATCACTTTCCATTTTTTGATTCTATTCAATGGGTACACCGGTAGCCTTATACCTAAGTTTTTCGATCTCTTTGAGAAGATCTATGATGTATTTCTTTTGAGAAATGAAGATACCTTGCTTGGAGAAGGTAACTTTAATTCCAATGAAGTACTTTAGCTTTTCAAGATTTTTTATTTCAAACTTGGTTGCTAATTTCTTCTTTAGGAGTTGTTTCTCAACTAGATCATCTCATGATATAATGATATCATCAATATACACAAGCAAAAATGTGAGTTTACCTTTTGTGAATGTTTAAAAAAGAGAGTATGATCACTTTGACTTTATCTGTATCTCAGGGGCATTATTGTTTTTGTGAATCTTCCAAACCAAGCACGAGGAGACTGCTTCAACTTATATAAAGTCTTCTTTAACCTACACACCTTATTCATTCCACTAGTGGAGTCGTATCCAGGAGGAATTTCTATATAAACCTCCTCTTCTAAGTCGCCATGAAGAAAATATTTTTAACATAAAACTGGTGTAATTCCCACCCAAAGTGGGTAACAAGGGAGAGTAAGATTCTTACAGTATTCATCTTAGCTACTGGAACAAATGTCTCCTCATAGTCAATTCTATAAGTCTGAGTGTATCATTTTGTCACCAACATTCCTTTATACTTAGGGCTGCATAACCCGATCCAGTGACCTGATGACCCAATCAACCTGACCCAATCCAATATAAAATATCCAAGTTAATTCGGGTCATCAAGTCCGTTCGGGTAGAATTCGATCAACCAATCTATTTATTAGTTTGGGTAATGAGTTCAAGAAACTAATCTGAATACTCGAAAGTTAAGGAAAAAATCCCAGAACCACTGCATCTCTGCCACAAATTCTCATAATCATCCCCTGCCACACAAATTCAAGAAACCACTTGCAGCAAACACCACCATCCTTAACCCTTCCCCTACCACAAAAAACCAATACTATGCAAGCCAATCAAAGTATCAAACTCATTCTTGCCACCCCCTGCACAACACCATCGTCAAACCATCACCACCGCGACCCCGTCAGCCATCACACCTCTAACCAACCCCTGCCCAACAGCCACGTCGGATCTGTCGTCACCTTGCCGGCAACCATCGCCCCTGTACATCCAAGCTAGCCACAACTGAGATCCGTGAGCACCACTGCGCACCTAGCCCCAACAGAACATCACTTAAGACCCACAAACCCACATCATCCACTGGAAACCGTCATCTGCGCCCCACCCGTTTTGCACAACCATCAAACCATATGACCACCCCTCCAAAACTAGCCTTCAACACCGACCCAGAGCCGTCGCGCCTCCACGCCGTGAGCAACGCAGAAGCCCCAAGCCACCAGTTTGCTAAACGCCTCCGCCTAGATCTGCGTCGCGCCTCTACCCAGAACTGTCATAGACAATCATCACTTGTCTAGCAACTGGCGTCACAAGGAAAAGGAAGGGGGAAGGATGGAAATGAGGCGTAAGGTGATAAGCTTCTGTATAATTTGTGGTGATTTGATCATATTTATTGATGAATTCGATATGGATCCTTATCATTGTCTTCGTTTTTGCAGTTTAAAAGAAATTTAACACATTTTGAGTGAAATCAGGCAAATACATCATGTTTCCAAGGTAAAAGAGGATCATTTTGGCTTAAATAGGGCCCTGTGTCAACTCAGGAACGATTAAGGAGTTAGACACGACCTTATCTTCAAGTTAGACAGAGCCGTGTCTAACTCCTTAATCGCTTCTGACTAGGAGACACGACCGTGTCTCTTGGTCATACGGTCGTGTCTCATCTAACATGAAGTACAACTCAAGGGTCACAACCCTGTCTTAATGGATTGGAGCTTCTAACTTGGAGACACGATCGTGTCTCCTGGTCACACGACCATATCTCACTTACGGTGTGAGTTACACAAATTTGGTCACACGACCGTGTAGAAGGGAGACATGGCCATGTGTCCCCTCCTGACGTGAAAAAGAGGATTTTTCACCCCAAATCATTATAAATAGAGCAACTCCTTAAACCTGAGAGACATCTTTGCGACGACATACTTTGAGAGACAGATTAGAAGAGAGAATTGCCACGAATTCTTATAAGACGACTTCGAAGGGAGGATTCAATTCTTGAAGGCCTGAAGATCATAATCACCATAAAAGGGGTTTTGATTAATCTTTCCCTGTAGTTTTTCCCTTTATTTGGGTTTTCTTTCCATGGATTTGTATTGTGATGAGTTTGTTTGTATTGAACATGAGTAGCTAAACCTATAGCTAGGGCTATGAGGGATCTTGTTTTCTTAATTATTTGGATTTGATTTCTAATTTGATTAAAGTATTATCTTTTAGGGTCTATCATATTGCTTGCATTCTTGTCATAACTTGATCACTTTTGGCATGTATTAATTCATTATTTGATCGGTGACCATCCGCATTCAATAAGTAGATCTATATGGTAAGTCTAGGAATAGATTGATAAATAACTAAATATCAATTTATCCTACCAATGGAATTGACAGTATGTTAGTTCATATATTAAATTGAGGTTTAATGCATTCTTGATTAATTCAACTAAATAATCAAATAGGTGAATTAAATTAGGAATATATTATTGTTTCATCTATGACCATTAGGATTCAATAACAAATAAGAGAATATTGGTAAAAGAATTACCTTATATCATAATTGAAAGAAAATCTGAACAATTGAATTCAAGTGAACCTTGTACCTTAGTCTCTTTCTCAGTGATTTATCTCTATATTGTTTGATTGTCCATTATTCTTCTTCTTTATTTGTTATTTGATTTTATTTTGAATTTCATACACTTTTGATTATCTAGATAACCAAGAGTTTTACGAATCTAGTAATTATCACTTATTTCTCGTGGGATCGATAATTGAGACTCAAATCCTATATTACTTGGCGATAAAGTATACTTGCTCTTAGTATATTTTACGTGTACTATAAGACATAAGGATGTAAAGTCAAAAAGAAAAAAGGATATGAATGGCAGCCTCTGCATGTTACTATTTGTGTTGGGTAAGGGTTAAAAGAACAATCTGATGACCCAACCCGATCTAACCCGCCTATAGGTCGGGTTGGGTTAACCAGAATTTTTTTAATAAAATCGACCCAGTCCAACCCGACCCATGTGTAGTCCTATTTATATTGATCTAATGTACTATCAGACCAATATTTCAAAGTATATATCCATTTGTACCCTATTGGCCTTTTGTCACCTGATCTCTCAACAATCTCCTATATTCCATTCTTTTCCAATGCAACAATCTCCTCATTCATGGCTTTAATCCAATTTTTATCCTTTAATGCTTCTTGTGTAATAGTCCCAGGGTTGACCCTTGGTGAGTGCCCTCGGGGCTGACCCCCGGGCTAGCCACTACTCAGGTATTCTCAGACCCCACCAGGTTCAGGGCTGACCCCCTACTGAGGCGTTTTGGTGGCAAATTCATTCTCTTAAGCAGTCTACAACCCACATGGGAATCGAACCCGCGCACCAAAGGAATTTGACACCAAAAGGCCTCAGTAGGGGTCAGCCTTGAACCTGGTGGGGTTTGAGAATACCTAAGTAGTGGCTAGCCTGGGGGGCAGTCGCCAGGGGTCAGCCTTGCGGCTGTTACATCTTGTACTGATGTTGGGATTTTGATAGAATCTATGGATGAAATGAAACTCCAGTGTTGCAGGGAAAGATGTTTAGAAGAGACAAACTGAGAAATACAGTACTTGGGATTGAGACAATATATTTTCCTTTTCCACAATGTAATGAGCAAGTCATCTAGGTTAGGTTCACAGTTATTCAAAAACATGTTATCAGGTTCAGAAACAATATTATTTGGGTCATGTTCAAAAATAAAAAGTTCAAAAACAAGAGAACTTATATCTTTAGTACTTACCGTTGGTTCGGACGCCTGAAGTTACTGTTAGGTCAGTTCGGATTTCCCTCTCCTCTGATACACCAATTTTGGTGTGCTAGTCTTGACCTTGATGTTAACTAGTTCAGGTGGGGTGTCAGAAGAAGATGTCAAGTCCTGTGTAAAGTCAGATGGTAAAGGAAGGAAGGATCCAAGAGAGAAGTACTCAGCCTCAATGCCTGAGCATTCTCCCCCTGAAGCAGAGGACAAGTAAATAATGACTCATTTTCATGAAAGGTGACATGCATGGAGACGAAAAAATGATGACTTGAGGAGTGATAACATTTCTACCCCTTCTTGTCAGGAGCATAACCCAGAAAAACACATTTGATAACATGGGGATCAAGTTTGCTACGATTGTAGCGATGTACATGGACAAAAGCCACATAACCAAAGACACGAAACTATAGACTCTGCATAATAGGAACAAATGGAAAGTGAGAAGTCATGAGTTGGATTGGATTTACATTTCCTTGGACGCGAGATAGTAACCGATTGATTAAATATGCAATAGTTAAAACAGCTTTCCCCTAGTATGAACTAGGAACATACATTTGGAATAGTAAAGTTCTAGTAATTTCAAGTAAATGACATTTTTTTTTGCAACACCATTTTGATGAGAAGTATCAACACATATGAGTTCATGCACAATACCATGTTCTTTAATAAAAGTAGAGAAATATTGGTTAATATACTCCTTACCATTTTCAGAACGCAAACGTTTAATGAACTTTTCAAATTGAGTTTGAAACATGTAGTAAAACTGAATAAGCAATTGAAACACATTTGATTTGTCTTTTATTAGAAAAAATCAAGTTACTCAAGTACAATCATCAATGAAGGAAAAAAATCATTTAGATGTAGGACCCCAAACATTAGAGTGGATAAGTGCAAAATGCTCAACACTTTTATTAGAAATAGGTGAAAAAGTTATGTGATGGTGTTTGACAAACTCACAAACATCACAATGAAAAAATCAATAGATTCTTTTAAAAATAAGGATGAAAACATAAACTTAAGCAAAGAAAAATGAGGATGTCTCAGACATTTATGTTGTAGCCAAATTTGAACAAAGAGAGACTCAGAACTGGACTGATGACATGAAGATAGTAACTTCTGATCAGGACCACCGTTAACTGGCATATTAAGAAAATAATATAATCCTCTCAGTTCATTAGCAACTCTAATTGTCTTCCCCGTGATAAGATCCTAAAAAACACAATGAGAATGAAAAAAAGTTTGCAATACAATTTTTGTCTTTAGCAAGCTTATGAATGGAAATAAGATTATAGAAAAGTTTGAAAACATAGAGCACATTGTACAAGTGTAGAGATGATTGAAGTTTAATAATACTAGAACCCGTAACTGAGGTATGAAAGTCATCAGCTATAGTTATATGATGTTAACTAGAAGAGAGTTGATAAAATAACAGATGTGGTAAATAAAAAGTCATATAGTTAGTTGCATTAGAGTCCACAATCCATAAATTCTCAATACCATAAGTATTAAAAGATTAATAACAAAAATTATTACTAGTATGGTCATTTGACATACTTATTGTTGAATTTTTAACCTGTTTTTTTTTGTATATTTTCATTTTTTTTATGTTGAGAGATTGAACAAACAGATTACTGGCGTGATGGAAAGCACATCAATGGGCTACTGGTGGTGGCCGACGGCTTACAAAGGAGAATGGGTTCGTGGACGGTGCTAGCTTCGTGGACAGAGGAGCACGGTGGCTCGGTCGCGACAGGATTTGCTGAGGTCGCCGCGAGACACCTGCGCACGCTGTTGAGGTCGCTTGCTGTGTGTGATGGTCGTGCTGGGCAGATCTACTGCAACAGTGATCTGCTGCAATGGTGAGTGGTGGTCCCTGCAACGGTGAGGGTGTCTGTGCAGTGAGACTAGGATCTGGTGGGCGATGGTGGCGGCGCGGTGGTTGGAAGATCTAAGTTCGTGGTGCTCGAATCTGTTTCTCGCCGGAGTTGGGTTTGTGGTGCTGCTCGAACAACCCACAAGAAGCCACAAGAAGAAGCCTCAATCACAGGAAGATGATGCTCATATTGTTGAGAGCGTGAAGGAAGATGACAAAAAATGAAGCCGATGACGATGAAGATGACGTAAAGGTAACAATGAAGGCTACTAGAATCCAGTAATGAAAGGTGATTCTAAACCCAACAATGAAAGTTGATCTAATCAACGATAACAATGAAGACTAAGGCCATTTCTAATATACATCCTCTAAAGGTGTATGGTCAATGCAAAAATAGAAGCGGGTTGATTTATTCATAAAATAAATCAATAGCTAGATTACTGAAAAAACTTGAACAGTTTTTTTTTTTTCGACTTTTTGATGGCAGTGTATGTAAACCGTGGCGGCCTCGATGTGGCCGGCGAGGCCGCACCGTCCGGCCAGAAACGGTGGTTTCCGCGATGACCTACTTGCCTTACCTTAAAAAAATCTAAAAAAAACTTCAAAAAAAAAAACCCGAAAAAAAAAAAAAACTCTAATAAAAGTTTGGGTGCGTATGGTGAAACTTAAACATAATAATAGCACCCGCTGAAGACTAATTGTAGCGGAAATAAAGAGACTTCCAAATTAAGAGTTCTGATATCAACTTGAAATAAAAATAATATTTCTGAATATTATTACTTGAATTATAATTGTACAAGTATAATATATATTATATAAATTTACGAGAATAATGACTTATTTAAAAATAAAATAAAATTACATAAAATAAATTTATACAATAAAAAAATAAATTTGTACAACAAAATCTAAGACTCATCGTTCATTTTTATCTCTCGCTCTCCTTTTTTTTTTTTCCAAGGCATGAACGGCTTTCTCTCTATATGGTCTGTATTTCGCTTTTTCTATGTATTTAACATTTCTGCTTGTGAAATGTTAGATGACGTTGCCAGTGAAACTGAGATCAACTGAGATTATGAGAATGACACTTCTGATATAAGAAAAGGATTTATAATAAAAAATAAATAAATAAACAAAGTGGAAAGCGAAGCATCGCATCTGCTTCTGCTGTTGGAGTATTATAAATAAACATCTTAGGTAGGAAAATAATATCATAAACCTTCATGCAATACAAACCAAAGAAGCAAAGTATGGCTTTGTTTTCTCAATTACTTCTTCATCTAGCCTTATTAATCATCCTCCTCCTCCTTGATTTACCCAAGCTTTTGGTTGGTGTGTCATCAACCACTCTAAGCATCAACACAGATAGAGAAGCCTTGATCTCAATGAAGTCTCAACTGAGTAATGACACTTCTCACCCATTATCTTCTTGGAGCCAGAACTCATCCCCTTGCAACTGGACTGGTGTCCTGTGCAACAAGCTTGGCCAAAGAGTGACTGGCCTGGATCTTTCAGGCTTGGGACTCCCTGGTCACTTAAGCCCTTATATTGGTAACCTGTCCTTTCTTGAGTCCCTCCAATTGCAGGATAACCAACTCACAGGAGTGATCCCTGACCAAATTGGCAATCTATTCAGGTTGAGAGTTCTAAATATGAGCTATAACAGAATAGAAGGAATGCTTCCTTCAAACATCACCAGCTTGACTGAGCTCCAGAGGCTTGATTTGTCCTCTAACATGATTGTAAGCAGAATTCCTGAAGACATCAGCAGCTTGAAAAAGCTTCAAGTCTTGAAATTGGGAGGGAATAGCCTCTATGGTGCAATCCCAGCAGCTCTAGGAAACATTTCTTCTCTCAAGAATATCAGTTTTGGCACCAACTCTCTCAGTGGCTGGATTCCCAGTGACTTGGGTAGGCTCCAGAATTTGATTGAGCTTGATCTCACCATCAACAATCTCACTGGGACTGTTCCATCAGTTATATACAACCTATCTTCCCTAGTTAACCTGGCCTTAGCTTCAAACTCTTTGTGGGGTGAGATTCCTTATGATGTTGGTCATAAACTTCCAAAACTCCTAGTGTTCAATTTCTGCTTCAATAGATTCACAGGTAGAATTCCAGGGTCTTTGCACAACCTCACCAACATTAGGGTCATCCGCATGGCTTCCAACCTTTTGGAAGGGACAGTGCCACCTGGTCTGGGAAACCTCCCATTCCTTGTCATGTATAATATTGGGAAAAACAGGATAGCCAGCTCAGGAGTCAGAGGACTAGACTTCATTACTTCTTTGACAAACAGCACCCTCCTGAAATTTCTTGCAATAGATGAAAATAGACTTGAAGGTGTAATTCCTGAAACCATTGGCAACCTCTCCAAGGATCTCTCAAAACTATACATGGGAGGGAATCTTTTCAATGGAAGCATACCCACCTCCATTGCTCGTCTTAGTGGCTTGAGGTTGTTAAACTTGAGCTACAATTCCATCTCTGGAGAAATCCCACATGAGTTAGGCCAATTAAAGGAACTACAAGAGCTATGTCTGGCTGGAAACCCGATATCAGGAACTATTCCAAACTCCCTTGGTAATCTCCTAAAGTTAAACAAGATTGATTTGTCGAGAAATGAACTTGTGGGTGGAATACCCATCAGTTTTGGGAATTTTCAAAACCTGCTCTTCATGGACTTATCCAGCAACAAACTCAATGGAAGCATACCTATGGAAATCCTCAATATCCAAACTTTGAGCAATGTTTTAAATTTGTCTATGAACTTCTTGAGTGGACGAATACCTGAAGTAGGGAACTTGATTAGTGTTGCCTCCATTGACTTTTCTAACAACCAATTGTTTGGTGACATCCCCAGCTCATTCAGCAATTGTCTGAGCTTGGAAAAATTGTTTTTGGCCAGGAACATGCTATCAGGTGCCATTCCAAAAACTCTTGGACAGGTGAGAGGCTTGGAAACTTTGGATCTTTCCTCCAACCAACTCTCTGGATCCATTCCTATTGAACTTCAAAATCTACATGTCCTTCAGCTTTTGAACCTTTCTTATAATGATTTAGAAGGAACCATTCCTAGTGGTGGAGTTTTCCAAAATCTTTCTGCTGTTCATTTAGAAGGCAATAAAAAACTCTGCTTGCATTTTGCATGTGAGCCTCATGGCCATGGAAGCAGGCATGTCAGACACTACATCATCATAGCCACAGTGGTAACACTGATACTATGTCTGACAATTTGCTTGCTACTATACATAAAGAACAGAAAAGTGAAGGTAACAGCAACAGCATCATCTGAACCGCTAAAGCCTCATGCTCTAATGGTCTCTTATGATGACCTTCGTCTGGCAACTGAGGAGTTCAGCCAGGAAAATTTAATAGGAATTGGGAGCTTTGGCTCAGTATATAGAGGCCATCTAAGCCAAGGAATCACTGTTGCAGTGAAAGTGTTTGACACTCTAAGGACTGGTTCTTTGAAGAGCTTCTTTGCAGAGTGTGAGGCTATGAGGAACTCAAGGCATCGAAATCTGGTTAAGCTGATCACATCATGCTCTAGTGTTGACTTTAAAAACAATGAATTTCTGGCTCTGGTTTATGAGTACTTAAGTAATGGGAGCTTGGAAGATTGGATTAAGGGGAAGAAAAAGCATGCAAACGGAAATGGGTTGAACCTTATGGAGAGACTGAATATAGCTATTGATGCTTCTTGTGCATTGGATTACCTGCACAATGATAGTGAAGCTCCTATTGTGCATTGTGATTTGAAGCCCAGCAACATTCTCTTGGATGAAGATATGACTGCAAAGGTTGGAGACTTTGGATTAGCGAGGTTGCTGATTCAAAGTTCAACTAATCAAGTCTCCATTAGCTCCACTCATGTCCTTAGGGGTTCAATTGGTTACATACCTCCAGGTTAGTAGCTTGACAACTTCCTCTTTAATTGAATAATATTATAGAACTTGCCTAGTTAAATCTCTCTTAAAGATTTTTTTTTTAAACTTATTCAAATATAAATCCTTAATACAAATATCATTTTGTTTCTCTATTCCCTCTTCATACACATTCTGAAACATGAAATAATTAGTATTGTTACTTCTCTCATGCTTTGTTTAACAAAGAAGTACTTGTAAATTGTAATGCAGAGTATGGATGGTTAGAGAAACCATCTGCAGCTGGAGATGTATATAGTTTTGGGATAGTGTTACTAGAGCTATTCTCTGGGAAAAGCCCAACAGATGAAAGCTTCACAGGAGGCCTAAGCCTAACAAGATGGGTGCAGTCAGCATTCAAAGACAGGACCGTGCAAGTCATTGACCCTCAGCTGCTATCCCTCATTTTCCATGATGACCCTACCAATGGTCCCAATGTACAACTCCATTGTCTGGATGCAATTGTAGGAGTTGGTCTATCCTGCACTGCAGACAATCCAGATGAACGCATGGGCATTAGAGATGCTGTTCGCCAACTTAAATCTGCTAGAGACTGTCTTTTGAAACTCTCTGATATTAAGAGTCCTACGACCAAGCATTACTTTCAAGTTTCAATAAAATGAATGGAATGGAATGGACAACGGAGAGTGATGGTTAGCACCGTATCTTCTCTTTTGCAGCTATCCTTGACAAATAATGCTCGTACTGTTTCTTCTCTTATGCAGCTATCCTTGATATATAATGCTCAAGCTCAAGTTGAAATGTGGTGTTGAAATATGGGCATAGAATATGTAATATAAGTATACTTTTGTAGACCATAAAATGATAGAATATAACACTTTGGTAGACCAAAGAAATACTCTTAGTATGTAATAATCTCTTGTTATATATGGTAGAAATTGCGACACATTTCTACCACGAACCTTTGAATAGTGTATCAATAGATTATAAGCCCCATGTCTTTTGTGGGTAAATGTCTATTTAAAACTCATTTATGGCCATAAAGAAGAATGGTGGATTTATGGCATACACTTTGTGCAATCAAATTATTATCAATACTGCTTAGTAGTTCAAGCAAATTTAAGTTTAGTTAATTAAATTGTCTATTTTAACTTGCTATACACAAGTGGCTAACGTTTAAATTAACTAATTATTTTTAATAAATTAAGATACGTTGACATTTTTTATTAATTAAACTTATGTTTAGAAAATTTTGTAGATATAAGAATGTTTTAATCTAAAAATAATCAATAAAAAATGATGCTCAATATATATATAGATATAACACTATACTGTAAAGATTTTTTTATCTAACTAAACAAGCAATTAACACTAATCACATAGTAAAGTATAAGAAAAAAAATCACAGTAATTAACAAAATTCTTGCCGACAACTCGTTAATTATAAGATAAGTTCTATAAACACTATACTGTAAAGATTTTTTATCTAGTTAAACAAGCAAATAACACTAATCACATAGTAAAGTAAAATAAAATCACAGTAATTAACATAATTCTTGCCAATAGCTCCTTAATTATAAGAGAAGTTCTATTTACAGAACATATGAAAGGGGGAAAAAAACACCCTTAAGTGGAAAGCGTCACCCAAATCACAACATCTATTTATTATATAAAAAAACGACATGCTTCCCCAGTTTACACAGCTGTGAAACTATGTATACTGTTAGAACCTTCTTCAGGGAGAAAGATTTCAATTTTTTATTTGAGTAAGAAAAAATTCCTCACTTTATATTCACTTTCAACTATCACTTTATAATATATTACTCTCTTATTTTTACAATGACTAGTAATTAAATGATAACTAACTAACTAATACAACAAATCGTATTATATACAAAAGTAACCAAAGCATCTATTTATCTAACAGTAACAAAGAAAGCTCTGTTGGTCTGGGATTATGGTTATTGGATTGAGCAATCATCACACCAACAAGCTGGTGATTGTGGTTGTTTGTGGTGAGGAGCAGCTTACATGGGATGCGCTAAACTGCAAGTCCCATGTAACTTATCCTCAGCATTTGTAGGCTAGTTTTATGGTGCCCAACTTGGGCTTGTGTTTTTATTAATCTTCTCAACTCATAACAAACTTGGATCTAGCCCACCAACAGCCACTTTCTTCCCTCGTATCACCTGCCCCCATTTGGAGAAATTTTAAGAAACTCTTAGAATAATATGCTAGAATAATACTCCCGATATTGGACAGTTTTATAAATGTTTATATCTAATTTAATAATATTTTATTTTTAATCTAATAACATGTATAATCAATGATAGACTCAGAAATTTTAAATGAAGACAAAGGTTGACACAAGCATAAAAAACTAAATTAAATGAAAAAATAATCAATAAAAAATAATAAAAATCAATTTATAATTATTCTATTTATGTTAAATGATTTTTTCATTATTTATTCTATCAAATATTTCTTTTACTATATATGTATAAGATGTGACTCTTTTAAAGTGGACAAGTAAAAATCTATTCACCCTTATCACATTATCAAATAAAAAATAATTATTCTTACTTATTTACTTTAGAGACAAATTTATTTTAGAAAAGTGAATTTTTTTCCTATGTATGAATCATTTTGACAACTAATCATGTGTGATGCATTATATTAAATGATTTTAACTTATCTCATTGTAAATTTATTCATTTATCATAATATGGAGACAAAGCTAAGAATATAAAAATGTGAGAAAAACAAATAATTGTCATGGATAATAAAAAAATTCTAAAACTAAGTAGAGACATATGTCTTCACTCACTTCCAAGTAGATTCGTCCGTGTGTATGATTATGCAATGCCACGCTTTGAATTTTTCGTGGGGTATTATATGTAGGTAAAGACTCCCCTATAACTTTTTTTAAATAATCCAAATGAATCCAGTTTAACGTCAGTAATTGTGATGATAAAATATACACAAATATCATTACGCTAGTCACCCTTTCTTGCCATGCGTAGAACTAGGAGGGCTGTGGAAATTTTTAATCAACCATATCTTCCATACGAGTTGTTCTGGATCGTGGTATGAGATCTCGCCCTTAAAGATCAACCCTGATATATATACCACCAGGTTTTAGAGTATGCATCCCAGTAAGATATCCGTACACGGGTACTAGTCACATCTCCCAAATACTCTATAAGTCTGTGCAGATTCTGACACTTGTCCATTATAACCTTTAGAGGGTAGGGACCATAACTGTATGCAAAAGGTGGGTGACTACTAACGTGATAGTCCCGAGATTTTAGGGATCTACCTAAACGATCGTGGGAGGGAGACAACCCCCGTCAGGGCTCTGCCTGAACGATCGTAGGAGGAGACACCTCCCCGTCAGACCACGATCTCAACGTACCTGCACTCTGCGACGAATGCTCAAGGACACCGCATATGCACCATAAATATGAAGATATACCATTTTAGCAAGGTAACTGAAATTCATACGGTGTATTCCCTCTTAGTACATCACTTAACTTGAGCGTTGTAGTTCCTTTGCAGGTACCCAACCTCCCTGTTCAAGATTCACGGTGGCAGCAGCTATACGAGAAGGAGGAAACCACCTCACACGTGGCTCTTCAGGCATCCTCTGGTTCTACTTCAGGACATGAGTTTATATTTTAAAATACTAAATGTAATATAATTAATCTCAAAGAAAAACAAATCTTCCAATTGTAATTTGTTGTGTTCCCATGTATTTATCATAGGTAATCATCACCAAGAAACTGATCTACGTGATGACCACAGTAGTACGTTGGTTTGCATGCCCATAGTGATGGAGCAAAAGTTACTCAACAAGTATTCAAGAGTCAAGGATTATCACTGATCACATCTAGTGTCTCTGTTAACACAACCTGGTCTGGGTGTAGCCCGGGTGTGTACCGGACAAGTATAAATATTATGGAACCCATCCCACCTATTTGTATCTGGTACACATCCAGGCTATAGGACCCAGCTTGTGTAGCATTATTTGTTACACCTATATAACTTTACATTATAACCAATGAAAAAATAGCTTAATACATCTTATAACCGAAGAAAAGAAAGACAAATAGGAAAACACAGCAAAATCAAAATGAATTGAAGAAAAGATACTAACCCTGTTAGCTGGTGGTAGTGAAGTTAGATGAGAATTTAACAATGACTGACACAGGAATGTTGACAATATGACCTTGATTACCAAACAGACCAATCCTCCCAAAGCTGGCAATAGAGCTGTTACTGGTTGACAAGACTTGTCTCTCCCCATTGGCAAGAGAGAAGTGAGTTGGAGATACTTTCACTGAAACCCCATATGGAGAACTCCAACCAACACTGTAAGTTTCATTTCCAGCAATGTTTTGGACTGTTCTCTGTACTTCTCTAGATTGGTCTAATTTTGCTATTGTGATTGAGGGCAAGTTCATATCAGGGCTATATACAGTGGAATTATAAACCCAACAGTTTTGACCGGTGTAGTTTAACACTGCAGGAGGAGCTGAACCATTGATAGCACGTAAAAATGACATGTAATCATCATAACCTACAAAGAAAAATGTAAATACACACTTTTAAATTCAGAAATCAGATTTGTTTATTAATCAAGCAGCTTACATAAATCAGAGGTAGTTAATTAGAAATGGATAGGTATATGTTTGTTGCAGTTAAATAAATTATCAGCTCCACTTATTTTGCCACCATGCAATTTGGCGAGAAGAATTAATTCACTGACTTCAATGGCAAAAGAACTGCTCATAATCAAATATTCCTTTCACATCAAATTTTAGGCACTACAAGGCCTCTAATTAATTTTATGAAACTAGAAAATAGAACCTACACAGATACAAGAGTGAGATATTTTGAATGTGTTGTCTGATGAGAAATTAACCTAAGATAAAAGCAACAGATAATGCTGTATATTTTTATTCAATTATTTAAAATGTAATTTTCTATAGAAGTCGGGAGATTTAAGATGGGTAGAAATGGAGTTTCACCTTCTCAGTAAAGATACAAGGCACATATCACAAGAAAGTTTATTCATTTTTTCACTAAATTTTGTTTGAAGATCCAAGTGCATCTTTCATGCTCTTATGCAGGACACATGGGAGGAGGAACAAATTTAAAAACACTCAGAATGCTCTTCAAAAGATTATTAGAGTGTAATATTTTTTATAACAATGACTAAAAGATTATTTATTTATCCTTCTAAATTTTAACCATTTAGATGAAATTTCAAATTGCTACGTTAAATAATGGAAAATAAATTGTGTAAATGTTTAAAAGATTAACAAATTATGTAAATTTTTACCATTAAGTTCAGTGTTGCAAAGATGAGAATATTGCGTTGGATGAGTGGACATACAAGACAAGATATGATTAAGAATGAATACATTAGAGAGAAAGTAGAGATAGCACTTATTGTAGAAAAGATGGCATAATTTTGCCTTACTTGGTTTGGCCATTTGAGAAGAAGACCATTAGAAGAAGAATAGATTAGGTAGAGGATAACTCTATAATTAGAGGTAGAGGGCGACCAAGAAAAATTATAGGTGAAACTATTAAAAATGACTTAGATTTAAATATTATTTCTAAACGATAGAACAGAATGACATCATTTGATCTATATAACCGACTCCACCTAATAGGAAAAGACTTTGTTTATGTTGCTGTTAAAAGATTAACTTTATAGCCAATGAGCTTGTTGCTCAATTGACACCGGCCCAAATCTTTAAAGTTGGAGTGCGATTATGTTGTTGGAGGATCAATCCTACAAGAAGCCACCTATTGCACCCTCATTCTCAGGTGCTTGCACCTCTGATGTGCCAAAAAAAAAAAGATTAACTATATCTAGAATTGAGGGTCCTGGCTCCACAATTGTCAGAGTATCATAGTCATCCACAGCGATCTAACCTAAACCGCAATCATTGCTGAATCTTCTGTAAACGTTAGAACTTTTTCTGACATTATGATGATTTTAAAGTTCATTTTTTAACTGACTTACTGGAATAAAAAAGCAATCCCGGATTTAATGCTGCAGTGGCATTCACAAAACCACTTCCCATGTCAAAGGGAGTTGCCGGAGATTGGTTTAGGTCTGGGGAGGCATATGATCGCAGAACCATTATTGGTTTACCATTGTTGTCATACAGAGAAGCTGTGGTCGAAAGTGCAGATCCAATGGCTGCAGGATTGAAATTGGGAAACTTTTACTTAATTAGTGCAGCAAGACCAGCAACATGAGGTGCAGCCATGCTTGTGCCAGACATCATTGCAAAATTCTCACCTGTTGGAACAATGCAAATCAGATATTCATATTTCACTTTATCAACATGCATAATAAATTAAAATTCCTAGTATAGATTATAACATAAAAAGATGTTATGTTTAACTTGAAAGAGACCAAAAGAACAGCTTAAACTTTTCGATGTTTTGTTTTCAGGTAAAAACTTGTTTATGTATTTACAAACCTAGAAATTCAACTGAATCAGTGCCAAGAGAACTCCAAGCAGCCCATATAAAATTTCCAGGAAGTATCAAATTGGGTTTCAAAATGTCGGCTTCGTGAGGAAGACTGCCCTCTGGATCTGGTCCTCTGGCAGAGTACTACATAACCTTTGGGCAAGCATTACTGTAGTTTGCTTTTAGTCCACCACAGATGCTAGCAACGGCCCCAAATTTAACAATTTTATTTGAAGCCTCATCTATTTCCAGTGAAGAATTGTAGTATTGCAGTAACATCTGTCCAGTTGGAAACAAAGTGAATAGTTGGTATCAAGGGATCATTCCCCATGCACATGTAAGAGAGAAAGAGAAAGAAGTTGACTGTTGGCATATGGCCAAATCCATGGCTTGGTTTTTGTGTAGACATCAGATAGATGATCCAACATTAAGTACTTAAAGAGAGCATTAAAGATGATATACATATACTATATAGTAAAATACAAGCCCAAGGAAAAAAAAGGGGACAATATACATGTGAATTTTATCATGCATATAGAAGGGTAAATATGGATAATGCACCTTGGAATCATTTGCGGATGCAATTATTATGCCAGGCATTTTCAGTGGAACTGGATTAAGTTGAAAACCAATAACAAAGGATCCATGGAGAAAACAACACCAACTGCACTAAGGTTCTTGGCTGTTTCTAAGGGCTGTTTGATGTTGGGGAACCCAAGCACAAATCGGATTGTATAGCTACAGATCAGGAGGTTGCCCTGGACTAAATCCTGATTGAGTTTACTTGCATCTTGACAGTCGCCAACGTACATATTGTCAGCAGCTGTTGTGTCATTGTTCAATGCATGATGTGCATGAATCAGTTTATACATTGTGTTCTCATATGTGCCAGCTAGGGAAAGTAATAAAAGAAAAAAAAATGGGTATTAATAAATCTCAATAGGCATACTGGGATAACAAATTATAATTGCAGATATTAACAATTTAATTATCTTATAACTCTTGGAGGAACTTCTCCAAAGTAACATGATTAAGGAGTAATCCTTAAAGGCAACAAGAATTGGTTGTCCACAATATAGTGAGTGTCAATGTTAGATCTAAGATTTCTTGTTCTTTGTTGGGGTTCATCATCGAGTGACAGATAGTTACTTTAGTGTATTTTCAACCAAAAAAATACCAAAGTAACAAGAATACACAAGCAGAGCTAAGCTTATACTCATGCAGTGCAAGCACTGTAAGAATACCCTGAATATAATAATAGGGAAAATTGCAAAAATGGTATTGTTAGTGATAACATTTCCAGGTTAAGAACTATTAACCACTCAACTGGCTAAGGGTGTTCAAAGAATGGTCAATTGTTCCAAAACTGAAATTATTTTTACCAATCTCCTAGGTCCTAGCTACCATCTTTCACATAGAATTAATTCTAACTCTAGTAAGCCAAGACCATTCCAAAAGAATTTGCAACCTTCACCCTGCTCTCCCACGCAGAAGTTTCTTGTTTTGCACAGAAAATATTTCCTATCAGAACATTTTACATTCCTAATCTACTCATAATTTCAAAATAAATGACGAAACACAAGAAAATTCCCAAATGATTTACTTTATTTTTTTTTTATCTGAATCTTTATCATTAATTAACACAGACACTGCAGCCTCATTGAAGCTCTTGACTATAAGGGTAATCTGAAGAGGGCATTCAATCAATTAAAATACATAATACTCCTCTGGAGAGTTTGTCTAAAATAATGTTTAGTTAACCAGGATTAGAGCAACAGAAATTTACATGCAAGTCCAACTCCAGTTATAGTCACATTATTTCCAAGAAATATGGAGTTGCTATAAACTCGATCATGAGAGGCGGCACCAACAGTATAGATCCATGGACTGAAGGAGGACATGCTCATAGGTGATGGTCCAGTATTGCCAGCAGCTTGCACTACAAAAATACCAGCTTTTACAGATGACAGCAATCTATTGGATTGAAGAAAGTTGCAATACCAGGAGGACGCCTATTAGGAGTGATTGACAAGCATATTATGTCAACCCCATCCTGAGCTGCCTGTAAACAATTAATCACACTATAAGCCTTACCAGAAATGTAAAATTGTGGATGCAATTTACATAAATAGATTTTTAAGGCAACACATGCAAGGAAATTATCAGTACTTTGCAGTAACTCTTCAATTCAAGACCATGCGGAGCCTCAATGAAAATAAATAAATAAATAAATAAATATATATATATATACACATGCACAATGTAAAAAGGAAAAGCAAATGACATTGGATTGACCCACAGGTTAAATTAATAATCCTATGACAACCTATCAAACGTGTTCTTCACTGCTGTAGAAGTAATATGAAACCAATAAACAGGCCCTTGAAAAATGGATAACAACAGTTATATAGTTAACCAGGCAATCACTGTATCTTCTTTTCACATTAACAGGTACAAGGGGAAGGAAAACATCAATCAAAGACGATGATAAAAAAGAACAAAATATGTCAACAACTGACCTCAAATAAAATTATCGTATATTACTGACACATAAATGGTATGTACGACAATGAATCATTAGTCTATATATGTACCTGGTCAATAGCTGCAACAACATCTGCAGCAAATCCTCTAAATCTCTTGTATAATGCCTTGTAAACAGCAATGCTGTAAAAGATTGAAATGGAATGCATTCATAAATGTTACATAAATAAAGTTAAAAACTAATTATGCTTAAATGAAATGATTAGAAATCCCGGATAGAACAGATTCACTGTTTCTTTTTTCTTCTTTTTTTTTTTTTTGATTAAAAGATACACTGCATCTATAATTTTCTAAAATCTTTCAAATGCGAAATAACTTATTAAAAGACATAAATTGTTTGTTGCTGTCAGAAAACCAAGTTATGTGGAGATAAATTCTATGGAGATGAAACATTCCACAGGGCACAAAAATAGATAAGTGATAGAGACCAAGGCTTAGAGAAAATAAGCTAGTGTGGACAATGCACAGGCTCATTTTTACTATGTACGGAAATTCAACTTTTAATGATTAGAAGAATGAGGACGGCAAGGATCAAACTCCTAGCCACTTGGTCATAGAGGCTCTACTACCATGTCAAGGACCAATTCTCGTAAAAACTTAAGTTGTTCGGTGAAGGCACATAAATGATTTTTTTATCTATAATAGAATGTAAAGATGGGATGAAGCAGAATAGTGCAAAACTCCATAACATGTAAAACAATACATACAATAGATTACTACAAGTCTAAAGACAATAATAATGACACAAGAATTTTCATCTTAAATAAAGTTCGAGATTAGTTACTGTGAACGAGGAGCCATCCCACTAGCATTTCCAAAATTATGCCCAGCAACAACCACTGGAACCCCATGGTTTCCTGCTGCAATAGAAGCTGTATGCCTGGAAATTATAGATACATGAGAATGGACATTTAGTGGAAAGAGAAGTAAAATTGATGAGCCATATTAGTTTTGTTGTACACTTTGTTAACATAACTATCATGTTGTGAACTTGTGATTGAGAGAAATTTGATTGATTGTCTGACATGAATATATATGTTCAGTTTCAAGCACTGGCTAAAATCATCTTGGGAAGTTGCAATTCCAGACCATCTCTCAACAATTAACTTTTTTCATTCAAAAGTATTGAAGCTAAAACAAACAGGAGAAAAAACTGATTGATGTGTTCAAAATTTTTATATAGAAGCTAGAAATAATTCATCAATGTTTAACTAGAGCAGAGAAAACTTTAAAAAGATAATGAAGGTACAGCAAAACAGATCAATTGATAATAATAATAATAATAACAACAACAACAACAACAAAACATGCAACATAGACTTTGCTATCATGGACTGGCCATAGTAAATTGTAGCAAAACAGGCATATCCCCATTATGTATCCAAATAGTAGATGGCAAAATGGGGAGAATAGACCAAGTAGTCAATCATGTTCAACAACAATCAAAATTCAAGCATAAGACCCATTTGGAAATGCCAAAAACTCACGTCCCATGGCCATCGCCATCAAAGGGAGAAGCATAGTCCTGAGATGAATTAAATATTCCTCTCGTTATAGCAGATGCTGCAAAATGACGGGCCCCAACAAGCTTCCTATTGCATGAACCAGATGGAAAATCCCGAGTAACCTCACAGATGCCAGAAAAATGAGCAGGAACAGGGAATGGATGTTCGGATTTATCATCAGCAAAACTAGGGTGTGTAGGATCAATGCCAGTGTCAATAAACCCAATAGTAATTCCTTCTCCAGCAGCTTCAAACCCACCTGCTTGAAACCAAACTCCCTTTGGCAGACCCAAAAATTGTGGAGTATGTGTGGTTGCAGTTCTTACAGAAAAATCCAAAACCACATTGGACACTTCTCTTCTCCTTGATAGTTTCTCCGCCTTCATGATTCAATGATTTCAAACATCAATAATATGTTAGTTGCAGTTTATCAAATCACAGACAGAACATTATAAACAGTAAACTGCACACAAATGGAACCTAACACATATTTCTTTACAGAATAAGGACAGAATCATGATGTTGAAAATTAATATCATACCTGCTGTTGGGTAAACAGCACAGCAAATCCATTAATCAAGTAATGATAGCTATAGAGCTTTAGATATTTCTCCCCTTGAAACACTTTCTTCAACAACAAATCATGAATTCGGGCGATGTAAGAGCCATATCTCCTATCTGTCTTTGTAACATTTTGATGTCTGAATAAACAAAAGACCATATCTCTCAAATGAATAAATCCGATTTCACAAATAAGCTGGAAAGTCTAGAAATTGGGAAAAGGAAAAATAAGGATGATGCAAAGTATCACCGACAATTAAGAACATCAAACTACAACAATAAATTTCAAACAAACTATCCATTAATTATAGATGATAATGATAAACAATCATTTAACTAATACTTATCATCATAACACAAATATACAACTTCTACAGGAAGCCTCAACCTCAATGATAAGAGCCAAGAGAGGACCAAGACAGACAACTAACTAACTCAACAAGACTAGGAAAAGAAAAATGAAGAAGAACTAGGAAGCTAAAAGGCAAAAACATCTGTGATGTAAAAGAATGTAATCATACACTTCCCAAAATGTAATACCTTTACAGCCCAAAACTTTGAACACCCATTTTGTAAACATTCAAAACAAAGATTGTGAAAAGGATGAGGTACCTTGGTTTGTGAAGTTTGGTTCTCTCAGAAGCACCATGTCTGAAGCCGTTACTTGCTCTTGTCAACTCATCCTGAAAATGAGAAGCAGAAGCTTGTCTAAGAGTAACAATGTACACAGCTGTAGTTGCATCATCTGAATCAACTTGACATAAGGAAGGTATTAGAAGCATCCCAAAGCAAAACAACACCACTAAATGTGCCTAATAAATGTTTATGTTCCCCATTTGGGTTTTGGAATCCAAAGGCACAACATGTATGCATGAACAGTAAACACTTAAAGCAGTGTCTTGTTTTGCAGTTTTTTCTATAGAAAGTGAAGGCAACCAACCACCCACCCAGCACAGAAAAAGATAAAAAGCAGAGTCCTTTTTCTTTCTATGAGAGAAGAACTCCTAACTCCTAGTTCTTCCCCCTATGTCACTGTGAGGTATCAGGGCAGGTTGGTGTGAAGAAAAGAGAAAAAGATGAGAAAGAGATGAAGGATTTAATTTCAATTCTATAAACTTAGATCAATTATAGATACAAAATTATAGCATATTAAACACATTGTATTCAAGAAGTAGATCAAGAATGTGTACCTGACATGATTTTAAAATTCATTGTTCTTAAGTGAAGAGATCAATAATGAAACTTCTTGTGAGAGAAAAACTGCCATCTACTTGGTAAGTTTTCTGTACGTACTATAAATTGCCTAATGGGAAAGTCAGTTTTATCCCCTTACCAGATGAGAGTAGGGACCTCTCAACAGGCTACCAAATGAACACTCCAACTCATCACGGGCCACTCACAACAAAACTCAATTACAATATTCATAAATTGACTAAGTGTTATATTATAAACTCTAATTCCATAATTAATATATATTAATGATTTAAACAATATTTTTAATTATTGATTTATGCTAATCACGTAACATGTATATTTGAATTAAAATTCAATAATTCTCTCACTTGAATAGCATTAGTCAATCATTAAAATACAAGAATTATTAAGACTAGAATACCAACTATGGTCAAAGCACATGTCAATCAACAGTCTAAGAAATATAAGTTTTAACGCTGCAGAGATATTATCCGATAGGGAAGTAGATCATAAATGTTAAATGCTTATATTTCACATAAAGAATAATGAATATGAAAAAACATAATTAATTAAGAGAAATATATAATCCAAAAATAGTCCAAGCATTTGAAAATGCTATAAGAGATATGATAATAAAAGTGATGTCATCTCATACATATCTCATACGAATGACAATAAGTAAATATAAAATTTCAGACTCTCACTAACCCAAAACATCAAAAGACTTAACTAAACCTATATGAGTTATGTGATTCTGAAAAGCTGCAACAGTTAAGCCTTTAGTTAGTGGATTTGCTAACATGTTCTCTGGAGCAAGATGTTCAATTCGAGTCTGAAACTCCAGAATTTTCTCTCTAACAAACAAATATTTAATATCAAAATGCTTTGAGCAAGAAGAGCTTCTGTTGTTTTGAGAGAAATGTACAGCAGCAGTATTGTCGCAATATATCACAAGTGGCCTAGATATGTTTTCAACAATATGAAAGCCAGAGATTAAGTTTTTCAACCACATGGCTTGACAAGTAGCCTCATAGCAAGCGACATACTCTGCCTCCATGGTAGAAGTAACTGTAAGAGTCTGTTTAACACTCTTCCAAGAAATAGCTCCTCTTGCCATCATAAAAATAGAGCCAGAAGTAGACTTTCAGTTGTCAGGACAACTTGCGAAATCAGAATCAGAATAACCAATGACCTGAAGTTGATCAGACTTCTTATAGGTCAACAAATAATCATTGGTTCCTTGCAAATATCTTATGACCTTTTTCAAGGCTTTCCAATCTGGGTTGCTCAAGTATCTCCCTAAAGCATTAACAACAAAAGCAATATCGGGACGAATACAAACTTGAGCATACATTAAACTGCCAACAGCGGAACAAATAGGACTTTTTCCATTTCAGCTATCTCTATATCATTTTGAAGACATTGAGATTTAGAGAGTTTATCACCTTTTTGAACAGGTGCAGCACATGGGGAGCAAGAATGCATCTTACACCGCTTGAGAATCTTTTCAATATATCTTCTCTGAGACAATCCAAGAATGCCATGTGACCTATCATGATAAATCTGGATGCCTAAAACAATTGAAGCATCACCAAGGTCCTTCATATCAAAGTGGCTACTCAATATCAGTTTTATTTCAGTCAAAAGTTTAATGCAGCTGCTAGCAAGAAGCATATCGTGGACATATAGAACAAGAATTATAAAATTGTTTCCACTAGTCTTCAAGTAAATGCACTAATCTGAGGCATTTTCTTTGAAGCCAAAAGAAGTGAAAACTTGATCAAATTTCAAATACCATTGCCTGGATGCATGTTTCAGTCCATAAATAGACTTTTTAAGTCTACAAACCAAATGCTCCTTACCTGTTTCAATAAAACCATCAAGCTGAACCATATAGACTTCCTCGACTAGATCTCCATTCAGAAAAATCGTCTTCACGTCCATCTGGTGAAGTTCTAAATCAAAATGAGCTACCAAATCCATAACAACTCGAAATGCATCTTTTGTAGAGATTTGTGAGAAAGTCTCCTTATAACCAATGCCTTCTCTTTGACTATAACCTTTTGCTACTAGTCTAGCTTTGTACCTCTCAACTCTACCATCTGGACTACGCTTGGTTTTGAAAACTCATTTGCACCCAACGGGTTTGCAACCAACTGGCAACTCCACGAGATCCCAAACAGTATTATGAGACATAGAAGACAATTCATCATGCATAACATTTAGCCAATCGGAAGCATGGGAGCTAGAGATTTCCTCCTTAAAAATGATAGGATCGTCATCATTATAGAGATCAAACTCGTGTTCTTGAAGATACACTACATAGTCATCTGGTATAGAAGGCCTGCGTACTCTTTGAGATCGTCTTAATGACACTACTTCAGTAATGTCATTTGGTTCTTGTTCATCAGTGGGTAGTGCCACTATTCATCTTCTCCTTGAAGAGCTTGATCATCATTATGATTGACTGGCATCATGATATCTGCAGGAAGTGAAATAGCTAATACAGGAACAACGGTCTGATCTTCTTAAGAGTGACTGGTCGTGGTGTATGGCTCCCGCTATCCAAATCATCCTTAAAGAATATCGCTCGGTCAGACTCTATGAATCGCATGGAGTGAGAAGGATAATAAAATCTACAACCTCTGAAGCTCACGCAGTAGCCAATGAAGAAACCACTAACAGTCTTAAGATCAAGCTTTTTTTGCTGAGGATTATAAGGTCTAACTTCTGCCTTACAATCCCACACATGAAAATGTTTCAAACTCGGCTTCCTTCTAGTCATCAGCTCATAGGGAGTTTTCAGCACAGACTTGCTAGGTACTTGATTAAGAATGTACACAACAGTCTTCAAAGCATCTCCTCAAAGAAAATCTGGTAATGACGAATGGCTCAACATGCATCTCATCATATCCATAAGTGTGCGGTTACATCTCTCTGCAACTCTATTCTGCTCAGGAGTCCTAGGCATCGTATATTGAGCTTCAATTCCACATTCATCGAGAAATCTAGCGAACAGTTCTGGATTTCTACCAGTTTCATCATATCTGCCGTAATACTCACCTCCTCTATCAGACCTCACACATTTGATCTTCTTGCCTGTCTTCAATTCAACTGCAGTCTTGAAGGATCTGAAGGCATCCAAAGAACTAGATTATTCCTGAAGAAGATCTATCCAACTGAAGCTGGAGAAGTCATCTATGAAGGTAATAAAATACCTATATCCACACCCATGGCAGTGGGTGTAATTGGTCCACACATGTCTATGTGAATTAACTATAGCACATCATCATACCTGTTCGCTCCTTTATTCCTAGTTTTGGCAGTGAACTTGCCTTTAACACAATCAACACAAGTGTCGAAATTAGAGAAATCAAGGTCATGAAGAATACCTTCCCTAATCAGTCTTTCAATTTGGGGCCTAGAGATATGCCCCAAGCGTCCATGTTATAGCATAGAGGAACTCTCATCAATCCTACTACGCTTACTTCTAACAACGGAGTTAACAGACATATTATTCAAATTCAACATATATAGCCCATCACACAACTCCTGAACCAACGACAACGAAATTAAAACAAATAATAACTTTTCCATTACCAAATTGAAAAGTGTAGCCACATCTATCCAAAGCTGAAACTGAAATCAAATTCATTCTCATGGAAGGTACATAAACAACATCTTTCAACAATAAAGTATATCCAAAAGGTAAATACAAGGTAACTACTCCTATTTCTTCCACTGATACTCTAGCTCCATCTCCCACAATGATCTTGGATTCAACATTACTTGGCTTCCTCAGGCTTGTGAACCCCTCTGTAAAGAATTCACAATGTGAATGGTTGCACCTGAGTCAAACCACCTAGTATTGGGAGCAACACCAATTACATTTGATTCAAAACAAGCTAGAGCTAGGAGTGTACCTTGCTTCTCAAGTTTCTTCTTGAGAATGTAACAATCATCCACTTTATGGTCATGCTTCTTGCAATACTTGCAGTTTCCCTTGAAGAAATACTTCTAGGGCTCTAGGTGTTGAGATACTTTCCCTCATTTCTTCTTATCATGTTGAATCTTGCCTTTGTAACCTTTCTTTTTCTCATTTTTAGTACCAGAAGTGGAAGCAACAAACTGAACACTGTGTGATTTTCCTTTCCTTATAGAATCCTCTTCTTGAGAGACAATAACAATCATTTCATCAACTGTCCACTCATTTTTCTGAGTGTTATAAGAGGTCTTCAGAACATCAAATTGAGAAGGAAGTGACTCCAGAACCTGTCAGATTAGATAACTCTCATCGAAATCAACCTTGAGAGACTTCAGTTTATTAAAATAGTGCACTAACTTCATGATGTGCTCACGAACTCCACTAACACCATCATATTTAGTCTTCTCAATCAAAGAAAGATATTGGCCCTTTTGAGCTTTATCAAAAGTCGTGAATTTCTCACCAACAGATTTTAGAAATTCCTTAGCCTTCTTGCTCTCTAGAATACTCTGTCTAATTGACTTCTTCATAGTGTATTTCATCACATAAGACACACCTTGTTTGAGTGCTCCCATTTTTCGCGAGAAGCCTTTTCAGCAATAGTGGACTCAGTAGTAAGAGCAGTAAGCTCTTTTTCTCTCAAAGCCAACTCCATATTAGTGATAGCTAAATAGAGATCCAGAGATTCTTTCCAATTCTCAAAGTTGGTCTCATTTAAAGTCTTGACAGAAGTCAATTGCATAGACAAAGAGGCTGGCATGAAAACAACAAAAGGAAACAGTTAATATGCACAATGTTATCGTGCAACAAGAGAATTAAATGGTTCCGTATGCATAGCCAAACAAGCCTTTTAGAAAAAAAAATTCTTACTTATCATGGTCCTGCCTAAAGGTCTCGAACCATAATAAATAAGAAATATAATAATACAATGCACAAATCTTATATCACTAAAATTTCTAATACCGATAGGGTACTCGAAAGATAATTGACATAAGCACAAATTTAACAGCATATTGTGCAATAACAAATTACATTAATAACAACACACCGATAGGGTGTAATCACTATTAATGCAATAAAAATTATGATTAAAAAAAATTAATCATTCAACATTCAAAATTTGCACAATTGTTCCCACGATAGGTGAACTCACAGTCTTACAAATTGTCAATAATTATGTTTAATAGAATATGATAAACTCATATTATGTATAATAATAAAAAATTCAATTCACATATAAACTATAAACTAGAGGAATAACCAAAATAATGCCCAAGTTGAAAGCACAAAGGCACCTCAATTTAAACTGTTCACACAGGAAAGCAAATGCATAACCAGATAGAAGTTGTAGACTTGAAAGATTCCAACTAATAGAAAAAAGTAAAAAAATAAAAAATAAAAAAATGTGGAAGTCAATACTTAAAGTAGAAATCATTATATGATTTTATTCCTTCAAGTTTTCAAACCGACATTGTGAACCAAACATTTATGCTAATTATTAACCTCAATGCATAACACAATCGGAATGAGAAAAAATCCAGAACAATTCGCCCAACAAAATTAAAGCCCTAATGACACCTATTTCCAAGAATTCCCTCAATTTGCACGATTCTGGCATGATTCCAATGGAACACACGAAAATGCCAAAAACACAACAATTAAGGTTAGAAAAACACCTTAATTCACAAAAGGGCCGCAAAATTGGAAGGTAGGGCACAACGAAATGACATAATATTTGGGTATACGAAATTTCTGATTTAATTATGAAAAAAAAATATAGTAGTCATAATCTGTATCTATTTAGCTGTGATACCAATTGAAGGATTTAATTTTAATTCTATAAACCTAGATCAATTAAAGATACAAGATTATAACATATTAAACACATTGTATTCAAGAAATAGATCAAGAATGTGTACTTGACATGATTCCGAAATCCATTGTTCGTCAGTGAAGAGATCAAGAATGAAACCTCTTGTGAGAGGAAAATTGTCCTCTACCTGATAAGTTTTTTGTACGTACTGTAAACTGCCTAATGGGAAAGTCAATTTTATTCCCTTACCAGATGAGAGTAGGGACCTCTCAACAGGCGACCAAATGAACAGTCCAACCCATCACGGGCTATTCACAACAAAGCCCAATTACAATATTCATAAATTGACCAAGTGTTATATTATAAACTCTAATTCCATAATTAATATATATTAATGATTTAAATAATATTTTTAATTATTGATTAATGTTAATCCACATAACATGTATATTTGTATTAAAATTCAACAAAAGAGAGAGATCTGAAACTGAGATTTTCACAGAATGAAAATGTGATATTGATATATCAGAATATTATATACATTGAAAAGTTAAGTAACTATTCTAACAGATCCGTAACTAATTGCAACTAACAGACTTGTAACTAATTACAACTAACCAACTAACTATCTATCTCAAAAGACTCATTTACCCTTTCTCTCTTACATCCCCCCTCAAACTCAGCAGTTGAAGGGATTCAACGTTGAGTTTGTCTCTGAAAGTGAGATACAATGAATTGGAAACATCTTTAGTGAGAACATCAATCACCTGTTCATGTGCTGGGATATGGCTAACCTGCAACTTATTGAAGATAACTTGTTCTCGAACAAAATGTAAGTCAAGTTCAAAGTGTTTGGTCTGAGAATGCAGAATGAGATTAGCAACTAAAAGAACAGCACTCATATTATCACAGAATACTCGAGGGGAATAAGGCAGGGATACCTTCAGTTCACTGAGTAAAGTCTACAACCAGATGAGCTCAGTAGCTAAGGCAGCCAAACTCCTATACTCTGCCTCTGTGCTACTTTTGGAGACATGTTGTTTCTTACTACACCAGGAAATCAAGTTCTTGCCAAAGTACACACAATAACCACTAGTGGATCTCCGATCATCCGGTTCAGATCCCCAATCAGAATCACTAAAGCCCGAGAGTGCCAAGGAATCAGATTTATGAAGATGTAAACCATGTGTGTAAGTACCGTGAAGATATCTCAATATACGTTTTACTGCTTTCCAATGAGAATCCAAGGGAGATTGCATGAACTGGTATACTTTGTTGACTGAGTAGGAGATTTCAGGCCTAGTTATGGTGACATACTGCAAACTGCCCACAACTGACCTATATAAGTTAGGATCTGAAAATGGAGTACCTCTTTGAGTTGAGAGTTTAAGATGAGTAATCATAGGAGTAGCATATGGTTTACAATTACTCATTTTAGCCTTAGCCAATAGATCACAAATATATTTGGTTTGAGACATAAGCAGACCACTAGTTTTAATGGGTTGTACTTCAATACCAAGGAAATAATGTAGTTGCCCCATATCTTTAAGGGCAAAAATAGAATTTAATGTGGCAATCAGAGATTGAATCTCTTAAGCAGAAGAACCAGTGATCAAGATATCATCCACATAGACTAGAATGAAGATAGTAGAGGTGAAAGAAAACCTGGTGAATAAGGAGACATCTGATTTAGTGGCAGAGAAACCAAGAGAAGATAAAACAGTGGACAACTTATGGAACCAGGCTCGAGGAGCCTGCTTGAGTCCATAGAGAGCTTTGTGAAGTTTGCATACTAGGTGAGAGTCTCCAGTCACAAAACCTTGAGGCTATTGCATATAAACTTCCTCTTGTATATCACCATTTAAAAAGGCATTATTGATGTTAAGTTAATGGATAAACTAGTTGTGAGCTAAAGCCATGGTTAGAATTAGCCTTATAGTTGTAGGCTTTACCACTAGACTGAAAGTTTCAGTGAAATCAAAGCCAGGCCTTTGATTGAAACCTTTGGCAACTAATCTTGCCTTATACTTATCAATGGAGCCATCCGAGTTATACTTCACCCGAAACACCCATTTGCCTCTAATGGTAACTCTGTCAGGAGGAAGCTTGACCAGTGACCATGTGTTGTTCCTTAATAAAGCTTGATACTCATCAATCATAGCTTGCTTCCAATGTGGTTGAGCAAGAGCTTGAGAAACTGAAGTTGGCTCTAAACTAGCAGAAAATGCTTTTGATTTGTAGACACCAGCCTTAGCCCTAGTTAACATTGGATGGGAGTTTTGAATAATGGGGACATTATTAGACAGCTGCTGTGAAGTTGCAGGACTAACAAGTGTTGCAACAGAAAGTATTGAGGAAGTAACATGATGCTGAGAAGAAGAATTCTGCTCATGAAAATTGTTAGACACAAAATGATGATCAAATGCGGGATTGATACAACAATGTCTAGTTGCAAGTGGGACACCTGTGAACAATAATTTGATAGAAGGAATAAGTACAACAGAAAGAAAAGGTTCACTAGAACTTGACACAAAAGGATTCGAAACTGATTTGAAAGGAAAAAACAATTCATTAAAAATAACATGTGGAGTGAAAAAGAACTTGCTAGAGGGAGCTAGACACTTGAACCCCTTGTGTAGAAGAGCAAAGCCTAGAAAAAGATACTTTACAGATATATAATCAAGCTTAAATTTATTATAGGGTCTTGTGAAAGGATAACAGGCACATCCAAATACCCTAAGATGATGATATGACGGCTTTTTCTTGAATAAAGTCTCAAATAGAGATACATTATTTAAGACAAGAGTAGGCAAAATATTGATAATATCAGTAGCATGAAGAAAAGCATCTCTCCAAAAATTTTAGAGGAAGAGAGGAAGCAACAAGCATTGTCAGGCCCATTTAAGTGACATGCCTATGTTTCCTCTCAACACTACCATTTTGTTGATGCACATAAGGACAAGTTAATCTATGTAGAATGCCATGTGACTGTAGATATTTGGAAAAAACTAGAAATTCATTTGCATTATCAGTTTGTAATGCCTTAAGTTTGGTTCCCAATTATAATTCAACCATCTGTTTAAACTGAAGAAAGATAGAAAAAGCTTGAGACTTGGAATGCAACAAGTAAAGCCATGGATATTTAGAATAAGCATCAACAAATAACAAGTAATATCTTGCACCAGACAATGAATTCATAGGGGCTGGTCCCCAAATGTCTGTATATACAAGCTGTAACAGAGTACTGTATACAAAACTGGAATCAGAGAATGGTTGCTGATGGGATTTTCCTATACAACAAGCCTCACAAACATTATTTTGTTGATTTTTACAAAAAGGAATGGAAAGATTACAAGACTTTAACACTCTAGTCACTACTTGAGTAGAGGCATGACCAAGTCTTGAAAACCAAATGGAGAAATCAGTTGTTGATGGTGCTGAAGCAACATTGCAGAGAACATACCGAGAAGAATTTTGGAGATGAAAGTTGGGAAAAACATACAAGCCATTTCTAAGAGTGCCTTGGAGTAGGATCTCCTTAGTATCTTGAGATTTGACAAGACATTTATCAGAATGAAATTCAAAGAATACATGATTATTTGTTGCAAATTGAGCAACACTCAACAAATTTTTAGAAATTTTTGGAACATGTAAAAGATTATTCAAAACAAAGAAATGAACAGAATCTGAAGAATACTTAGAATACCCAACATGCTGAATAGACAAACCGGTACCATTGCCTACAAAGACTTTTTTTGTGCCATTATACTCCACTTTATGTTGTAAATTTGATGGATCTGGTGTAAGGTGATGTGTGGCACCAGAATCCGAGTACCATGCTAGATCAAATAAAGTGGAATGAGTGGCCAGCATCGTATTCATAGGATCACCAGAGAAGTTGAGATTAGAACTTTGTGCCACCATTGCACTCATAGGATTATTACCATTTCCTTGATTTATGAAATTCTGATAATTCTAGGATCCTGTAAATGATTGATCATATCTATACCAGCAATGAACACCAGTGTGACCATTTTTCTTGCAGAGCTGACACCGAGGCTTCTCACTGGGTGAGAATCTACCTCTTCATCTTCTAAAACGTCCTCTAAAATTCTATTGATCTCTACCAGGAAAAACACCTCTTCTATGATTCATACCAAAACCACGACCAACATTGAAATTTGGCCTTTGATTAAAACCTCTTCTATAATTGAAATTATTACTGTAACCACTATTATTGTGATTTTTCTTGATCTAAGACTGCATAATATTGCCTTGAATTACTCCTAATTCTGTCTTCTTAAAACGCTCAATTTTTTCTTCTTGAGCCATGAGAAGAGCTTCAAGCTCGCTAACACTACAAGGCTCATTTCTTGAGGTGATTGCAGTTACAAATCCCTCATATTCCTTTGATAATCCATCAAGAATTGCTTCAACATACTCAGACTCATTAGCTGGAGATCCTATTGATCCTAAGGTATCTACCAGTTTCTTAATTGCAAGTAAGTAAGAAGAGACAGAGGACTCTTTCTTTGTATTTCTTAATTGATTTTTGAGTTGTCTTACCTTTGCTCAGATCTATGATGCAAAGAACAATTCTAGTTTCTTCTAGATTTGAAATGAGAATTCACAACCAACCATCCTTGTTGTGAAAGAAGTGCTTATAGAGGAGAGTAACCAAGAAACTAACAACTGGTCCTGTTGCTCCCAGTTGAGGTAAATCACACTAATTTGATTTCTTGCTTCATCTTCTTGAGAGATGAACCATTTTGGAATCGATTCTCCAGTAATATACTAAAAAAGTTTATGACCTTTGATTGTTGCTAACGCTTGTTGCTTCCATGCCAAAAAATTATCCTCATCAAGCTTTATTGATATAGGATTAGAAAATGTATGAAGCACAAACTGATTTGTTATGCTCACAGTTGCTGTTGAAGAGCTTTGAGCAGAAGCCATGGACGAACACTGAGCTCTGATACCATGTGAGGTATTAGGGCCAGGTGGGTGTGAAGAAAAGAGAAAAAGATGAGAAAGAGATAGAGATCTGAAACTGAGATTTTCACTGAATGAAAATGTGATATTGATATACCATAATATTATACTATGTTGAGGTTATATACATTGAAAAGCTAAGTAACTATTCTAATAGATCCGTAACTAATTGCAACTAACAGACTTGTAACTAATTATAACTAACCAGCTAACTATCTATCTCAAAAGACCCATTTACCTTTTATCTCTTACAGTCACTTTTGAGGGAGGGTCTGATAGTAGAGTATTAGTAGTTGAGGTATGGAGAATCTGCAAACCATCTCGAGTGCTGTGAAAGTGTGAATTTGAACATTTTGTTTACGAGAAAAAAATTATTTTATGAATACCCAAAATATAACACCTCTGTCTGAATATCAATTTCGTATTTTACGTGAGAATGAGTTATTGATATTAGAAATGTTTTATGTATATTAGAATATCTACATTGTATGCATATTATGATGTGATCAGCTTAACCAGATTTCGATGCCTCAAAGAAGCTATTCAAAGAACCAGTTCTTAGAGTGTCAAACATTTTCACTACAACAGTGATTCCTTGGCTTAGATGACCTCTATTTACTGAGCCAAAGCTCCCAATTCCTATTAAATTTTCTTGGCTAAACACCTCAGTTTCCAGACGAAGGTCATCATAAGAAACCATTAGAGCATGAGGCTTTAGTAGTTCAGATGATGTTGTTGCTGTTACCTTCACTTTTCTGTTCTTTATGTATAGTAGCAAGCAAATTGTCAGACATAGTATCAATGTTACCACTGTGGCTATGATGATGTAATGTCTGACATGCCTTCTTCCATGGCCATGAGGCTCACATGCAAAATGCAAGCAGAGTTTTTTATTGCCTTCTAAATAGACAACATAAAGATTTTGGAAAACTCCACCACTAGGAATGGTTCCTTCTAAATCATTATAAGAGAGGTTCAAAAGTTGAAGGACATGTAGATTTTGAAGTTCAATAGGAATAGATCCAGAGAGTTGGTTGGAGGAAAGATCCAAAGTTTCCAAGCCTCTCACGTCTCCAAGAGTTTTTGGAATGGCATCTAATAGCATGTTCCTGGCCAAAAACAATTTTTCTAAGCTCAGACAATTGCTAAATGAGCTGGGGATGTCACCAAACAATTGGTTGTTAGAAAAGTCAATGGAGGCAACACTAATCAATTTCCCAGTATTGGTCCACTCAAGAAGTTCATAGATAAATTTAAAACATTGCTCAAAGTTTGGATATTGAGGATTTCCATAGGTATGCTTCCATTGAGTTTGTTGTTAGATAAGTCCATGGAGAGCAAGTTTTAAAAATTTCCAAAACTGATGGGTATTCCACTCTTTTTTTTATTCTTTTATCTTTTTTTTAAACAAAAATGACATGCAAAAGCATCACAATAATGACTGACATCCCAACCAGGTTAGCACCCTAGCCACTACCAATCATCTACAACACACCAAAAATTTATTAAAATAAGTAAAGAGAAAACAAGAAAAGGAAACATGGGGGGACATCAACTTGACCCATGAAGGAATCATCTAAATCTAAAACTAGTCAGACCATATCTATTTCTGAAGAATTCCTCATAAATGAAACTAAGGAATAAATCCCACAAAAAAAGCCACTAATAGAAGTGCCATAAGAAGCAAGTTTATCTACACAAGTATTTCCTTCCCTATAAATATGAGAAAAAACAAAATTCATTTGTTTAGTTAACTCAATATAATTATTGCACCTATTTCTAAGTTTCCAAGGAACCAGCTTGCTATTGTTGAAAGCAGAAATCACAAGTTGAGAGTCACAGTCCAGCCAAAGGAAATGCCAACCTTTTTTAAAAGCTATCTCAATAGCCAAAATTGCATCAATAAGCTCAGTTTGAAAAGCATTGTTAATACCAAGATTTACAGAAAAGCAACCAAGAGAAGCAGTGCTCCTATCTCTGAAAATTCCACTACAAGCAGCAGGACCTGGACATCCCTTAGCAGCTCCATCAGTATTACACTTAATCATATTGTAAGTAGGAGGATTCCAGATGACTTGCTTAATGCTAGGAGCACAACGTGGATGACCATCAACCAAAAAGGACTTCATTAACATGAATTCTGAAATTGAAGAAGACATGTGACCAGCACTAGTGTTGCCAGCTAAAGACACATTAGAAATGATTAAATTTATAGTAGTCTGCACATGGATTTGCTTGTTGTCAAACATAGCCTTATTCCTGCAATACCAAATAGTCCATAAAACATTTATAACACCGGCTGCAACAATATCCCGAACCTGTAAGCTCCACCCTTTGCTGCATAAAGAGAGAATTGAATGAATGCTAGAGCAATCAAAACTGGTATTAGTAATGCTACTAAACCAGTTTCAAATATGTTGAGCAAAGGGACAATCAAGAAATAAATGATTAGTAGATTCTGTTGCTTTTCCACAAAGACTGCAGACAGAAACTACAATGCATCCTCTAGACCAAAGATTCTCATCAGTGGGCATCCTGTTATGCATAATTCTCTAAATGATGAAGGACTTTGATGGAGGAATATAGCTTTTCCAAATTAGCTTAGTCCAAGGGATAACCAGCCCCTTAGGATTATGAAAAAGAAAAGCATCCTTAAATGTCATTGTTCCAGAATCAGATCTGGACCCAATCAACTTGTCTTCACAGGGCAATTTTGGATTGATAACCTGTTTTATTTCAGACTTTAGGACATGAAAATTAGACAACAAAGGAGTAGGAATAGACCACTCGCCATTAATAATGAAATCATTAACTTTGGCTTTAAGTGAGTTATGCAAACCAGGAGGGACTCCAATCAAGTCAACAATCGGGCTAGTCAACCACTAATCAATCCAAAAGTTTATTGTAACATCATTACCAAGCAGACAGGTAGAATTCTCCTGAGTAGGGGGCAAGCTGTGTCTTATGCCAGGCTAAATAGATGAAACAATGTAGTGGTTAACTGGAATTTGATTCGTAAAGGCTCTAGTTCTAAATAAAGAGGCCCATTGATTATTTGAAGAAATCAATTCCCATCCAAGCTTAAGCATACCAGCCTTATTAATGGCTATCATAGATCTAATGCCTAAACCACCTTCCAATACAGGCCTACAAACTTTGTTCCAGGTCACCGTGACAACTTTCCTGCAATTTATATTCCCTACCCACACGAAATTTCTTATCCACTTGTCCACAGAATTAATAAGGTTAGCAGGCCAAGCATAAATGTGAAAACTGTAAATCGACATACCAAGAATGATAGATTTTACTAATTGAACTCTTCCTATGATGGATAAAAGAGAACCTTTCCAAGATGTCAACTTACTCTTAATTTTATCAGCAATCGGCATTAAATGCAATCTTCTTGGTTTACCTTTGAACAAAGGAACACCTAGGTAAGTGAAAGGGAGACAACCAGCAGTGAAGCCAAGCAAAGCAGAAATAGTATCAATTCTAGTTTGAGATATTGATCCAGTATAGAATTTGGATTTCTCAGTACTTATCACTTGCCCTGAAGCCTGCTCATAGGCCTTAAAAAGATTCAACAAATTACTAGACTCTTCTTAGTAGCTCTACAAAAAATCATAATATCATCAGCATACAATACATGACTAGGCATCTTGAAACGTCTAGGTCCTGCCATTAACTGCAACTGACCTTCATCTGGCAATTTACTAATATCTCTGCTTAAGACCTCTTCAGCAAGATAGAAAAGAAGAGGGGACAATGGGTCCCCTTGTCTGACCCCTCTCTTGCAATTAAAAAAATCAACAACATATCCATTGATGGAAATTGAGAGCTTAGCTGAATGTAAGATAAGACTAACCCAGCTACAGAATTTATCATCAAAACCAAAAGCTTGAAGAACTTGGAGTAAAAAACTCCAATCAATTGTATCAAAAGCCTTTTTAATATCAATCTTCAAAGTCAACTGACCACCAAAAGCTCTCTTATCAAGTAAATTAATGGACTTAGAAGCAGTACATATACAATCTGATATTTGCCTACCCTTAACAAAACCCTTTTGATTTTCAGAAATGATCTTGGGCGCTACCAAGGCAAGTATATCAGCCAAAATTTTAGTAATAATCTTAAACTGAAAATTAGCTAAAGCTATTGGCCTATACTGCTTAATCTTCTCAACACTATTAACTTTTGGAATAAGAGCAACCACATTAGAATTCAAATTAGGAAGTAACCAACCTTGTCTAAAGAACTGAAGGAAAGAATTGAAGACATCTTGAGCTAATATGTCCCAGTACTTATGATAAAAGAAACCTCCAAAGCCATCAGGACCAGGAGCACCATTTCTGTTCATAGAGAATACAACATTTTTTACCTCCTCCATGGAAGGCAAATTTGTAAGCAAAGCATTATCCTGAGCAGACACTAAAGAAGGAATAACACTTTGAACAAGATCATTAGATTGGCAAACATTAACAGTAGCAAACAAATCCTTGTAGTAATTTAAGATATGGTTTTCAATATCATAAGCCTTATAAAGAACCTGATCACCATTTTTCAGAACAGAGATCTACTTAGTAACACTCTGGATTTTGGTAATTTTATGGAAAAATTCAATATTTCTATCACCATGAATGTGCCAGCTAATTTTGAATTTTTCCTCCCAGAAGTCTTTTTCATAATTCAAAGTCTGTTGCAATAACAATTGTGCAACAATTCCACTCACAAGTTCATTTCTTGACAAATCTGTTGTATTTTTATTATTATTTTAATAATAAAATATTTATTTCAAAGTCAAAGTAAATTGATGATCTTATCTTTCTCTCTCTAGTTTTTAACAACCTTTTGATTAACATTGTAACTTCCATTTTTATCTTTTATTTTGTTACCTTTATTCCTATCTTTTTGGCTGTATATTAGAATACTTACCTCTATAAATTCTATGGTTGATGGCTTTTACAAAACACATCAAAAACACCATTTCTTCTCTTTATTCTTTTATTCTCGTTCCTGTGAGCAATCACACGAGTTGTTCCTGTGCCTTGCTATTTCAAGTGCAGAGCTAGCAAGAAGTGACTGTTGTATCCTGGAGAGTACTAGCTATGAGACCATCTGTACTGAGTTATTAACTTGTAGTGATGAAATACTCTTAAGCTCAGTACATTTGCACACCTTAGTCGATATCTGATAAGTTATTTATTTATACTATTTTAATTGTAGTTATTCATCAATCTTATTTTCTATTATTTTTACAACAAAATCAACCTTCTTTAGCTTTAGGAGATTACCAAGGGAGTTTGGAATACTTCCTGATATCGGGTTTCCAGCCAGATATAGCTCTTGTAGTTCCTTTAATTGGCCTAACTCGTGGGATTTCTCCAGAGATGGAATTGTAGCTCAAGTTTAACAACCTCAAGTCATTAAGATGAGCAATGGAGGTGGGTATGCTTCCATTGAATCGATTCCCTCCCATGTATAGATTTGAGAGATCCTTTGAGAGATTGCCAATGGTTTTAGGAATTACACCTTCAAGCCTATTTTCATCTATTGTAAGAAAGTTCAGGAGGGTGCTGTTTGTCAAAGAAGTAATGAAGTCTCGTCCTCTCACTCCTGAGCTGACTATCTTGTTTTTACCAATATTATATATGACAAGGAATGGCAAGTTTCTGTTTATGGGTGAATTTGGTTAGGTCAAATTCTAACAAACAAATATATTTTATCAGTCGAATGTGGGTTCAGAATTATGTGGTAATCTCGTTTGAAAAGGAGCTTTTAAGAAATTGATGAGTAACATGCAAAATGTAAAGTGCAAAGAAACTTTAAAGTGCAGAGAAAGTAAATTACAAGAAATGTAAAGTGCCGAAGATTAAAATGCACAAAATAAAGGTGCAAAAAGTTTAAATGCAAGAAATGTAAAAATGCAGTAAGTTTAAAGTGCAGAAACGTAAAACGTATGAATTTAAAGTGCAAAAAGAGTAAAGAAATTTAAAGGACAAGGCTTGAAAATAAATAATTTAAAAAGACATTGCATTAATGTAAATAGCTGAAAATAAAAATGGAAGTCATACTTGGAGTCAAATCCATTAATCTGCTTGAGTGAGATGTTAGGATTGTATATCCAGTAAAATCACCCTTTGTACATCGTAAATACTAGTATTTATAGGCAAAATAAAAAATAACTGACTCCTAAGAAACTGACCATGTTCATGGCAGTTATGCCACGTTCCCAGTAATATCTTAATTTTCGACAATAACCAACTCCTGTCGAATTCAGAATTGGTAACTTTTATTTTCGACGAAACCAACCCTTGGCCATTTGAGAGTTGGCCACCATTTGAATCTCTATCTGGCTGTTGAGACCCTTATTTGTCGAATGTCTCAATGGTATCATCCGACTGAAAAAATTATCTTCGTCGAATTATCCAACTTCGTCGAATATCACTTGTCCGTCCAACTTCATCGAATATCACTTGTCTGCCGAGAATACCTTTGTCAAATTAGAACTTGTATTTTTTACTCCCAACAGATGCCCCCCAAAATTTTTCTTTCAACGCTACTGAAAGAAAGATAAATTTTAACCTTATCTTCTATTTCTAATCCGACGTCAAGACCTTATCAAAAATCTTTTTTGAAATCATTTTGATTTGATTTTAAAAAATCCAATTAAATCTTTCGTGGATTTCTTGAAAACCATAACTACAACTTATCATTTCAAACATTAAATAGCCATTTTTTCCTAATAAATAGGGATCATATTTATCCCTTTTTGAAAAATAGCTTTTTTATGAATATCACGCGTCCTCTTACCTTATCTACTGTTCATCATTTCTTTTAAATTTCACAGAAACATGCCACTTTTACTCCATCTTCTACTGTTCATCGTCCTCCACCTTATTTTTGCGCATCTTTTCTGTAAAAACTTCTTTCTCAACAATGGCTTCTCACTCTCAATCTGTCAATAAACCATCAGTAGATTTGGGCAGCCACGCCGTTGTTCAAGACCCAGTTCTAGAGAAATTTGAACTATGGAATCTTTCTAAGGTAATCCTTCCTATCAACGATCTTTCACTTTCTTTAGATCCTCCAGCTGCTTTCTTGGGCCCAGTTCTACCCAAAGAACTTATTACCAAAGAAATTCAAAGCTTTTTTCCTTGCAAAAATTCAAAAGAAGAATGTATCTTGGCTTCTCTTCCTTCCATCCCCATTAGTTATTTTAATAAATCTGAGAGGCTTTTTAGAACCCCACCTGGCCAAATCAATGGGTATCTTGATTGGCTTAATAGAGTTCAAGCGTCTAAAGAAACTTCATGGAGGAAATCGGGTATTTTCGACTGCATCCAACTTTCACGTTACCTCATAAAAATGGATTCTTGTATGTTGGGTGCGTCTTTTTTCTTTTGGAACAAAACCACCAATTCTTTTCATTTCCCTTATGGCATGATGAGACCTACGCTTTTCGATGTGGCTGCCATAATTGGTCTTCGACTAGATGAGAAAGTCATAACTCATACCCTTCTGATAACTACACAAAGTGAAGTTTTTTGTGCCCTATATCTGAGCTATAAAGAGTGCTAAAGTCCTTGTATTCATGCATATTTGGAAGGTTTTATACTTATATTTGTTATATCCAATTCTGATACCTTTCCAGTATGTTTATGAGCAAACTGAGCATATTTGATATGTGATTAAGTGAATTTATATTTGTTATTGATTTGGTGTTTTCTCTATCACAGGAAGGGCTCCAAACAAGATGATATGTGGAGCATTTGAGCTGAAATGGGAAGAGAAAGTCAAATTAGCATCTTAGCGTACAACGCAGCGGCGTGGCATGTTAATGCCACGGCGTGACATCCCCTGCATCCAAAGTCAGGGGCTTCGAAGAATTGAACGCCGCGGCGCAAGGAATTAGTGTCGCGGCGTGAGTGACCTAATTTGACACGCGCCGCGGCGTAGGCATGTTAATGCCGCGGCGTGCCTCTGTTTTGCTGAGTCTATAAATAGATTTTTGTCATATTTTGTAAGGGAGTTTGGAGAGCTCCGTAGATAGTTTTAGGTTTTAGAGGAGCTGCGGCTTTGTTCTTCATTTCTGGGCTGATTGGAGGCCTAGGGAGGCTAGGTTGGAGGTTCTCTTCCTTAAGGAAGAGGATTCAAGCTTCAAGGATCTCATCAATGGCATCCTTCCTCTTCTCCCTGAGTTTTCTTCTTCTTCCTTATCTTTTGAGCACTGTTTTGCTCTGTAAATTCGTGTTCAATGGATTAGAAGCTGTATTTAGGAAATACTTTGAATCTTTATATGATTATTGATGTTTATGTATGAATTTGAGTTTCTATTGATGTTTAGCTTTGTTCTTCCATGCCTATGCTTAATGCTTGCTTTTGTTTGATCAACAATTGCATGATCTTAATTGATGCAAATGAACTAGACATAGGGATTTGTGGAGATGGACATGGTATGGTTGATGCATGTTTGACGAGTTCAATTGGCTTGGATGAGTTGATTCACTAACGGGATAGAAATATACCTTTTAGCCATGTATTAGCGTGTGTTTGAGAATAGATCGTTCATTAGTGGAGTTTACACTAGTCCTCATGCAACCATAAGAACCATAGTAGATTAGGTAAATGACACTAGGGTTGATCGACCTAGACATAGGCTTTTGACTAAATCAGATTCTCAAGCTAAACTAACTAAGCATTGATATTACTTGTAAGGATTGTATATCATTAGTATGAAGTAGGAAGTGAAGAAGGATTCCCTAGATTTCCAAACCCCTATGTTATTGCTTTGGTAGTTTAGATTTAGATTAATTGTTTTTCTTTATTTTATATGTCCTTGACTAGAATCTAGCTGAGCTATTGGTTGCTACTTAGTAATGGAAACCTTGTCCTCGTGGGAACGAACTTTTACTCTGTATCTGTATTACTTGAACGACCCGTGCACTTGCGGTACACAAATGGTCTAACACCTTCTACCCTTGAATAACATAGACGTTTATTCAAAAGCCCCACCTTCTTTTTCAAACTTTGTTAATTTCTATTCTTCATCAGAGGACCCTGTGTTTGACGAAGAACATGTGGCTTTTCTTCTTCTCTGGTTGTCGGCCTATGTTCTCTATACTAAATCAGTTCAGGTATCGAAATCCTATCGTTATCTTGCCAATCTTCCTCATGAAGGTCAGGAATTGGCTTTCGGTCAGTTCCTTCTTGCCAATCTTTACTTTGGTATTGGCGATATTGTACAAAGTATTAGGTCTCAAACAAAGAAAACCAACGCTGGTGGCCCCATATGGTTGTTGCAACTCTGGCTAAATGCCATTCTTGGAGATTATCTAGTCGACACTTCTCTTTCGATAATTTCTTCTGCTACTTATGGCACTAGACTTTGCCATGTCAAGCGTGAAAAAATTCACAAGCATCACTCAGAGAATTTCATGCATTTTTTCAGCATTTTTCATTCCATTTCTTTCAATACTGAAGACATTTATTTTGCACCTTTTGCTGACCATTCTATCGGTCCAGAGTGATTTACTCGACCACTAATTTCTAACAACCCTTCCACTCAAGCCGACAATATTTCCATCTGGTCAAATTTTCTTTGTCGGCAAGTGTTAGTTGTTGGCCTTCCTGGTTCAACAGACAATCTTTTAGAATTGCACCTGCCAAATTCAGTGGCTCGACAACTAGGATTCTGCCAAACCATTCCAGCTCCATTCTCTTAAAAAGCCAAAGAACACTTTATTAATGGCTACTTACAAGATATGTCAGATCTTGTACGGGTGGCTATGAAGAACGAGAGATATAAACAATATTTTTTATTTTCCCTTTCACACCTTATAGAGGGGTTACCCCAGATTTTGTCGAATGGTGGACTACATATTATAGTCCTTACCATATCGATATTGATGTTTGTCGAAGCCGTATAACTGAAAAACTCGTTCCTGTGCAAGATCAAGAGCCTTCGACAAAAACCAAAGGTAAACATATTCAAGATATTAGAGCTTTTGAGAAATACTACAAGATCAAGTGGGACTACAGGTATCCTGGCACAATTGTTCAACACTGTGAAGAAGTTGTGGCTAAACAAAAATAAATGCACAAGGAAAAATGCTCCATTAACTTCATTGTGGTTTCCATAAAAAATCCTTTGGCATCACTTGGACCTTTTCAAGTTCCTTTTCTAAAACCAGTGCCTCTTCCTTGTGCTTGTTTTGGTTTAGCCGATGAATTCCCAGGTAAACCCACCAGGGCTAGTAACTTCCTCACTTCTAATAGGATCTTTTCTGTGAGTAACATCTTTCTTACAAGAACTTCAGAAGTTACTTTTACCCGTCGATTTGCTTTGTCGTATGAACAATTTGCCAAAGATACCCGAGTCATCACTAAATTGCTCAAAGGTACTTCTTTTGATTCTGATATCAAATCCTTATTTCATCAACTGATTATTTTTCCCCTTTTTTTTTATAGCAACTCCATTGAAAAGACCCTTGGAGTACAAGCAACCAGAAGAAGGGGAAGAAGAAGAAGTAGAAACTTCTGCTTTAAAAAAGAGAAAAGGCAAGAAAGCTCAGAATCCTCCTATCCCAAAAGCCCCAAAAGGTAAAACAATTAGAGCAGCATCGATGAAAAGTCTTGCTAAACCCAAAGCTGCTGCCAAGCCTTCTAAGGCAAAAACTTCCAAGGTATATATATATATTTTTCTTTCAACCAGACTTTAAAAACTTGATCTCAACTTGTTGAAACTAAATCTTTTGTCAAATCTAGGTTAGTGGCTCGACTCCCACTTCTTTTGTCGAAATTATTGAGTCTCTAAGCCCATCTTCTGAAAATCCTCTGAAGGTATAATTTCTGTTACTTCCTTTTTGTATATCTTGGTAAATCCTCATCTCATTTTACCTTTGCAGAAGAAAAAAGAAGAAGACTCAATCCTCAAGTTCTAGTTTGAAACCTACCACTGAACTTGAAGCAGAAACCACTTCTATCCCTTTCAAGGTAAATGCTACCCGACACAATTTCTTCCTTACAAATTGAAAACTTCAATACTTCATTCAATAATTTGATCTTTCCTGTTTCAGGATCCAGAGGCTGAACAAATTGCTAAAAGTCCTTCAGGACCCGTCTTCGAATTAAGCGCTGCGGATCAAATTCGACAGCCTGCTGAGGTAAAAACTTCCAAGTCTTTCAACTGAAAAATCCTTTTGATTTTATTTGTCCTGACATTGCCTTTGTTTTCTACAGCAATTGATAAATCCTGTTATACCTGACAGTCCTACTAGGCAAGGCAATGAGAATCCTTCTCTAGAGGATCAAATTTCTCCAGCTCCTGAAATACCTATTATCTTCTTGCCTCTCCCGACAGAAATCCAGGGTGCTAGTTCCTCCTAAATAAATGCAAACAATCCCATCGAAATTGTTTTAGAAGAATTCGACATGAATGCTCTCTTAGCTCAAATTGCACCTTCCAATCTACCCCCACCATCTCAAATCCATTCTACTATCGCAGAACCAGAAAATACTGAGGACACAGAAGTAGATTTGGATGAATTGATATCCATGTTGTCGGGTAGTCATAGAAGTTCTCCATGGTCAGCTCGCTCCTCTACACAGCCTGGACAAGATTCCAGTGACTCTTATGTTACTGGACTTTTGGCAAAGTTGAAGAATGCCTTTACCTACTCCTTTGAGCAATTAAGTTCTGACCAACCGCTTCAAGAAAGAATGCTGGTCATTGTGACTGAGTTGGAACCTCTCTCTCAACAACTTCCAATAACTAGTCGAGCTCTTCCTTCGACTGTCAAAGATTTTCTCCAGAACTTATCTTTGAACATGCCTACTATTCGTCAGGTCATTCCTGCTTATGATAAAAAATTTCAAGAAAAATCCAGGATCTTAAAGCAGCTGACCGACGCAAAGAATGAGATAACCAAATTAAAAGGCTATCTTGTTGATGGAAAAAATAAGGAGGCAGAACTAAACAAAGAAATTGAAGACTTAGAGAAAAAGCTTGAAAAAACTTGTCGTCGAAAGCAAAAACTCAGTATGGCTTTGCAACAGGGGGATATAAAGCAGCAAAGCATTGTCAACAACTCGAAACAATGGGCTATCGAGACCAAAGCTGTGCTAGCAGACATACATTCTCTTGAACCAGAATATCAAAAAGCTTGTGCCAATAAACGAGCTTTGGAAGATTCCTGGGAAGTTTTGCAAAGAATTTAATTGTATTGATCTTATATATATATATATATATATATATATATATATATATATATATATATATATATATATATATTCTGTCGGTTCGATAATCCGATAGGATTTGTATGGCCTTTCAGGCCAATACTTAATAAACATTCCCTTTGATCAATTTCCAATACGTTTTTTATTTAATGCTCCATAATTCTATACGCTTAAATACTCTTTTATTCTGTTTCTTTTCAATGCATCTCGTAAATATGCATCATAATTAACTTAATTACTTATAATGAAAGTTACAAAACACTACGTAATGACTTCTTCTGCAAAAAAATCCCCTATAAATAGTGTCCTCTGAGACACCAGGATTTAGAAAAGTGTAATCTAACCTTTTCATTCTCCCTTTCCAGCGAAATTCACCATGTCTTCAGATAATTTCCTCTTCTCTCAATGGGAAAAATGGAAGAAGGTCTCTGTATTAATGGTGATGCTTATCTTGGGCTTCAGTAAGAATCGTAATATTTCTGATGAGCTTCAGTAATCATCGTAACAACCCAAGGTTTCTAAAACACGGTTGTTATGATGTGGATGACTCATCAGGGAGTAGACGACCAAACAACATCTCGTCCAGGACAAGTTAAAGGTTGTCTACTTCTTCTTCTTCCGCAGGTCCCACGAGCTCAAACGGAACACATGCTTCAGCTGGGGAGAAGCTTCTGGTTTTTTTAGAATAGGTCTATTTTTCTCTATAATATTCTGACAACTTAAACAAGTTATAATATCAATATGTAACTTGTAATTGTTGAATATATGAATGAAATTTTATTTTTACTCATTGTCAATCTTTACTTCACACATTGTCGGTTTATATGGCTTCAAATATTTGCCATTAATTGACTTAACTCTCAAACCTAAATTAACTTTGACAAGTGCATAAGCATTCTCAGAAAATACTTGAGTAATTTTAAACGGTCCTTCCCATTTTGGAGACCATTTTCCATATTCTCGATAACTTCTATCCATGGGCAAAATCACCTTCCAAACTAAATCATCAATCTTAAAAGATTTATACTTAACTCAACTGTCATAAAATTTAGCAATTCTTTCTTTTTGTTGAATCAAGTTTTCCAAAGTAATTAATCTCTCATCACTTAATTCGTTTAATTCATCAAACATCAAGTTCCAGTAATGTTCAACCGATAACTCATCTTATTTTTGAATACGAACTGATTGAAGATCAATCTCAACTGGTAACACTGCATCATGACCATAAACTAATTTATATGGTGAAGTGCCCATCGATTCTCTTGGTGAATTTCTATAAGCCTATAGAATTTGATCAAGGGTGTTATGTCAATTTCTAGGCTGTCGACCAATATGTTTTTTAATCAAAGTCATGAGTATTTTGTTCATGGCCTCCACTTGACCATTTGCCTGAGCATAATATGGAGTCGATGTAAGCATTTTAATTTTCCTTGAATTGGCATATTCGACAACTTTTCTTCCAATGAACATCGTCCCTTAGTCGGTTGTTAAAGTTTGTGGTATTCCAAACCGATAAACTATATTATTTTCTATAAAGTCAATTACGTCCTGTTGGGTTACATCCTTTAAGGCCACAACCTCAACCCATTTAGTAAAGTAATTAACTCCTACTAAAATATATTTATGTCCCTTCGACGATGCAGGATGAATTTGGCCAATTAAATCCAAAGTCCATCCCTTGAACGGCCAAGGTTTAACAATAGAATATAATTCACTAGCAGGAACATTTTGTATATGGCCATGTCTTTGACATTCTTCACAAGACTTAGCAAACATTATACTATCTCTAACTAGTGTAGGCCAATAATATCTTTGACGTCGAAGGACCCATTTCATCTTATCACCTGCCTGATGAGCTCCACAAATTCCTTCGTGGATTTCTGCCAAGGCAATATAAGCCTCTGCTTCACTCAGACAAACCTCTAAATTTCCATCGACAGATTTTCTGTACAAAGCCCCTCATAATACTACAAATTTCGACACTCTGTATTTGAGCTTCTTGTCCACGTTTTGACTTGGATTTTCCAAATAGCTTAATATTGGTTGTCTCCAGTCATTAACTGTCGAAATATCATTTTGTAGTACATCTCTTTCTTCTAATGGATATAAAAGTTCTCTAATCTCCATTAGATTTGTCAGGACCTTGGACGAAATTTTATACCCAGAGGCTATCTGTGCTAATTCATTAGCCTCTTCATTCAAATTTCTAGGGATATGTTCAACAATAACTTTGTCGAATCTCTTCATTAACTTACTCGCCACAACACAATATTTGGTCAGATTATAACTGACACATTTATATTCTTGTGTGAGTTGCTTAATGATTAACTGTGAATCCCCAAAAATATGCACATTACATACTTTCATTTCTATTAATATTTCTAACCCGACAATTAAGGCTTCATACTCAGCCTCATTGTTTGAGCATGTATATTTAAGTTCAAACATGAATTTAGTTGGAGTACCTTGAGGAGAAACAATTAAAATTCCTACTCCAACTCCATTTTGATGCCTTGAGCCATCAAAATATAAGCACCAAGGTTTTAACCCGACGAAATTTATATTATCAACATCCAAACATAGATGGTTAGCCAAAAAATCAGCAATTGCTTGGCCTTTGACAGCTTTCATTGGAACATATTGTAAAGAGAATTCTGACAAAGCAACGGTCCATTTACCAATACGTCCATTTAATATTGGTTTTGACAACATATACTTTATTACATCAGTTTTCGACATAACCAATACATTACAAGGCATCATATAATATTTAAGTTTAGTACATGAGAAGTATAATGCTAAACAAAGTTTCTCTATTGCACTATATCTCCTTTCAGCATCATTTAAAACTCGACTAAGATAATATACAGCTCTCTCGACACCATTCTCATCTTGAGCTAGCATACTACCTATAGTATCATTTGACGTTGATATGTACAATTTCAATGGTCTATGAGGCACTGGAGGCATCATGACCGGAGGGTTTGTCAAATATTGTTTAATTTGGTCGAATGCTTCTTGATGACAAGACTCCCATACAAAGTCTTGTTTAGCATTCAACTTGATTAATGAGGTGAAAACTCTAGTTCTTCCCGACAAATTGGAAATGAATCTTCTTAAAAAGTTTACCTTCCCCAAGAAAGATTGTAATTCCTTCTTATTTGTCGGAGGTACGGCTTCCAAAACTGCCTTGGCTTTATTTTTGTCCACCTCAATACCTTTTTTATTAACTAAAAAACCCAAGAATTTAGCAGCCGACACTCCAAAATCACATTTCTCTGGATTCATCTTAAGGCTGTGCTTTCTCATCCTGTCGAATACCTACCTCAAGTTTGTTAAGTGGCTCTCTTTTGTTTCTGACTTGACAATAACATCATCGATATACACCTCCATAAATTTTCCAATGACATCATGGAAGATTATATTCATTGCTCTCTGATAGGTGGTTCACGTGTTCTTTAAACCGAAAGGCATGACTATCCATTCATATGTCCCAATAGCTCCCGGACATCTGAAGGCAGTTTTCGACACGTCCTCCTCGGCTATAAAAATTTGATTATAACCTGTATGGCCATCCATAAAACTTAACAATTCATGTCTAGATGCGGCATCAACTAACATGTCCGTAATTAGCATTGGATATTCATCTTTAGGTGTAGCAGTGTTTAGATTTCTAAAATCTACACATATTCTTAACTTGCCATTTTTCTTAATTACAGGAACAATATTAGAAAGTCATTCGACATACCTGGTTGTTCTGATGAACTTGACCCTGAGCAATCTTTCGACCTCTTCCTTTATCTTCAAAACCACCTCAGGTGCAAATCTTCTATTAGCTTGCTTTATAGGTCTGTAACCTTCTTTCAATGGCAGTCTATGCTAGACAAGATCTCTACTTAAACCAGGCATTTCAACGTAATCTCACGCAAAGCAATCTTTATATTCCCTAATTAATTCAACAAGGTTTTCTTTGAACTCCTTTTGTAAAAATGAACTCACAAATATAGGCCTTCTGTCTGTTTCAGTGCCCAAGTTTATTTCTTCCAAAGGATTTTTCACCTCTACACCTTGTCTTTCATCAAGTCCTTTCTCAAAACCCAAAGGACCGTCATCTATTATGCAATCCAACAATACACCTTCAGTGGTGTACACAGCCCTGTCGGCCAAATAAGCCAATAGTCGATCCAACTAATTAACACTTATGGCTAGTGCTTGGTCGATCCATTTCGGCCTTATTCATTAGTCGAATGCCAAACTGATCCATTAAGCATGTTTCAAGTGCATCTTTGTCGATAACTCCATTATTTGTCGTGATCGGGTTGACATTTAGAGCATAAATTTTAAAATCGACATGAAGTTGTTGTAAATAGCAAGGGCTGTCATCTGCCTCTACTATTTCTACCTGATCATCTATATTCCAAAGAATAAGTTTCTAATGAATCGTCGATGGTATTGCTCCAACGGCATGTATCCAATCTCTCCTCAGTAGAAGATTATAACTGGATTTTGTTAGAATTACGACAAACAATGTCAACCTCTCAATGGATCCAACTTGTATATTCAACATCACTACTCCGTTTGACGGGGCAGTTTTGCCACTGAAATCAGTAACAATCATGTTAATTGTCATCAAATCAGACTCATTCTTCCCAAGTTTCTTTAACAATGCCCTTGGGATCAGATTGATAGCTGCCCCTCCGTCTATCAAGACTCTATTTGTCGGCTTGCCTTCTAGCAAAGCCTTGATGTGCAATGGGCAGAGATGAGTCTTTTGTTCCTCTGTTGGCTTTTCAAAATATGATGTATTGTCGAACATAGTTAACATATTATCTTGACAGAAAAGCCAATGATTATCGAGGTCATCGAAGTCTTCTTCATTCTCTCCTATATATTCAATTTCGTGATACCCTTCGAGTTCAGCAGGTATGACTGAAATCAAGTTCACATTCATTGACTTCAAGAATTCCTCTTCATCTGACTCTTTATGACTTTTATATCCACCAAGCTTGAGGTACTCTTCCGATAGCAAACTATTATCCATAGCCATTATAATGTCATCCATATCCTTGTCCAGATTGAAATCCATGTTGATTTGTTCATTATCACCAAAGCCTAAAAGATCATCTGGATTAGTCAAGGCTTCAATAACTTCATCAACTGTCAAATCTATATCTATAATTTGGCAATCAGGCTTGGCCAAATTTCTTTTCCCCTTGATCATGTCGAGCATTTTCTTTTTCCACTCGACATCTTGGTCAGGATCTTTCAGAACTTTTAAGATTTCTTCCTTCGACTAATCTTCATCATCACTATTGCTTTTGTTCCCAGCTATTCCTCTCATCATTTTCTCAACTTTCAACCTAGCCATGTCCTTACTTTCATTAACTGCCAGATTGTTTTCCTCTGCTTCTTTTTCTGCTGCTATAAGTCCAATCGGCCATTTTCATCTAATTTTGTTTGAAGTAGGCCCTTGAACTTGTTTCCCTTTCTTTATCTCTATAAGTTTTTCTTGTCGGAAATTGTTATTCTCATCCGACCATTTAACTTCACTTGTTGTCGGCTCAACCGGGATTGCTCCCCTTGTATCTGCAGATTCTTTTCTGACAATGCTCTTCAATTTCTTGTCATCTTTATTTTCATCAAGTATTGGCTAACCTCGACTACTAAACATCCCATTTTTGTTGGTTGTTCTTTGATAACTAAACCCTCGGCCAAATTCCTTCTCTTCTGGGCCTGTCTCAACCTCTGCAACCTTCTTTTCCGACTCTTTGACATTGGTAAAGACTTTGATGGCCCTGCTACATCCTGGCCAATCAAAACTTCATCTTGGTCAATTCTACCATGTTTGTAATCTTCATTCCAGAATGGTCGACTTTTCTAAAATCTATTCTTCCTAGCAGCCACGTTTCGTCGAAAATACGTGTAACTTGCCATTGCAGAATTTTTAACCCATCTATCTACAACAACATTGGCAGGTGGTACTCTGGTCCTAGCTGGTCCTACGCAACTCCTGGGAAATGCATTGCTCCCCATAGATCCACCAGATGACTCGAGTAACTAGTCATTCATATTAGGCCTTGGCATATAGACTGGCTTAGGCTTTGGAGTATAAACTGGCTTTGGAGTATTGAAGGGCTATTGTGGTTTTCAAACTTTCTTGTCGAAAAACTTCTTTTTACCTTGTGAATTACCTTTTTGCTTCTCAGCAGCTTTCTTTGCAGCAAATTCATCATACATTGCACTGCATCTTGGACACAACCTTACTTTGCCTTTTTCTTTCTTCCTTTCAAGGAAATTTTCAAGAGATTCTCCTGATTTGGGATAAACGTCCATTGTATCTTCCATGTCAATATTGAATCCCTGCAAATTCCTTATGTTGATCATTCCAACATCCAAAGGAACCTGTTGATCAATGTATGAAATTCCAGCCTAAAATAGATCTGTATCAACTTTCATATCTGCCTTAGGCTTGTCAGCAAACTTCAAACGCCCATCCATTAGTGCCTTCTGAATTAAATCTCTAAAACGAATACATTCGTTAGTAACATGACCGAAATTGTTATGAAACTTACAATATTTTTAGTCTTTTATTTTATCAAATTTTAATAACTTATGGCCTTCTGATAATTTAATATATTTATCTTTTAACAATAAATCAAAGATTTTGTCAGTTCTTGTTATGTCGAATGTATACGTTTTTCTATTGACATAACTCATTTTTTCTTTATTTCTTGTAGGCTGGAGAGCCTGACACACATAAGGAAGACCATTCTGAAATTCAGCAATGTTGACTTCAAATTCGTCATTACTATCTTTAGTTTCATTGTCAGATTCACTTGATAACTACACAAAGTGAAGTTATTTGTGCCCTATATCTGAGCTATAAAGAGTGCTTAAGTCCTTGTATTCATGCATATTTAGAAGGTTTTATGCTTATATTTGTTATATCCAATTCTGATACATTTCCTATATGTTATGGAGCAAACTGAGCATATTTGATATGTGATTAAGTGAATTTATATTTGTTACTGATTTGGTGTTTTCTTTATCACAGGAAGGGCTTCAAACAAGATGATATGTGGAGCGTTTGTGCTGAAATGGGAAAAGAGGAAGCCAAATTAGCATCTCAGCATACAACGCCGTGGCGTGACATCCCCTGCATTCAAAGTCAGGGGCTTCGAAGAATTGAACACCGCGGCACAAGGATTTAATGCCGCGGCGTATGTAACTTAATTTGACACGCGCCGCGGCGTAGGCATGTTAATGCCGTGGCGTGCCTCTGTTTTATTGAGTCTATAAATAGATTTTTGTCATATTTTGTAAGGAGAGTTTGGAGAGCTCCGTAGATAGTTTTAGGTTTTAGAAGAGCTACGGCTTTGTTCTTCATTTCTGGGCTGATTGGAGGCCTAGGGAGGCTAGGTTGGAGGTTCTCTTCCTTAAGGAAGAGAATTCAAGCTTCAAGGATCTCATCAATGGCATCCTTCCTCTTCTCCCTGAGTTTTCTTCTTCTCTCTTATCTTTTGAGCACTGTTTTGCTCTGTAAATTCGTGTTCAATTGGATTAGAAGTTGTATTTAGGAAATACTTTGGATCTTTATATGATTATTGATGTTTATGTATGAATTTGAGTTTCTATTGATGTTTAGCTATGTTCTTCCATGCCTATGCTTAATGCTTGCTTCTGTTTGATCAACAATTGCATGATCTTAATTGATGCAAATGAACTAGACATAGGAATTTGTGGAGATGGACATGGTATGGTTGATACATGTTCGATGAGTTCACTTGGCTTAGATGAGTTGATTCGTTAACTGGATAGAAATATACCTTTTAGCCATGTATTAGCGTGTGTTTGAGAATAGATCGTTCATTAGTAGAGTTTACACTAGTCCTCATGCAACCATAAGAACCATAGTGGATTAGGTAAATGACACCAGGGTTGATCGACCTAGACATAGGCTTTTGACTAAATCAGATTCTCAAGCTAAACTAACTAAGCATTGATGTTACTTGTAAGGATTGCATATCATTAGTATGAAGTAGGAAGTGAAGAAGGATTCCCTAGATTTTCAAACCCTTATGTTATTGCTTTGGTAGTTTAGATTTAGATTAATTGCTTTTCTTTATTTTATATGTCCTTGACTAGAATCTAGCTGAGCTATTGGTTGCTACTTAGTAATGGAAACCTTGTCCTCGTGGGAATGAACTTTTACTTCGTATCTGTATTACTTGAACGACCCGTGCACTTACGGTACACAAATGGTCTAACAAGTTTTTGGCGTCGTTGCCGGGGACAATGGTGTATTTCCAAAGTCTTTAGCCTTATTCCTTAGCAATTGCTGGGGGATAACGGTTGAATTCCATATTACTAATATCAACAATGAGTTTGGTTAGTTCTAATTCAAGTTGTAAATAATCTATGTTAATTTCAGTCTTCATTCTTTGTATATAAGTATAATAAATGGAGGATGAACTTCATCATTCGAGGCCTTTGAGGGAGCTCGAGAACCCTCAATGGAGAACCTTTATTCAGGCGGAGGAAGGCCTACCATCCAATCCATGAATTTTGGGATCAAACTGGCCATGATTGAAAGAGTTTGGCGGGTTTGCCTTGTGAAAGTCCTGCCGGGACTATAACTCAGGCCCTTCTTGGGAGGGAACCCAGGTTTTATTGTTTTTGTTAAATAGTATGTAATTAGTAAGTTTTAATTTATAAATATGTTAGTATGTTAGTTTTTGTAGTTTTAGTTAGTTTTCATGTTTTTCTTTAGTTTAAAGTCTTATAAGTATGTTAGTAAGTTTAATTTCTGTAGTTAAGTAGTTAGTATTTATGATTTAGTATCTTTAGTTAGTTTAGAGTCTTAAATATGTTAGTATGTTAGAGTTAAGTAAGTTAATTAGTTTTTATGCATTAGTTAGGTTTTTAGCTTATAAATAGGTTAGTATGTTGATTTTGTGTTTTTGTTAGTTTAGTAGGTTTATTTTGTAGTTTAGTTAGTTTCAAGTTTTGTATATATTAGTATGTTTGATTGTTTTGATTTTTAGTTAGTTCATATGCTTGTGTTTAGTTATTAGTAATATATAGTTAGTAAGTAGAATTTTGTAGTTTTTATAATTTTTAGTTGTACATTTTGTAAAATAGCTTTTTGGACAAGTTTTGTTGCTGCTGGAGGCCACTTTGAACCAATTCTAACAGCAAAACTGTGTAGGCTGCTAAATTTAGCAGTCTGGCTTCTCACGCCGCGGCGTTACCTGTTTCACGCCGCGGCGCCATTGAGTTTTTCTCTACAGAATTCTGCAGACGTGCTGTAACGCCGCGGCATGGATGCTGTGTGTCGCGGCGTGATGACCAGTTTTGTGTATATTTTGTTTATATTTTATTTAAATTCAATTTTTTTTAATTTATATTTCATTCTTTTGTTAATATAATTGTTTTGGTCTCAATGTTGAAAACCGAGAGAATGCATTTTTAGTAAGAGAGCTTGGGAAAAATCTCATTTTGAAGCCTTCAATAGTGGCCAATGCTCTCATTTCTATTGTATACCGTGCGATATGTTCGACGATCGATTCTCCATTTTCACCAGCAAACTTTGAAAGTTTAAGAATTTTAATTCCTCTAGGTAATTCTGCTTGTTGTACCCACTCAGGAAACACTAAAACAAAATAGGGTTGGTTGTCATATCCAACATTGAACCCAAATCTATTCAGCACATGTTCCACTACTTGGTTTACATTTCGCTCAATTACTTGGTGCCCCCTAAGATTTTGTCAAAGCAATCTCATGGCTACATCATTTCTAGCCATTTGATCCTCATCACCTCGATGGAGCATATGGACATTCCCATATTCCAAGTGTGGCTGATCATTTTGCCTAGGTTGTTCTAGGTTTTGTTGATTTTGTCCTCAATTTTCCTAAGGTATAACCATTTCTCTGTTTACTCTAGGCTGGGTTCCTTGCACGTTTTCATTGGCTAATTCATCTATCCCCAAAGCTTGATTTAGCCTTGCCATTTGTTGGGTCAATGCGCTGCAAGCATTATTTGTGTTTTCCATGATTGGTGTAATCACAGCACCCATTTGCTTAGTGAACATATGCACTATTTCATGATTACTTTCATCCATTTGTTGTCGAAAACTGGCCAAAGAATTTATAGTTGACCCAGTTATATTCTGAGGAATATCCTCGAGTTGGAAATACAAGTCCCAAATTCAATCTCTTATATCGAAAAGGAGTTAGATTACTTGAACTTGCAACTCCTGTTCCCTGACCATTAAAACTTACCAAAGCCGAACTTATTTGTGGTTGGCCTTGTGAGGTTGCTATTTGGCCTATAGTATTAGCCAAAGTAGAACCAAGTCCCATTTGTGCTAACACAGGAGGAACATAATTTGGTGGCAAACCATATTGTGGTGCCAGCCTTGAATTTGAGTTCATTACACTTTGATTACTTGGTTGATTTGGTGATGACTGAGTCACTCCAGCCACCACTTGTTCTAGCATTGGGTTACTTATGAGAGTACCAGTTGCTATTATATCAACCACAGGACCCGTACTAACAACGGTTAAAGGTGACACAGTAACAGCTGTCGAAGGTGGCACACTAACTTCAACTGAAAGTGCATTCGATGCCTGATTGTTTAAGTTACTCATAATTTGCGTATCTTAAGAAGGGCAAGAAAATACTAACTTTCCACTTCTTAAACGCATAAAACCATCTTCTTATGAAAAGGTTTGTGACACTACCAAGTTACTCTGAACTCATCCCACTGGGCGTGCCAATTTGTTTATGGGTGAATTTGGTTAGGACAAATTTCAATAAACAAATATATTTTATCAGTCGAATGTGAGTTCAGAGTTATGTGGTAATCTCGTTTGAAAAGGAGCTTTTAAGAAATTAATGAATAACGTGCAAAATGTAAAGTGCAAAGAAACTTTAAAGTGCAGAGAAAGTAAATTGCAAGAAATGTAAAGTGCCGAAGATTAAAATGCAGAAAATAAAGGTGCAAAAAGTTTAAATGCAGGAAATATAAAAATGCAGTAAGTTTAAAGTGCAGAAAATGTAAAACGTATGAATTTAAAGTGCAGAAAGAGTAAAGAAATTTAAAGGACAAGGGTTAAAAATAAAGAATTTAAAAAGATATTGCATTAATGTAAATGGCCGGAAATAAAAATGGAAGCCATACTTGGAGTCAAATCTATTAATCTGCTTGAGTGAGATGTTAGGATTGTATATCCAGTAAAACCACCCTTTGTACATCATGAATACTAGTATTTATAGGCAAAATAAAAAATAACTGACTCCTAAGAAACTGACCACGTTCATGGCAATTATACTACGTTCCCACTAATATCTTAATTTTCGACAATAACCAACTCCTTTCGAATTCAGAATTAGTAACTTTTATTTTCAACGAAACCAACCCTTGGCCATTTGAGAGTTGGCCACCACTTGGATCTCCATCTGGCTGTTGAGACCCTTATTTGTCGAATGTCTCAATGGTATCATCCGACTGAAAAAATTATCTTCGTCGAATCATCCAACTTCGTTGAATATCACTTGTCCGTCCAACTTCGTCAAATATCACTTGTCTGTCGAGAATACCTTTGTCAATTTAGGACTTGTATTTTTTACCCCCAATAGTTTCCCAAACCAGGTGGCATTGTCCCTTCCAAAAGGTTGGAAGCCATGCGGATGACCCTAATGTTAGTGAGGTTGTGCATAGACCCTGGAATTCTACCTGTGAATCTATTGATGCAGAAATTGAACACTAGGAGTTTTGGAAGTTTATGACCAACATCATAAGGAATCTCACCCCACAACGAGTTGGAAGCTAAGGCCAGGTTAACTAGAGAAGATAGGTTGTATATAACTAGTGGAACAGTCCCAGTGAGATTGTTGATGGTGAGATCAAGCTCAATCAAATTCTTGAGCCTATCCAAGTCACTGGGAATCCAGCCACTGAGAGAGTTGGTGCCAAAACTGATATTCTTGAGAGAAGAAATGTTTCGTAGAGCTGCTGGGATTGCACCATAGAGGCTATTCCCTCCCAATTTCAAGACTTGAAGCTTTTTCAAGCTGTTGATGTCTTCAGGAATTCTGCTTACAATCTTGTTAGAGGACAAATCAAGCCTCTGGAGCTCAGTCAAGCTGGTGATGTTTGAAGGAAGCATTCCTTCTATTCCGTTATAGCTCATATTTAAAACTCTCAACCTGAATAGATTGCCAATTTGGCCAGGGATCACTCCTGTGAGTTGGTTATCCTGCAATTGGAGGGACTCAAGAAAGGACAGGTTACCAATATAAGGGCTTAAGTGACCAGAGAGTCCCAAGCCTGAAAGATCCAGGTCAATCACTCTCTGGCCAAGCTTGTTGCACTGGACACCAGTCCAATTGCAAGGGGATGAATTCTGGCTCCATGAAGATAATAGGTGAAGAGTATATTACTTAATTGAGACTTCAATGAGATCAAGGCTTCTGTATCTGTGGTAATGCTTAGAGTGGTAGATGATGCACAAACTAAAAGGCTGTGAAAATCAAGGGCGAGGAAGACGATTAATAAGGCAAAGTGAAGAGCTAAATGAGAAAACAAGCCCATGCTCGGTTCTTTGGTGTATGATATTATTTTGCTACATAATATGTGTATATATAGTATTTCCGAAAAGCAGCATATGCATTGCAATGCAATGCATTGCATTGCTTTCCTTATAAATACTCTTCTTATATCAAATGCCATTGTCAGATGTCAGATTCACAAGCAACCTCATTTAGGAAAAGTATACTTGAACACTTTTCACCAGCCGCCTCTTTTAACATCATATAATATATATATCAACATAATGTAGATGTCTTCATATTTTGATATATATCACTTTGACATGTAACAATATGTTTAGAAATCTGTTATGCAGCAAATACATAATCTCAATAACTGTTATGTAGCATTTCATGTTACAATTTAAAATAAAGGTGTATATGTGTTACCAAGTCTAAATTAAATTTATTATCTATACATACAAATATAAAAATTTATAATCACATACTAATTACCTTGACATATATACTTTTACATATTAATTTATATTCATATTCAAAAATTTTTTTACATATCTTTAGTTGACCACGTTCTTAATTATTTTGATTAGTGATTAATCTTAAAATTTTCGTAGGTGTATGATATCATTTCTGCTATATATATACTATCACCTTAAATTAATTAATTTTATTTTTAAATTACTATATTTATTCATATATATTTATTTTATATTATTTAAAAATTTTAATATATACATCACACGAGAGTAAAAATTTTGCATAAAATTATAGTAAAATTAATTAAATATAATTTATTATAAAGAAACTAAGAAATAAAATTATAGAATCAAAATTTAAAATTATTTAAAACTATATAAACTAATTATTTATTGAGAGGTCATATAAAAAAATATTTATTGAGAAGCGGAGATATATAACCCGATTATCATTACATAAGAAGAGTCAATTAATGAAAACAAAAAAAAAATGATTTTGAATGAGTCTTAATGTAAACTCTATTAATTATAACTTAATCTAATTCATCTAAACCATCTATAATTTTATATTTATAGGCTGAGTATATTTTTCATTATGTTTATTTTAACATTTTTTAATTTATCATGTGTATTACATGAGTATAAAACACTAGTTCTCATTATGCTTGAGTAGGAGACTTATTCTAAAATTCTTACAAGATTTTCCTTTTTCTTTTTTCGATGCAAGAGCGACTCAATATGTACAGAAACTTAAAGCAATATATTAAAATGAGACTTTTTATATTAAAATTTATGAAAAAAATATATTATAATTTATTCTTCTATATTTCTTAAATGCAAGATTCCTATTGATTTCAATTGATAATATACCAAATGCATTCAATCTTTCTTGAGGCATAGTTGAAATCAAATTAAATTTTATTAATTCTAGTTTTGAAAATTTTCAATACTTATTAGAATTGTTGACATTATTCTGGAAATAATATATGCGTTTGAAAAAGAATTGAGAGTGTGGGTTAATTGAGTTATCGTTTGTCATTTGTATAACTTCTTTTAAAATTTATCTCTAAAAATAAAGTTAAACTTCAATATTAGAGTATTTATTAATTTTAAGGAACGTTTAAGATTATGAAAATTCATTTAAACTATTATTGTCTAGTAACTTTAATTTTTTTTAAATAAACTTAATAAGAATGTATTTGTGAGAAGTGAGAAAAAAGAAAAAATACAGATTAAATAAGGTAAATAGTTAGGAATCTAATAGAAATGTGAAAAATGAAAGAAAAACAAAACTTTAATTAAGAAATTGAATTAATATGTATATATGTTATTAATTATTTTGATTTTATTTTTTTTAATCTAAATTATAATTAATATATTATTATAAATTTGGAGGCCTCTAAAGGCCTAAAGCATTGGCCTACGTAGCTTACCCGTGAGGCGGCCTTGGGCTGGAACAGGTGTTGGATTAAGAAATAATTTCGTATCATAAAATTTTAAAACGAAAATGCTACAAGTATGCAAAGTCTTTTATATTATCGGTCGAAAGTTGGAAACATGAAATGGTGCAAAGTCTCTTCTTATTTAACTATGTTTATGAAAAATGTTCACGTGAGTAAAAGTGTGGGAAATATATTTATACTGCAAATGGATCGCCAGCTTCTGACCATGATTATTTTTGCTCTCTCACATCGTTGACTCCGGAAAGCCATGAAAGAAATGAACCAATGAGAATATAGTTCATTAGTTCTTATTTTGTTTGGGTAAACTGAGATTGGGATAAGCTACACATCGTCCATGAGGTTGAGGAGAAGGAAAACTTGATTTCTTTTATAAATTTTTTTATGAAAACTAGTGGGAACGGGATTATTAATTTAGAAGCATCATCCCAAATTGAAAAGAATTGACCAAGTTTTGTGGCCATTAGGAGCGCGGACTAGTTCCACTGTCGATCAACGAAGAAAGATCTAGAATCATACAAATATGTGTTGCACAGCATGCACCCATCGCTGGGGATGGGTTGCAGCCGCCGCCTTGCTTTGCCTCGCCGCCATCCCCCCGTCGGCCCAACCGCACACCGCCATCTTCTAAAAACACAGATCTTCCAAGAACCAAGATAACATTAAAAAAAAAAAACAAACACGCACACATATAATCGGCCAACCGGTTATTGTAGATGAAAAAGTAGGTACCCTCATGCACCAAAAGACAAGTCAGTGCATGTTAGCCTTCTCCAATATTAAAAAGCAAAATGTCTACAGATTTAAATCCAGGTGTTTGAAAGTAAATGTAAGAAATCATAAAAGAAATTACATTTCACAATATATTGAAATTCAAATCTATTTAATTGTAACATTAAAAATGTTAAAATATGTAGAATATATCTCAGAATTAAATTAAACTTAATTTTATGTTATCTTAGGAATTTGATTTTCTATATAATTAAATATATATTTTTAATTATATTTAATTGTATTTCTTTTTTATATAGATCTCATCTCTTGTAAATAAAAAATCTTCTTATACTGTGTGATTAATTTAAAAATTCAAAAATTCAAAAAATATACAGAAACTTTCTCTATACTTTTCTTTTGTCTCTATTTCTCTATTTCTAATATGGTATTAGAGTGATACCATCCTCCGTGACTTGTCTCATCACTATTCTGCTATATAGTTCCTGAAAATTTGGAACTTTGATTAGTCACCTCCCATGTCGTGTTCTAGATATTCTGACAATCATTTCGCTCACCATCACTGTTTTTTCATCACTCTGTTCCAGACTCAGTTGCCACAGCCACTATCCAAGATTCCAAACTTCGTGCCAGACCCTGATTTTTGTCCTAGATTCCATTTTTCGATTACTATCCTAGATTCCAATTTCTGATATGCATCTCTGATTAGTTTCACCGATCAGTTCTGTCTGATCCAGCCTGAAAGATTGGCTCTGTCTCCGTTACTTCAGCCTCCAATCAGTTCTGTTTGATAGATTGACTTCATCTCTATTGTTTCAGCCAAATGCATATTGATTTCATCCTAGATGCAGTTTGGCTTCGTTACCATTATAGATTTTTCCAAATGCACATGATTTCATCTCAAATGCAATTTGGACCTCTTGGTCTCTCCAAGATCTCGATGTTCTGTTTTTAGAATATTTTAGTTTATTTGATTTTCGTGTGTCTAATTGTAAGATTGAGGGGAAGTGTTAGAATATCTAAATTATATTTCAGAATTAAATTAGACTTGATTTTGTGTTATCTTAGGGATTTGATTTCTACATAATTAGAGATTTTTTTTTAAAATTATATTTAATTTTATTTCTTTCTTTATATAGACTCTCTCTATTATAAATAGGGAATCCTCTTATACATACTGATTAATTCAAAAATTCAAATATAATTTAGAGATAATTTAGAGAATATACAGAAACTTTCTCTAAACTTTTCTTGTGTCACTGTTTCTCTTTATAAATATACTCAAATTTATAAATATTTATCTCTCTGTTTCTATTTTTCACATAGTATCAAAGCCAAGATTCTATTTTTGTCACCTACTTCGCTAGGCTTGTTTTCGCCTACTTCGCTAGGCTTGTTTCCGTTTACTCCGCTAGACTTGTTTCGGCCTATTTTGCTAGAATTGTTTCCACCTGTTTCATCCAGACATCTGTGTAGGGGGTGTTAAGAGCCCTACATCGTCTTCCTTAATATTTCAAGTGCAGTTTATATATCTGTTAAGTCACTCTACTTAATACCAATTAGTTTTAGGTTAAAATCTCACCCAAAAAAAAAAAAATACGGTAGTGAACAAGATTGACCGTTTTCACCTTGGGATTTAGCCCCAAACACTAAGACCACTTAGGAATGCTTGAGTCTAATGGAAAGTTTTTATTAGCTTGATCGCTCCAGAACAGGGTCAAGATTTATGAAACAACATTAAATAAAATAGGCTAGAAAGGCCACATTTTTACAATAGTAATAATAAGAAGAACAACATGCTAATCTATTATTCTATATAAATAAGACATATTTAGTGCGGAGATTTTTATTATGAGATGATGATTAAAGTAAATTTTGACCATATAATCATAAATAGATGATCAAGATTAAAAATTATTTAAAGGTCATGTGACTACTTAAAAAAGTCACATACATTTATGTTCTAATCTTAACTATTTATATAAGATCTAATAGTCAAGATTCATTCATCTCACCTCTTACAATAAACATTCCTCTTACTATATCTATATATATATATATATATATATATACACACACAACAATGATCAATGCATGGAAATAAAAAATAAAAAAACAATGGTCAATGCATGAAGCGTACAATAAAATTGTATTCTGCGTATCAAACTGGTGGATGAAAGATTTTTATGGGAAAATATTACTTAGCAAAAATCCATTTGTCAGAATAAGAGACAGAATAAGTTAGCATGTTTAATAACTTTTAATAGTGTCCCTACAAATTGATTTTCTTCTACAATAATTCTTGAATTTTGACCAAATTTATTTAATTTTTGATTAATTTTCCAGCCTATGTTTATGTTACACTACTCAAACCTAATTGATTTCATTGACATGTGATGTATAGATAGACATATATATAATTATAAATTCTAATTCTAATTATACTAATTATTTAAAGTTAGACTATAAAAAATATTTTTATAAATACTCTAATCCTAACATAAATAATTTGTTTTTGATTGAATTAAAAGATAAATTAATTGACATACCTATAAAATAGCCGAAAACCATGTAACTGCAATAAACCAAAAAAGTAACACTACTGAATTTTATAATGTAAAACATTCTTAACAAGCTGTACAAAAGCCAAAAAACTTTAGAGGAAATGACCCGTTGCACAAATTATTTAACCATACGATGAATTAATTTAATCAATTATTTATTTATTGTTAACCAACCTTTTTTAAATTTCATAATCAATTGTAAATAAATAATTAATTAAATCAATTTATTATAAAATTAAAATTTTCATGTGACTAAACTATAATTAATTTTAACATGCGACACACAAATGGTAATTCTTCCATTACTTTTTTTTTTTAATAATTCTCCCGTTACTTTAATAACAAGAGAGTTTGTGAAACTTTTTACTCTAAAATTATTCCGAAGTATATATTTGACATTAATCTTATCAAAGGCAGCATAAGCTTCAGCAATGATTTGTAGTAGAATTATAGATCATTTATTAATAAAAAATATCAAGATTTAAATTTAAATCATGTAATTATTATGAGTGAAAAGTTGATGATGTGAGCCAATACTATTTAAGAAGTTGAATCAAATGTCATTATATAACCTTTTCAAAGGCTGTCGTCCTTGACTTGACTTGGTCTTCCTTGGAACAAAATTTCGTGACCCGCATGCTCCTCGCTACACCTCTCACGTGTTATGGGTATTTATGTTAGAAGAAAAATAATAGCTTGGCTTACATCACTTTTATATCAATTAATGATGTATAAATTTTAATTAACAATGTACAAGCATTATTTGGTTAACAATATGTATTATTTGATTAATAATTTAATAATTAATTATCATATTGTAGTAATTGATTATTAGTTTATTAACTAAATAATATACGTTATTAATTAAAAAATTATATATTATAAACTAGTGTAAAAACAATGCGCAAATTCTAGTGTACAATATTAGTGTTCATGTTAAAATAATCAAATGGAGAAAGGATGAGAAAAAAATTAAAAAAGAACAGAAGAGAAGCGAATACTAATAAATTGTAACTCGAAATGGTATTTTCTAATTCCACCAAAGGTGTAAAATTCTGAAAAACTCGAGAGAAAGATTCTGGAGAGGTCGAGAGAGAGTGTTTCTGGAGAATTGGATTGTGATTGACTTATTCAATAATAATGTGTTACAATATATATATATATATATATATATATATATTTAGTGAGAGAAATATTTATTGTAAGAGATGAGATGAATGAATCTTGATTGTTAGATCTTACATGAATGATCAAGATTAGAACATAAATGCATATGACTTTTTTAAATGATCATATGATCTTTAAGTAACTTTTAATCTTAACAATCTATGTATGTTGTATAGTTAATATTTACTCGTCTCATTTTCTCACAACAAATTTTTTTTCACTATATATATATATATATTTATATATATATATATATATATATATATATATATATATATATATATATATATATATATATATATATATATATGCGCGCATGAGCACCAGGTGTTTGCAGAAAGTAAAAGAAACAAACTAACACAATAACGTGATCAAGAGTGGCACTATTAGACAGTTACATTGTCTAATTTGGTCTAAGGCTATATTCTGGTGCTTTCCTATGTAGTGGAACTATGTGAGCATGCATCATATGTACGAAATGTGTTAGTATGATTAATTATAATTAAGATTATGATTGATCACGAATGATTTTAGAATGATTGTAATTGATTTAGTATAAAATTAGATTGATTTAGTACATAATTATATTTTATTATTTTTCTTTTTTTATAACAAATCTTTTTGTATAAAAAGAGGTTAGCCTTACTATATTTATCATTCAGAAATATACATAAATTATCAATATTTATTTTCTTATTTATGTTTCTAACTTGGTATAAGAGAGTCTAAACTCTCGATCCAATCCTAAATTTCAAACTCCAATTCCAAATTTTGTCCTAAGATTCCAGACTCTATTTTCATATACTAGTCTAGATCTCCGAACACCATTTTCAAATCTCAGCGTACCTCGTACAGCGTGTTGCGCTTTTTTGTTGTTCCAAACCTTATATGGTGTGCACGTCTTGTGCAAGTGCACTATTTTTTGCATTTTTTTCTTCAAATGTCGTGTTGATTGTTTGACGGCGTGTTGCCCTTTTTGTGTTGTTCCCAGATCTCATACAGCGTGCACGACATTTTTAGCATATTTCTTTTTCTTTGTACGACGTGTTGCACGTTTTTGGTGTTGACTGTTTTTGTTCATTTTTCATACGTCTCTTTGGTGTGGTTACTAGGATTTTGGGTGAGATTTTTCCATTTTTGAGGTTCTTTTGTTGTTGTTGTTATTCTCTGCTACTATAGAAAAGTTTGATGTTGCACAGCTCATTCCAATTTTACTAAATGGTTTAAACTACACTTACTAGGTTGAGGTCATGCGTAGCTTTCTGAAAGGCCAAAAACTTTGGTGATATGTCACAGGTGATATTACTTGTCCTATAAAAGCTGGATATGACACTGATGAAAATGTTGAAAAATTAAAAGATTGAAATAGCAAAAATCATCACTTGGTTTCGAAATACCTCTACTCCCAGCATTTATCTGCAGTTTGGACACTCTAACACTGCAAAAGAGGTATGAAATCATCTCAAAAATATATATGCAATTTCTAATTTATCTCATCAATATCAGTTGTTGAAAGAACTCAGCAATCTGAAACAAGAACCCAACTAAGTTGAATATGAGTTCCTTGCTCAGATGGAAGTTATTTGGGATCAACTGATTCTGTGTGAGCCAACCTTGAAACACAAAAGTGATGCAAAATTATATGAGGAGTATTGTGATCGCACCAAACTCATCCAGTTTCTAATGGTTCACACTGATGACTATGAGCCTATTCAAATTTCCCTACAACATCAGGATCCCCTGCCCATACTTGAGGATGCACTTCCTCGTTTGAAATCAGAAAAAAAAATTAGATTAAGTCTTCTTCAATCTAAAGCAGATTTAGCTTTTGTAGTTACTCATCAGAGAGGCACATTCTGTGGTCGTTGCCGTAAATTGGGTCATATTTTTGCTGAATGTCCCACCATAGAGTGCCACATTTGTACGAAGAAGGGTCATGTTGCTCCTAACTGCCTTAGTCGTTCACAGAACTCTACTCGTCCACAAAGGTCTGATCAGAGAAAGTTTAAATCTCGTACTAGTTCCTCCTCCAAGCCTGTAAGTGCAGCTTCAGTTGCTGACGATGCCTCAAATTCCCAAATCTCTCTTTCCATTACTGATCTCAAGTCTCTTCTTAAGAAAGTAATTTCTCTTTCTAGTAATACTCCTACTACCTTAGCCACTACCCTAGGTAATAATCATCGGTATTTTGATTCAGCATGTTGTAATCACATGACTTCCTCAGCCCATGCATGCTCTTCCCTTTCTTCTAGAGATACCATTCATTTCATTCATACTGCTGATAGGTCTCTTATAGAAGTAAGTTATAAGGGTCATATCTCCCTACCTACTGTTTCCCTATCAGACACTTACCTTATTCCCAAATTAAACTTTAATCTCATCTCTGTTGGCCAATTGTATGACCTTGGTTATATACTTACTTTTTCTTCTGTTGGTTGTTCTGTGCAGGATCCACGAACGGGGCAGATAATTGGGAATGCTTGTAAATTTGGACGATTGTTTGAGCTCATTGGCCTCCATGTTTCTCCACCTCCTGAGTCAACTATTTGTGCTGCTTCTACTATTTCTTCTCTTTAGTTGTAGCATAAACGTCTTGATCACAGTTCTCTTAGTAAATTACATCATCTTATTTCTCAGGGTGTCTTAGGATCTATTAAAGAATAATCTTTGCAATGTACGTCTTGTCAAAGAACCAAACAATCTGCCTTATCTTTTAATAAAAGTACTTCTATTTTTGTTTCCTTTTTTGATCTTGTTCATTCTGATGTTTTGGGTCCAGCTCCTACACCCACTGTGGGGGGTTGTCGATATTTTGTCATTTTTATTGATGATTATTCACGTTTCACTTAGTTATATTTAATGAAAAATCGTTATGAACTTCCTCAAATAAGCATTACCTTTGCCACTATGATTAAAACTCAGTTTTCAAAAATAATTAAGGTTTTTCGTTGTAATAATGCCTCAAAATATCGTGATTCAAAACTATTCACTTTTCTTACTGAATAGGGAACCCTTTCTGAGTTTTCATGTCCTAGTACATCTTGGCAAAATGGTCGTGCTGAAAGAAAGTATCGACACACTCTTAACTCTATTCGAGCTATGCTCATTCCTCTTCTTGACCTAAACGTATGTGGGATGAAGCTGCTCTTACTGCTGTCTATGTTATTAATCGTCTCACTTCCTCTATTATTGGTAATATATCTCCTTATGAACATTTTCACCTAAGATCTCCAAACTACGATTCTCTCAAAGTTTTTTTGTTATGCCTGCTTTGTTCTTCTTCAATCCCATGAACACACTAAGCTTAAACATCATGCTCGTCTTTGTTACTTCCTTGGTTATGCTACTGAACATAAAGGCTATCGTTGCTGAGATCCTATCTCTCAGCGCATTCGTATTTCTCATCATGTTGTCTTATAGAAAGATACTTTATTCTCCACATTGTCTCAGTTCAAGTCTATCCCTTCCACTTCTACCCCTTTATTCACCACACCATCTATTAATCTTTTTCCACATGATTTTGATACAGATTCTTCATATGTATCTAAGACAGGTTCTCTACCTCCAGGATGTTAGCATGATTGATTATATTTGAAGTTATGATTTATCACGATTGATTTTAGATATGATTATAATTAATTTAGTACAAAATTATATTGATTTAGTACATAATTATATTTTATTATTTTTTTCTATATAACAACTTTTTTGTATAAATAGAAGCTAACCTTTATGTATTCATTCATTCAGAAATATACACAAATTACCAATATTTATTTATCTAGATGCAGGAGTTTGGGTTGATCATATTGATGAGCAATAGGCTCAGTGTTGGGCTCAGTTTTGAATGGTGAGAAAAGGTGAAGGTGTGGAGTTTGATTTTCATCTCCTGAATCTAGTAAAGTTTATTTCCCTTATTAAGAATGTGAGGTTAAATCATGATTTTTTTTTGAAGAAGAGAAGAAGAATGTGAGGTTAAATCATGATTTTTTCTACAAATTGTAGAAACGTTGAAAGAATTTGTTTAAATGTTTAAAATCCTACAAATTGTAAAAACGTTGAAAGAATAAGAAGAATGTGAGGTTAAATCATGATTATTTTTTTTGAAGAAGGAAGAATGTGAGGTTAAATCATGATTTTTTTTCTTTTGTTTAAATGTTTAAAATCCTACAAATTGTAGATACGTTGAAAGAAGAAGAAAAATGTGAGGTTAAATCATGATTTTTTGAAGAAGAAGAAGAAGAATGTGAGGTTAAATCATGATTTTTTTCTTTTGTTTAAATGTTTAAAATCCTACAAATTGTAGAAACGTTGAAAGAAGAAGAATGTGAGATTAAATCATGATTTTTTTTTTAAAAAAAAAGAAGAATACTACAAATTGTAGAAACGTTGAAGTAATCATAGAAGTAAATAAAAAAAATTAAATGATAACATAAATTATCGTATTTTCTTCATCTCTATCAAACATGAGAAAGATTTTTCTAGACACATTCACATAACTTTCTCTTTCCTTATTAATTCAAACATACTCTAAAACTTATATTTCAAGGAACTCTCTGTTATGTGAATTAAAAATATTAAATTATTTAAGAGACGTATTTTAAAAATATTTTCACTTGCACAATATCTTGTATGCCCACTAAGTCCAAAAAAAAATGTAAAATAAAAAACATTCTCCTGTTGGCAATTTTTATACGCAACGATGAACTCATTTTTCAGCTTTGACATCGAAATAAATAAGAGATTTTTCTTATTAATGTCAAACAAGAAATATCAAATTACAAACACCTAATCTCTTGTTAAGAGAAAAAAAAATAGAAAAAAACTCCCCCCATAAAGTTGGTGCAAGTTAATGTTGACATTTGGCCAATGCAAACTCCAATTCCCAATTTGGCAGATTGCGACATTGTCAAGTGGAAGACTTTCGCACTCAGTTGTTGTACATAAGAATTTTGACAAGTAATAAAATCCTCGTTGAACATAATTTCTTTAATGGATTACTTCACATCAATGCGGTAAAATTAGAATTTAAGTATATAAAAATTTTAATAAATTAATTGTAATAAAATTATAAAAATTATATAAAATATGAAGTAATATATGTATAAATATATACAAATAATATTACTTTCTTGACAAAAACAAAAGAAATTTTTATTTCTCATATTAACTCAAATTAATATGAAGTGAAAGAATTAAAATGTAAGTATATAAAAATTTTAATAGAATCAATTGTAATAAAATTATAAAAGTTATGCAAATATAAAATTATATGAGAGGCATTGCTCTTTTGACAAAAACAAAAGAAATTTATGAAAACAATCATGCCACAAGTAGTTAATTATTTGATCAGATGATTTTAGCATGAGGGTTCGTTTGGTATCACAGTGGGAAAGGAAAGAGAAGAAATATGATAGAAAAGAAAGAGAAAGGAAGGAAGAGGAAAAGTAAATGAGTTTTTTTCTCCCCTTGTTTGGTATCAAGTATCAACCAACGAAAAAGAAAGTGTAATTTCCTTTTTTGTTTGGTTTGATGAAGGGAATGAATGAAATTGTATGTAAATAAAAGTGAGTAGAATAAAAACATGTGGGGCTTACAGAAAAGGAGGGATCACAAATCTCTTCCTTTCCAATCCATCCATAAAAAGGGTGAAAAGAAATTTGTATAACTTATAGATTTGTCTTTCCTTCCAATCTCCTCATTTCCTTTACTTTTATTGGTACCTGTTGGGGGTAAAAAATACAAGTCTTAATTTGATAAAGATATTCTCGATGGACAAGTGATATTCGACGAAGTTGGATGATTCGACGAGGATAATGTTTTTAGTCAGATGATACCATTGAGACAGTCGACAAATAAGGGTCTCAACAGCCAGATGGAGGTTCAAGTGGTGGCCAACTCTCAAATGGCCAAGGGTTAGTTTCGTCAAAAATAAAAGTTACCAATTCTGAATTCGACAGGAGTTGGTTATTGTCGAAAATTAAGATATTAGTGGGAACGTGACATAACTGCCATGAACGTGGTCAGTTTCTTAGGAGTCAGTTATTTTTATTTTTGCCTATAAATACTAGTATTCACGATGTAAAAAGGGTGGTTTTTCTGGATATACAATCCTAACATTTCACTCAAGCAGATTAACGGATTTGATTCCAAGTATGACTTCCATTTTCATTCCGAGCAATTTACATTAATGCAATGTCTTTTTAAATTCTTTATTTTCAAGCCTTGTCCATTAAATTGCTTTACTCTTTCTGCACTTTAAATTCATGCGTTTTACGTTTTCTGCACTTTAAACTTACTGCACTTTTACATTTCCTGCATTTAAACTTTCTGCACCTTTATTTTCTGCATTTTAATCTTCAACACTTTACATTTCTTGCAATTTACTTTCTCTGCAATTTAAAGTTTCTTTACACTTTATATTTTGCACGTTACTCATCAATTTCTTGAAAGCTCCTTTTCAAACGAGATTACCACATAACTCTGAACCCACATTCGACTAATAAAATATATTTGTTTGTTAGAATTTGTCTTATACCACATTCACCCATAAACAGTACCAAACAAGAAAGGTCATATCATCTCTCTCTTTCGTTTCTTTTCCCTTCAAATTAGAAATAGCAAATAGACCATTAAACTAAAATAGTGTATGCATGGGAATGGATTCTTTTTATATAAGTTTTTTATATGACAGGATGATTTGAAAAGAGAGATACACATAAAATCCCTAATCAAGATAACTGAATGTCGAATGCAGAAGAAGAGAGAAAGATGAAAGAATCTGAGTATGAAGAAAGAATATGATTTTATTGAACTTACTGATAACAATATACAATTGTGTCTTATATACAAGTAACAATCATCTAACTAACTTTCTGTTTATGGTAAATTTTGTCAAAGGACAAATTTGATTCTAGATCTTAATTCGGAGAAGGGAATCACATCCTCTTGGGATTCTCTAATTCCTAGACTGATCCTTGAGCAAGAATGTCAAAAGTCAATTTTGAATGAAACACAAGGTTGTGTAAATCGAAATTGAAATATTATTGCATGAGAAGTAGCTTAGTAAAATAAGACAAATGAGTGGAGCAATGAAAAGGTAATTGAAAGAACTTGTTTTGAAAATTAAAGTTTGCTTTTAAACTTAAGAAAATAGTAAAAAGATCAAAAGCAACTAAATGACATTAAATATAAAGAGAAAAGCAGTCAAGTGTAGTGAAGTAAACTTGACATGCAATGTAAAGTGCATAAGTATAAAGAACAAGAATAAAAAGAAGGGAAAACTTCAAAAAAAAAATCTTGTACTATACGTGATGTGCACTCTAGTCATGTTATTTTAATAATGTGCAAAATGGACCTGTTACTTTGTGATTTATGCAGAGTATTACAAAATGGTAACAGACATTAGTTTTTGGATGGAAATGTGCACGGGCAACGCACGTGCACGTCTCAAGTGTATTTTGCCAAATATGGTCTTCTTCTTCCTCTCACCCAAGGGTAATTTGGGGATGATTCTTCTTCTTTCTGAATTTCTCAATTCACTCTACCCTAATTTTGCCCCCAAACCTTATCTTAATTTCCCAATTCCCTCATTTCCTTAATTCTGCAAATTATTTCAGGATTTAGGGCTTGAAAAATCCCATAATTTAGGGCTTGAAATTTCAAGATTTGATTCAGTTGAAAAGTTAGGGTTCGAATGGATTTCGCACCGCTATAGAGCTTGGTCATCCACCATTAAATGACAAATCTGCCTCTCATGGGTCGCTTCAAATCGCCATGAAAGTGTCAGGTTTTTTCACTCGAACCATTGTGGACTTCCTCTGTTCTTGTTGCCAGTTAGTTTTCGTGTGAAATATGGCAAGAATAGTGGTTGTTTCAGCGACTACAATCGAACCCCACAAGGTGTTTCCTCCATGGCTGCGTTGCAGCGTCACGGGGAAGAAGAAGGAGCTCGTCTCCTTGCTTGTGTGCTGCAGATCGCGAAGGAGCTCTTCTCTTTGCTCAAGTAGTTTAGTTATGGAGTTCTAGGGTTTAGAATTGTGTGAGAGGAAAAAGAAGACTGTGTTTGGTACTCAAAACTTGAGACGTGCACGTGCGTTGCACGTGCGCATTTCCATCCAAAAACTAATGTTTCTTACCATTTTGTGGTACTCTGTGCAAATCACAAAATAACGTGTCCATTTTGCACATTTTTAAAGTAGCATGACCAAAGTGCACATCACGTATAGTATAATGGTTTTTTTTGAAGTTTTTCCTAAAAAAAAAAGAAATGTAAAGATACTGAAAATAAAGTTACAAATATTTAAACGAACAAAAAAGTAAATTTGCAGAAAAATAGAGTAAGGTAAAGGAATTCAATTAAAAGAAATCAAATGATTTCAAGAAGACCACTTGATCAAGAGTAGAAAAGATGTTGCTAGAAAGTAAAGACTAGAAATGTATATGAACTTAAATTTAAAGTTGTATTGAATTTGTAAATGATATAAGAATGAAATTGGAAGGAAACATACTCGACTAGACTTGTGTGTTTACTCGAGATGTCGTTTGGACGTGAGAGCGTGAATACAAGTATTTGTGAGTAATAAATTTTCAACCCCTAAGTGTTTCCATCCTTTTGCTATTTATAGACATTTTAAGTAACTACCATTTCTACTAGATCATGATATGTGTCTAAAACAAAAAAAAACTGTCTAATGATTATTAGTGATCCTTGTCAAAGTAACTGTCAGATCTTTGTCAGCAATCATCGTGCCACAAGTAACTGTTCAATCTCCATCAGCAATCCTTGCATTGTCTTGATCTTGCACTTATAACTGTTGCTAACTTCTGTTTTAAATTCAAATCCTCTTGTATGAATTTAAATTTGAATCTTCAATCAATTGTTGACTTCTAGTCGAAACACCTGGCTTTTGTTTTTAAAAATTTATTAAGTGTAGCTACTCTTCAAGTCTCATGTTTCGAGAGTAAATTGAAATTATTACTTCTGATGTGAAATCAAAATGACATTTCCTAATTTTAAATCAAAACTAATACTTCAATAATCTTTATTACAATTTTGACTCTAATTCGAAGTTATTTTTTTGAGACCAAATTGAAACCACTATTTTGATAACTTTCAAATTAAAAAAATTATTTCATTAAACTTATTACAACTTTAATTCTAATGGAAAAAGATAATCATACATCACTTTTAGTGGTGTATGTGCTATTTACACCCTTTTTAAGGGATGTGATTGAATGAGAGAAAATGTTAGAATAAAATATGTATAATGAATGATATTAGACGAAGTGTGAAAATGGATGTATGTACTATTTGATGTAATAATATAAGAGTTGAATTTTAATAGAGTTGTGTAAGTTTTTCAAATAAGTTTTTAATTAAACATTGAAATTGTCTTGATCAAAAAAGTATTATTTTTATATTAATACTTTCTTAATTAATTAACGAACTTTATGCTAGCTGAATTTGTTGCCGGATGAATAAACTACTGTTAGCTCGATACAAGACTCATTGGGTGTGAGGATTCTCATCCGTATGATCCACCTTAACACTAACATTCAATATCATGTTATTTATGTGAAGAAAAATAATGTGAAAACACAACTCTTTATTCAATGCATCACAATCCTTGACCCAGTCTTTCGCTTGAAGACATATCCATTAGGCGTTGAAGTTGACGTTATGAATGGCGTATTAGGACAGGATCTTGTTAGTAAAAAATATGTGTTTTTATATATATTATATGTAATATCTGTAATAAAAAGTAAAGAAAAAATTACATATAATATATGTGATATATGTAAAAATATGTATTTTTAATTAATAAGATCTTTTTTTTATTTTTAGTTAATAAGAGAGAATCTCTATCTTTTATACTGATTAAGATCTTTTTATGTTAGTAAAAAAAATTATTAGTCAAAAAATATATGTGTTTTTACACATATTATATGTGATATGTATAATAAAAAGTAAAATTTTTTTTATACATATCACATATAATATGTATAAAAATATATATTTTTAACTAATAAGATTTTTTTTATTTATGATTAACAGAAGAAGATACTTATACCATTTATACAAGGTGCTTGCTACGGTGCCTTCTCTATTTGAGGGAGTATCGAACCCTCTGCTTTATTTTTATCTTTTGTTGAAATAATTCATCAATTTTTGTTTTATATTCTTTTTTTTTTCTAATAATATATCAATTCTTATTATATGATAACTTATTTTTTTATTTCTCTATCTTTTTGTTCATTATTTAATCTTTTTGTTTTAATATAATACTGTAATCGTTCACCTAATTCTTTAAGTACAAAGATAGTATATTCTATCTGTAAATCATTTTCTCTCTTCATTTTTTTAATATCCATGAATACTTAGCTCTGATACCAGATTGATACCAGAATTTCTTGATTCTAATTTCTTTAGAATTCTGTTAATATTTGTCATATTTTTTTTATATATTTTGATAATGTATTTACTTGTATTGATAATCTTCTTATTTCATTATCTTCTTTTGTTCTTTTTGGTTCAGTAAATTTTATCGGTTTAGGTATTTGTTCTTCCTTATACTCTAAATATTTTGGGTTATTTATAAATGTTTCAATTTCTGTTATTTTATTTTTCTTGGGATAATAATTTTTTCCTATATCAGTAAATAGATAAGGTATATCTATTTTGTCATTATTTTTTAAAGTAATACTATGGTGTGAATTTGTTAATGCATAACTAACACAATAAGTAACTGAAAATATTTTATCTCCTGGTCTCATTAGATTTCTTCTTAAAAAATTATGTTCTAAGGTTAGTGTTTGTTTTATTCTTTGAGTATTTAATGGTATTCCAATATTTGGTCGAACTTCAAATTTTAATTTTTCATAAGCTAAATTTCTTTTTATTACTCCTAATATTTTATCTTTTGAGTTAATAATTCTATCATCTTTTAAAATTAGTTCTATAGGTAAGTTTATTTCTTCCTGAAAAATCGATTTTATTAATACTTATACTGCTCCAATATGTATATATCCTATTTTTCTTCTATCTTCATCCTTTATTTATATTTTTCTTTAAATCTATTAATTTCTTTTTATTAAATAGTTGTATACTAGTATTTCCTTGGGTATCAGCTATATCGATTGACATTTCATTACTTAATTTTTCATAATAAATAATTTTATTTCTTTGATTAAATTTCTTTAGTATTCCGCTTCGTTTTTCTTTTCCTTTCATATTTGCATTTTTGACCAGGTCTAATTCTTCCTTTTGTATTTTCTTGAACAAAGATTTATTTATTAAAATGCTTCCTTCATAATTTTCATCTTCTTCAGTAATTTGAATGTGTTCTATATCTTCAGCTTTTTCTATTTCCATTTATGGTGTAATCTTTAAGTAATTTTTTATGTCATGTATACTAAGATTTATTCTTGGAATTCGTAGCTATTTATTATTAATAGATATAATTAATTCTTCAGTTCTTATTTCATATGATTTTACTGCTTCAAGAAAATTTATTCCTAACAATAATTTTACATTTGTTTCATCTTCAACATATAATTCTATTTGAAGTAGTGTACTAGAATCAAAACAAAATTCTATAATTGTTTTTTCTTCAAAAGTTTTCTCTTTTTGTTTATATGTTAATACTTTTCTTGGTATAGTTTCTTCTGATTTACTTATTACATCACTACTTACATAACTAAGGTATGCATCAGTATCAATAAGTATAGACATAATAATTCCATTAATAATTCCTAATACATGACATTGGCAATAATTATTGGGTAGAAGATTAATAAGCATACCTGAACTGAGTTTCTCAAAATAGATTGATTCTATTTCTGCAAGAATTTAGTGGTCCATTGCTGCTTCCCTGCCTTTTGAATAATTTGGTTTTGATAAGTTGGATGAAATGAGTGATAAAAATTTGAGTAAAGAAAAGTGTTTATTGATAAGTATTTATAAGTAAAAGATATTTGAACACACTCTCAAGTGCTCAACTAGTCTTAGACTAGCACATCCTCTCAACTGAGATTTCGGAATTGAAATTCTGAATATGTTTTGCCTTAGCATAAGAGGACTTATTTATACACGAGAGTCCCTAATGTTAATTTACAAAGTTATCCTTACAAACGTAAGTGCTTACATCAGAAACTTAATAATTTACATCATGACGTAAGGGCTTACATCACTCTTCGATTATTGCTTCATCTGACTCATCGTCCTTTGGTTTGTTGGTGTTGGCCATTATTTTTTCTGTCTGGCATCTTTCGCATGCATGGTTTCCACTTACTTTAATCATTGCGCAAAGTCCGTTAAGAACAGCTGGACGATATTCCATTTGTGGTCCTTGGAGTGCATAAAAAGGTAACTCAAAATTCGTCAGTAGGTTCAGGTCTTTTTCTTTGATTACTTTTCCACTTGTTTTGCTTAAAAGCAAGGTGTTGGGTCCCTTGTATAGTGTTTTGATGAATGATTCTTGGCCAATGTTTTTGACATTGTGAAAAAATGCTTGCCAGTTAGTTACTCAATACTTGAGTGATTTGATCTTCATCGTAGACAACACCAGTTAGTTCGTCCTTTAGTGGAAAATTATTATTACTTATTCCAACAAACACTAGATGCTTGGCAGACTGCTTGGTGATAAAGTCTGGATAAGCTGAGTAGAACTTCAAGAAGACAATTCGTTCCTTGGCCACATTCTTCTTGAATAATTGAACTGCTTCCTTAAAATTATAAGGAAAAATGTTAAGTTTTTCTGAATTCATACTTAAATAAAGACAATCAATAAGTCCTAATTGGAACATATTGAAAGTGAGTTTAGATGGTGCTCCTGGGAGGATAATTGTTTTGATGCCAAAAAGTTTCAGTCAACCATATAAAAACAGTTAACTTTTTCTTTTTCCGTCCAATTGACCAGTCTTTTGAAATGTTCCCAGAAGTTTTCAGCTGAGTATTGAACTTGTAATTCATGATCTTTTTTGGAAGTTATTTGAAAATTATCCAGTGAGGATGGAATTTTTCCAAGTATTTTGAATGAGGATTATATTGCCGGTGGACTTTTTGTTGCTTCAGAAAAAATTCTTGGTCCAAGATAGATTTCTTTCCCTTTTGCTTGATACTCCTTGAGTGACTTTTTGGCTTCTTCCTTTATTGAGTAGGATTTGTGTAGAACTCCAGAAATCTTTTGACAATGAAGTGCTGCTTTGAACCAATCATCATATATGTCTGGGAATGGTCCATTGAAAATTACATACCATTTGTTGATTTTTTTTTTCTTCTTGTTGTAGCTTCTGAAATGCTTCTTCAATAAATCCTTTTGCTTTGAGTTGTAATTTTAGAACTTTGATATCTGCCTCAATAAGTTCTAATTCTTTCAATTTTCATTCTCTTAGTGCTTCCTTAAACTCCAGTTGTCTTTTGATTAAGTCTATATTGTTTTGTTGCTCCATTCTCTTGATAGTATATCTGCAAGAACATTCTTTTCTCCTGTAATGTGAGAGATTAAATAATTGTATTCAGCTAACTTCATTTGCCATCTTATTAATCGACCCTGTTTATAAGTGCCTTTATGATTAATATTCTTAAATCTTGCAACATAAGTAGAGTCAGTTCTAACAATAAATTCTTTATCTAGGACATAAATTCGATGTTTTCTAACATACGAATAAGTGTCAATGTTTCCTTTTCATGAGTTGGATAATTAATTTTACTGTTTGAAAAGGTTCCAGACATGTATCTGTATAGTAATTCTTTCTTTTGTCCATGGGGTTTTGCTTTCATAACACCATGCCAACATTCATTTGATGTGTCGGTTTCAATAATAATTAAGTCATCATCTGAAAGATGATATAATTTAGGAAGATCCTGATATAAGTACTTTAATTTTGTAATAATTGCTTCGTCATTCGTAGTCCAAGACCAGATGACATCTTTTTTCAGCTTTTGTTGAAGTATCATTCATTCTACTGCAAGATTCTTTATAAAACCTTCATTAGAAATATATGTCAGTAATCCAAGAAATCTCTGTAACTCTTTCTTATCTTTTAATTTTGTTGAAAAATTTTGAAGTTTCTCTAATACATATTTTTGCATTATTATTTTTCCTTTTTCGATTTCTAATCCTAAATAATTAATTTTGTTTTGAGCTAACACAACCTTTTTCTTACTTAAAACTACTCCATTATCTAAACATTTTTTAAGTTCTAATTCAACCTTCTTAAAATGATCTCCTAAATCCTTATTAGTAAATACTAATATATCATCAATATAAATAAGACAAAAATCTTTATATTCTTTAAGTATTGAATTCATTCTTTGCTGGAAAATACCTGGTGATTGCTTTATACCCATTGGTAGTACATTTCATTTATATTGTCCTTGAGGACAACTAAATGTTGTTAATGCCTTAGATTCTTCTGTAAGCTTTATTTGATAAAATCCTGACTTACAATCAAAAGTACTAAACCAGTTCATATTTCGTATCCGTTCAATAATTAAATCTTTTCTCGACAAATAATATGTGTCTCCTTCCATTGCATCATTAATTTGTTTATAATTGATTACCATGCGTCTTTTTTCTCTCTTTATTTCATTATGATTTTCAACATAAAATGCTGGTGCAAAATGTTTATTTTTTTATGGTCTTATTAATCTTTTTTCTTCCATTTCCTTAATATCTTTTGCAAATTCATCTCTATCTTGTTTTGTATAAATCATAGGTTTGCATTTTATTTTTTTCATTGGATCTTTTAACTTTAATTCAATTAATTTCATATTTTTATTATTAATGTTTGGGTCTAAAGGATTTTCACTACATGTTTTTTCTAGTAATTCTTCAATATAAGCTAGAATTCTTCTTCCAGGTTCTAAATTGATTAGTACATGGTGAAGTTTTTGGCATACAACCTCAACTATCTCACCACGTTTCAGCTTGCTAAACTCTGATTACTTTTTAGAGTAGATACAGTCAGAAAAGTGAGTAATTGGAATATTAATAACTTCACGTAAATTTTTTTCGTAATGTAAGGTGTTTTGAGTGAGATATGTCCTAAATATTGGCAAAATTGTGCATATAGTCGTAAGAAATTATTTCCTAGTATCATATCTAATCCTGTTTCTTGTTGGTAAATGGTTGAGACAATAAATAATTTGATTTGAATTATTAAAGTAATTCTCTTTGCTACTAAATACAGAGGATGTATAGATCCATCTGCAATTTATAGTTTTAATGGTTTATCTAATTTCTCTCATTTCTCAAATAATGTTTTTATTGCTAAACAAATACTTGCCCTTGTATCAATATAGGCTTCAATTTCTTTATTGTTTTTTTCAATTTTAATTTTAATATAAGTACTATTCGGATTCTATTTTTTCTGAAGATAATTCATTTTCTGAATATTCATATATACTATTTTCGATCTCACTTAGTTCATCTTCTACTGGTTCTAGCTTATATATTTTATAGACTTGTTTTATTATTTTTGACTTTTCTTTAAAATCTTTCTCTTTCTTTTGTGGACATTCATTGGCATAATGCCCTTCGACATTACATATCCAACAAACACATTTTTTTTTCTTTTTGGACAATATTTTCTTGGAGTACTTCTTTTTCTTCTAAAATATTTTCGTTAAGTATTTTTATAAGCTTTTTTCTTAGGGTATGTTTTTCTTAGTCTTGGTTTTCTTTTATAATACCTTCTTTTCTTTATATCTCAATTACATCCATAATTTTCTGGGTTTTCTATTTTTGGTATATCACAACAAATTGTGTTTCTTCCCTTATTTAATTGTCTAATTGTTTCTCTCTAAAGACATTGTTCTCTTAATTCATTATAGAGTATCTGAATAATTTCTCCTAGTGTATTAGCAGTTTCTTTTAGTTGTATTTGCCAAATAGTTCTTATTTTCATATTAAGTGGATATGGAAGTTTATCTATAAATATATCTATATATATTTGTTTAGTATCTGCATTTAATTGATAGTAATACTTTTGATATTCACAAATAAATTTTTCAACTTCACACATATTACATAATTGCATTCTGTTTAAATGTGCTTTTGTTTTTTCATGTAAAAATCTATTTACTTCATCTCTATGTTCAAATACATTGTACCATATAAATTCTTGATAAATTAGTCCCATAATTAATCGGACAAATTCTTGGTTGTTGCTAACAGTTCTTACATATTGATGCCACGTATTATCAGTTATACTTGTTAAGAATTTTTGTACATTTCCTTCAGTTTTATATACTATTAAATTTTTAACATCAAACAGATTTAATCCATTAAATCTTTCATCTGTTGTAATTAGTAATGTTATTTCATTAGTCCATTGTAAAATAACTTCTTCTTCATTTGTTGCATAATCAATATTTAATCTAGTTCATGTTCTAATGTTTTCATAATGAGGATTAAATTCTTCTAGTACAGAAGTCTATTTTCCATTCTTTCGAGCATATCATTTATTATACATAGTTTCTTATTCATATTTATCTAATGTTTCTTTCGGGTAGCCTTAATATTCTTCCCATTTTCGTTTAGTTCTTGTATTACTTGTTTCTCCTCTTTCCATAAATATTTCATCATATTCTGATTCTTCTTCTGAAGTACTATAATTTAATATTACTTCTTCATTTTCATTATTTATTTCTATTTGTTTAACATTTTGTATTTGTTTATTTTTATTTTTAATTATTTTTAATTGTTCTAATAATTGTTGGATTTCTTCAATATCTGTTGATTTTCTTATTAAATATGTATATTATTCTTTTATCTTCTCCATAAAGTAACATGTTTTAAAAACTTCGAAGGTTCTTGTTCATTTTCTTCAAGTTTTATTATTTCTTTTGGTTGAGTTTTCAATATTTCCTCTAAACCCTTTTTAGTTAGGCATTTATTATTTCTTTCCTCTTCTAAGAGTTCTTCAAGTTGATGTAGGACTTCTTCAAATTTAAAAATATTTTCTGATTCATCTATTTGTTTATTTTTATTAATTCTATCAAGTATTTTTCTAATATTATTTATTTCATTTTTTCTATTATTGATTCTTTCGCATGTATATATTACAATTTTATTAGTATTTTCTATTAAAAGTAATAAATTCTTATTTATTTCTTCTAACATTTTTATAATTCATTATTTATTGATTCAATTGCTTCTAATACCGTCATTTTTTTAATTAATTAACTGAAAGAATACCAAAAGGTACCACATCCAAGGGGTTCCATAAAAATCACCTTTATACAATCCAAAAGCTTTACTGTTCCTTGAATAGTCTTTTCAATTAGTGCATTAATTGAAGTTTACTTTAGGCGTGTCTCGACTCTGGAGGGAGAAAGATGACATTTACTTACTTGGACTCTATAAAGTACGGATATATTATTTTTTATGTGTATTTATGTGTTAGATATATGTTTATATTAAACATATAAAGATATTTATACAATATATATATTTTATATGTTTGAATATATTTGATTAAAAATATTATTTTTTATATTTAGATACGCTCTTAGACACGCTTAGATACATCTCAAATACTTTTAAACACGTCTAGGACACGACTTGGACACGATCCATTAATATATTTTTTTTAAAATTAATTTCTATGACTAATATTTAATTAGTAAGCCCATAATTTACTCAAATCCAATCATATGATTGATGTCCTAAGTCACTATTTTTACATACTAGTATTTTAAAGTTTATCTTTTCACATGTTACTATTAGACATTTAAGTTTTATCTTTTTACACATCACTATTTTTATTTGTTTTTTTCTACCTCTGCTCGTATCAAGCCGTCCACTTCATCATCAGTGAAGTTTATCTCACACTAATATTTCTTCTAGTTAATTTTTTTTACACATATACTTGTACATGATTAGTTCTATTAAGATAAGTTAATTTAAGAGATTTTTTAGAATATATCAATAGAATTATGCTCCATATTTTTTAAGAAAAATTTATTAAATAATAAATATTGACACATATAATATATATTAATATATTATAAATCTTTAAATTTATAAAAATAATATTAATAAATTATAAATCATTTTTCTTAAATTTTTAATTATATATATATATATATGTGTGTTTTGTAATTTTTTAAATTTAATGTCTTCATATTAATATCTCTATCATATCCATATTTGTATCCGTGTCTACACTTCACAGCTTGCCCTATGCCAAAAGAATTATTAAATAAAAAACATTTCTTCTTGGTGGCAGTTTATTATACGCAAGAAAGAACACATTTTTCAGGTTTGACAAAGTCCACGCTAAAAGGCAGATAGCATGAAAAAAAAAAAGTTTGGCTTGTGAAGATTTTTTTTTTCGGTTCCTATAACTTTATTAGCAAATAATAATGCAATTTAAAACATAATCATAATTAATTACTGAATATACCTTTTTTTCGTATATTGACTGATTAAAAAATTAAAATTAATTTGATCAAATAATTAACCAATAGAATAATATATCACAATCAAAGTATATTATTAATTAATTATAAATAATTTATTACTAATGAGCTGCAATTCAAATAATATTTTTCAATCCCATCAAAAGTGGAGTCCAGGATTTGATTCTCATTCTCCAAATCTCACAAAAATCAGGTTTTCCAACTATCTATCGACAAAAAAAAAACTAAATAATTGGTTAGTTAAATCAATCTATTACTTAATTAATATACGAATAGCCGGACCCGCACCTTTGGTCATTTTCCCTATAACATTTGGCCAATGCAAACTTTAGTTTTCAAAGATTAATTTATGTTGTGTTTGACTCAAATTTTATTAAAGATTATTATTGTTAGTTTTTTATTTTGTGAAGATATGAAAGATTTATGAAAATATAAAAGATATGAAGAAATATATGAAGATATGTTAAATATTTGTTAAAAGATATGAAAAATATGTTAGAAATTTGTAAGATATGTTTAAGATTTGTGAAAGATTTGTTTACAATAGGAAACTGGGAAGGATGTGTTATAAATACTTGTATTTGAGAATTTGTAGGATTATGAGAGTGAGAATGAGAGTCTGAGAGGGATTGTATTGTAAGGCCTACAGACTAGATTTATTTTGATAGTAGATTTGACTCTTCTCATCTGTGGATATAAGCATATTAGTCAAACCACGTTAAACTTTGTACGTAATTTGTGTGATACTTTTTTTAATTACTAATATTTATTACATGTTGTGTAGAAGGGGATGTGGTATTCCCCAAAGAGATTGATGGGGATATGGTATTCCCACAAAAGATTGAAACGGGGATGCAATATTTTCCTCAACAAGTGGTATCAGAGTCGATGGTTCGATGTTTTAGGTGATGGTATGGTCCCTTTGGACCCTTGTGTCGAAAGTCTTCCTGACAATGGAGGTCAAGTGGCATGTCTTGTTATGATAGTGGTAGATGTGTCGAAAGTATTCTTGACATTGAAGTCAAGCGGCGTGTTCCATATAACGACGGTGCAAGCACGTAGATTTGATTTGAAAATTTGGAAGATTGAGCGTGATGAATGACGACATGTGTTGTCGAAAGTCTTCTTGGCATGGAGGTCAAGCAGCATGCTCCATTGATAATGATAAATTTGAAGGTTTGAAGATTGTTTTGTCAGAGATGATGATGAAATTTGGACCAAGGTGGAGATTGTTAGGTTTGACCCAAATTCCATTAAAGATTGTTATTGCTAGTTTCCTATTTTGTGAAGATATATAAGATTTGTGAAAATATAAAAGATATGAAAAGATATATGAAGATATGTTAAAGATTGTTAAAAGATTTGAAAATTATGTTAGAGATTTGTGAGATATGAATAAGATTTGTGAGTGATTTGTTTACAATAAGAAACTAAGAAGGATGTGTTATAAATACTTGTATTTAGGAATTGATATGGTTATGAGAGTAAGAATAAGAATTTGAGAGGAATTATCTTGTAAGGACTGCAGACTAGATTTATTTTGATAATAGATTTGACTATTCTCATCCGTGGATGTAGATATATTAACCAAACCACGTTAAACTTTGTGCATGATTTGTATGATACTTTTTTTAATTACTAATATTTATTATATGTTGTGTAAAAGGATATGTGATATTCTCCAAAGAAATTGATGGAAATATAGTATTCCCACTAAGGATTGAAATGAAGATACAGTATTTTCCCCAACAATTTAGCGGTTTGCGAGATTTTCAAGCACATGATTTCCGCTGTCAAATGTTATAAGATGTTGCTAAAAAACCAACAGATTTTAAGAAAGTAAGCATGCCCACGATGGGCAAATTAGGGCTCACTTTTTTTAAGATGTAGATGCTGTAACAATGCAAACACAAAGTTAACTCATGTAAAAGCATGAAGCGTACAACAATATTGTGTTTTGTGTACCAAACTGGTGGATGATAAATTTGTAACAAAAAATTTATTGATAAAAATTGTAACATGAACAAATGTGATCCCTTTTACTATAAATTTATTCCAAAAAATATATTTTACAATTTTTTTTATAAAACTAGTTTGAGAGCTAATGTTAGGAAGGAGATAATAGAGGGGCAACCTCGTTACTTTGAACGAGATTATATTGAGTTTACATATTGCCTACTAAGAGGTGATGTTGAGATTAGAACTCAAGTTATACAATTGTAATGAGTAGAAGGTTAACTAAGTGTGTCAACTTTATTAGTATATTAAGTTATAATTAGTCTAAGACAAAAACAAAAAATAAGATGAAGTGTAATTTATGTTTAAATTTATTACTACATCCGTTTCAAAATATAATGATTATGCATAAGAATTAAGAAAGTTATTAAATATCCTCAATTTAGAAAAATGAAACTAAATTTGATTAAATTATTCTCTCACTCCATTAATACTCTCTTATTCTACTTAGTGGAGAAGAAGCAAGGATAAAGATGAAAAAAAAATTAATGTCTTCTTGATTTTCTAAAGTAACAGATAAAATAAAACAAATTTGTTATTTAAAACAACAAATATTATGAAATTGAGGGAATAAGTGTCATCCCAAATTCAAATATGAGTTATCAAGCCATAGAGTACACTAGACACCTCCTTGTATATTTAGGGGGTGTTTGTTTCAAGGTATATAATTACATTTCTAAGAATGACATTCCCAAATATGCTATGATTGGGAATGTTATTCCTAGATAAATTCAAAAACATGTTTGTTTAGTATTTATTATTCTTGAGAATATTTTTTAAAAAACATGGGAAAGAAAGTGGGAGAATGTGGGAGTGGAAGTTAATAGTAGGTATTTTTATTCTCATGTCATGGGAAAATAACATGAGTAATGATATATCCTTCTACAAATTTTTTTTAATAATTTTTTTAATACTAAATAAAGAAAGTATTAAATAAAAAAATAAATGTATATAATATCTTAAAACATAAAAAATATTCAATATTTTTTTTTATTTAATAATTAAAAAGATTAGTAAAAAGATAAAATATTTCTCAAATAACATACCACCTCTCATGGTAAGAATGAAAAATAGGCAAAACATGAGAATGTGACTTTTATGGAAATCAACGATGCCCAGGAATATTTTTGCAAAATTTGTACTAAATGTAGAATGTCTTATTCCCAAGTTCACATTCCTAAGAATGTCTTGACAAACCTTGAAACAAAGACATTATTATGAAAAATGTTTATTACACATCTTGCGTTTTCTCACATTTTTCACATAATCATAGGTGATATAATTAGAATATATAAGTGCACAAAAAGTAAGATAAATCTAACTGAAATCAAATAATAAAAATTATGCAGCTTAAATATATTTTCTCTCTCTCTAAATATGACTGCTTTTTGTTTTGATCCTTCAAAAAAATTTCTTATAATTTTAGTCCTTATAATTCTAAAAATAAGTAAAATTAGTATATGTTGTTATTTCAAATAAGTGATGACGTGATTAACAAATACCATATTACACTTGCCACCGGTCATGTATAGTCCAAATGGCATTAAACAATCTTTTAAACGAACCTCACGTATGTTTAAACCTCACCATTCATTTTTATCTCTCGCTCTCCTTTTTTTTTTCCCAAGGCATCAACGGCTTTCTCTCTATGTGGTCTGTATTTCGCTTTTTCTATGTATTTAACATTTCTGCTTGTGAAATGTTAGATGACGTTACCAGTGACACTGAGGTCAACTGAGATTATGAGAATGACACTTCTGATATAAGAAAAGGATTTATAATAATAAAAAAAAAATAAACAAAGTGGAAAGCGAAGCATCGCATCTGCTTCTGCTGTTGGAGTATTATACATAAACATCTTAGGTAGGAAAATAATATCGTAAACCTTCATGCAATACAAACCAAAGAAGCAAAGTATGGCTTTGTTTTCTCAATTGCTTCTTCATCTAGCCTTATTAATCATCCTCCTCGTCCTTGATTTACCCAACCTTTTGGTTGGTGTGTCATCAACCACTCTAAGCATCAACACAGACAGAGAAGCCTTGATCTCAATGAAGTCTCAACTGAGTAATGACACTTCTCACCCATTATCTTCTTGGAGCCAGAACTCAACCCCTTGCAACTGGACTGGTGTCCTGTGCAACAAGCTTGGCCAAAGAGTGACTGGCCTGGATCTTTCAGGCTTGGGACTCTCTGGTCACTTAAGCCCTTATATTGGTAACCTGTCCTTTCTTGAGTCCCTCCAATTGCAGGATAACCAACTCACAGGAGTGATCCCTGACCAAATTGGCAATCTATTCAAGTTGAGAGTTCTAAATATGAGCTATAACAGAATAGAAGGAATGCTTCCTTCAAACATCACCAGCTTGACTGAGCTCCAGAGGCTTGATTTGTCCTCTAACAAGATTGTAAGCAGAATTCCTGAAGACATCAGCAGCTTGAAAAAGCTTCAAGTCTTGAAATTGGGAAGGAATAGCCTCTATGGTGCAATCCCAGCAGCTCTAGGAAACATTTCTTCTCTCAAGAATATCAGTTTTGGCACCAACTCTCTCAGAGGCTGGATTCCCAGTGACTTGGGTAGGCTCAAGAATTTGATTGAGCTTGATCTCACCATCAACAATCTCACTGGGACTGTTCCACCAGTTATATACAACCTATCTTCCCTAGTTAACCTGGCCTTAGCTTCCAACTCTTTGTGGGGTGAGATTCCTTATGATGTTGGTCAAAAACTTCCAAAACTCCTAGTGTTCAATTTCTGCATCAATAGATTCACAGGTAGAATTCCAGGGTCTTTGCACAACCTCACCAACATTAGGATCATCCGCATGGCTGACAACCTTTTGGAAGGGACAGTGCCACCTGGTTTGGGAAACCTCCCATTCCTTGTCATGTATAATATTGGGAAAAACAGGATAGTCAGCTCAGGAGTCAGAGGACTAGACTTCATTACTTCTTTGGCAAACAGCACCCGCCTGAACTTTCTTGCAATAGATGAAAATAGGCTTGAAGGTGTAATTCCTGAAACCATTGGCAATCTCTCCAAGGATCTCTCAAATCTGTACATGGGAGGGAATCGATTCAATGGAAGCATTCCCACCTCCATTGGTCGTCTTAGTGGCTTGAGGTTGTTAAACTTGAGCTACAATTCCATCTCTGGAGAAATCCCACATGAGTTAGGCCAATTAAAGGAACTACAAGAACTACATCTGGCTGGAAACCCGATATCAGGAAGTATTCCAAACTCCCTTGGTAATCTCCTAAAGTTAAACAAGATTGATTTGTCAGGAAATGAACTTGTGGGTGGAATACCCATCAGTTTTGGGAATTTTCAAAACCTGCTCTTCATGGACTTATCCAGCAACAAACTCAATGGAAGCATACCTATGGAAATCCTCAATATCCAAACTTTGAGCAATGTTTTAAATTTGTCTATGAACTTCTTGAGTGGACCAATACCTGAAGTTGGGAACTTGATTAGTGTTGCCTCCATTGACTTTTCTAACAACCAATTGTTTGGTGACATCCCCAGCTCATTCAGCAATTGTTTGAGCTTGGAAAATTTGTTTTTGGCCAGGAACATGCTATCAGGTGCCATTCCAAAAACTCTTGGAGACGTGAGAGGCTTGGAAACTTTGGATCTTTCCTCCAACCAACTCTCTGGATCCATTCCTATTGAACTTCAAAATCTACATGTCCTTCAGTTTTTGAACCTCTCTTATAATGATTTAGAAGGAACCATTCCTAGTGGTGGAGTTTTCCAAAATCTCTCTGCTGTCCATTTAGAAGGCAATAAAAAACTCTGCTTGGATTTTGCATGTGAGCCTCATGGCCATGGAAGAAGGTATGTCAGACATTACATCATCATAGCCACAGTGGTAACACTGATACTATGTCTGACAATTTGCTTGCTACTATACATAAAGAACAGAAAAGTGAAGGTAACAGCAACAGCATCATCTGAACAGCTAAAGCCTCATGCTCTAATGGTCTCTTACGATGACCTTCGTCTGGCAACTGAGGAGTTTAGCCGGGAAAAATTAATAGGAATTGGGAGCTTTGGCTCAGTATATAGAGGCCATCTAAACCAAGGAATCACTGTTGCAGTGAAAGTGTTTGACACTCTAAGAACTGGCTCTTTGAAGAGCTTCTTTTCAGAGTGTGAGGCTAATAGGAACTCAAGGCATCGAAATCTGGTTAAGCTGATCACATCATGCTCTAGTATTGACTTTAAAAACAATGAATTTCTGGCTCTGGTTTATGAGTACTTAAGTAATGGGAGCTTGGAAGATTGGATTAAGGGGAAGAGAAAGCATGCAAACGGAAATGGGTTGAACCTTATGGAGAGACTGAATATAACTATTGATGCTGCTTGTGCATTGGATTACCTGCACAATGATAGTGAAGTTCCTATTGTGCATTGTGATTTGAAGCCCAGCAACATTCTCTTGGATGAAGATATGACTGCAAAGGTTGGAGACTTTGGATTAGCTAGGTTGCTGATTCAAAGTTCAACTAATCAAGTCTCCATTAGCTCCACTCATGTCCTTAGGGGTTCAATTGGTTACATACCTCCAGGTTAGTAGCTTGACAACTTCCTCTTTAATTGAAAAATATTATACAACTTGCCTAGTTAAATCTCTCTTCAAGATTTTTTTTTTTTAAACTCATTCAAATATAAATCCTTAATACAAATATCATTTTGTTTCTCTATTCCCTCTTCATGAACCTTTTAATACACATTCTGAAGCATGAAATAATTAGTATTGTTACTTCTCTCATGCTTTGTTTAACAAAGAAGTACTTGTAAATTGTAATGCAGAGTATGGATGGTTAGAGAAACCATCTGCAGCTGGAGATTTATATAGTTTTGGGATAGTGTTACTAGAGCTATTCTCTGGGAAAAGTCCAACAGATGAGAGCTTCACAGGAGGCCTAAGCCTAACAAGATGGGTGCAATCAGCATTCAAAGACAAGACTGTGCAAGTCATTGACCCTCAGCTGCTATCCCTCATTTTCCATGATGACCCTACCCAAGGTCCCAATGTACATTTCCATTGTCTGGATGCAATTGTAGGAGTTGGCCTATCCTGCACTGCAGACAATCCTGATGAACGCATGGGCATCAGAGATGCTGTTCGCCAACTTAAAGCTGCTAGAGACTCTCTTTTGAAACTCTGATATTAAGAGTCCTACGACCAAGCATTACTTTCAAGTTTCAATAAAATGAATCGAATGGTCAATGTAGAGTGATGGTTGCCACCGTATCTTCTCTTTTGCAGCTATCCTTGACAAATAATGCTCGTACTGTTTCTTCTCTTATGCAGCTATCCTTGACATATAATGCTCAAGCTCACGTTGACATGTGGTGTTGAAATATGGGCATAGAATATGTAATATAATTATACTTTTGTAGACCATAAAATGATAGAATATAACACTTCGGTAGACCAAAGAAATACTCCTAGTATGTAATAATCTCGTTATATATGGTAGAAATTGCGACACATTTCTACCACGAACCTTTGAATAGTGTATCAATAGATTATAAGCCATGTCTTTTGTGGGTAAATGTCTATTTAAAACTCATGTATGGCCATAAAGAAGAATGGTGGATTTATGGCATACACTTTGTGCAATCAAATTATTATCAATACTGCTTAGTAGTTCAAGCAAATTTAAGTTTAGTTAATTAAATTGTCTATTTTAACTTGCTATACACAAGTGGTTAACATTTAATTAACTAATTATTTTTAATAAATTAAGATAAGTTGACATTTTTGGTTAATTAAACTTACGTTTAGAAAATTTTGTAGATATAAGAATGTTTTAATCTAAAAATAATCAATAAAAAATGATGCTCAATATATATATATATATATATATAACACTATACTGTAAAGATTTTTTATCTAACTAAACAAGCAATTAACACTAATCACATAGTGCTGTCAAAAAAAAAACACTAATCACATAGTAAAGTATAAGAAAAAAATCACAATAATTAACAAAATTCTTGCCGACAGCTCCTTAATTATAAGAGAAGTTCTATAAACACTATACCTCTAACTAAACAAGCAATTAACACTAATCACATAGTAAAGTAAAAAAAAAAAATCACAGTAATTAACAAAATTCTTGCCGATAGCTCCTTAATTGTAAGAGAAGTTCTATTTACAGAACATATGAAAGGGGGAAAAAAACACCCTTAAGTGGAATGCGTCACCCAAGTCACATTATCTATTTATTATGAAAAAAACGACATGCTTCCCGAGTCAGGAGAAAGATTTCAATTTTTTATTTGAGTTAGAAAAAACTACTCACTTTACATTCACTTTCAACTATCACTTTACAATATATTACTCTCTTATTTATACGACTAGCAATTAAATGATAACTAACTAACTAATACAACAAATTGTATCATATATACAAAAGTAACTAAAGCATCTATTTATCTAACAATAACAAAGAAAGCTCTTTTGGTCTGGGATTATGGTTATTGGATTGAGCAATCATCACACCAACAAGCTGGTGATTGTGGTTGTTTGTGGTGAGGAGCAGCTTACATGGGATGCGCTAAACTGCAAGTCCCACGTAACTTATCCTCGGCGTTTACGGGCTAGGTTTATGGTGCCCAACTTGGGCTTGTGTTTTTGTTAATCTTCCCAACCCATAACGAACTTGGATCTAGCCCACCAACAGCCACTTTCTTCCCTCGTATCACGTGCCCCCATTCCGAGAAATTTTAGGATACTCCAAGAATAATATGCTAGAGTAATACTCCGGATATTGGACAGTTTTATAGGCTTTTTAACCATTTTGCAGTGACAAAACTATTTACAAAATTATCATTCTTGTGAAGCTATATACCAAAATGTCACTCTTTTGTCAAATGTGACATTTTTTATATTTTTTCCGTCCACGTAAAAAATGTCATCCACGTTGACACTTCCATATAGATAACTCCAAAACATTTGACGTTATTTAGTGGATACTTTAAACGCTTTGGCATTATCTACGTGGAAGCGTCAACGTGGATAATGTTATCCAGTAAATAACTTCAAACCCTTTGGTGTTATCTACATAGAAGCACCAAAGTGGATGGCGTTATCTACGTAGACAAAAAAAAAAAAAAGTCACGATGGACAAAAGAGTGATGACATTTGTAAATGAAATATAATTAATCTCAAAGAAAAACAAATCTTCCAATTGTAATTTGTTGTGTTCCCATGTGTTTATCATAGGTAATCATCACTAAGAAACTGATCTAAGTGATGACCACAGTGGTACGTTGGTTTGCATGCCCATAGTGATGGAGCAAAAGTTACTCAACAAGTATTCAAGAGTCAAGGATTATCACTGATCACATCTAGTGTCTCTGTTAACACAACCTGGTCTGGGTGTAGCCCGGGTGTGTACCGGACAAGTATAAATATCATGGAACCCATCCCAACTATTCGTATCCGGTACACATCCAGGCTATAGGACCCAGCTTGTGTAGCATTATTTGTTACACCTATATAACTTTACATTATAATCAGTGAAAAAAAAGCTTAATACATCTTATAACCGAAGAAAAGAAAGACAAATAGGAAAACACAGCAAAATCAAAATGAATTGACGAAAAGACACTAACCGTGTTAGCTGGTGGTAGTGAAGTTAGATGAGAATTTAACAATGACTGACACAGGAATGCTGACAATATGACCTTGATTACCAAACAGACCAATCCTCCCAAAGCTGGCAATAGAGCTGTTACTGGTTGCATTAAAGATCACAGACAAGACTTGTCTCTCCCCATTGGCAAGAGAGAAGTGAGTTGGAGATACTTTCACTGAAACCCCATATGGAGAACTCCAACCAACACTGTAAGTTTCATTTCCAGCAATGTTTTGGACTGTTCTCTGTACTACTCTAGATTGGTCTAACTTTGCTATTGTGATTGAGGGCAAGTTCAGATCAGGGCCATATACAGTGGAATTATAAACCCAACAGTTTTGACCGGTGTAGTTTAGCACTGCAGGAGCTGAATCATTGATAGCACATAAAAATGACACGTAATCATCATAACCTACAAAGAAAAATGTAAATACACACTTTTAAATTCAGAAATCAGATTTGTTTATTAATCAAGCAGCTTACATAAATCAGAGGTAGTTAATTAGAAATTGGATAGGTATATGTTTGTTGCAGTTAAATAAATTATCAGCTCCACTTATTTTGCCGCCATGCAATTTGTCAAGAAGAATTAATTCACTGACTTCAATGGCAAAAGAACTGCTCATAATCAATAATTCCTTTCACATCAAATTTTAGGCACTACAAGGCCTCTAATTAATTTTATGAAACTAGAAAATAGAACCTACACAGATACAGGAGTGAGATACTTTGAATGTGTTGTCTGATGAGAAATTAATAACCTAAGATAAAAGCAACAGATAATGCTGTATATTTTTATTCAATTATTTAAAATATAATTTTCTATAGAAGTTGGGAGATTTAAGATGGGTAGAAATGGAGTTTCACCTCCTCACGAAAGATATAAGGCACATATCACAAGAAAGTTTATTCATTTTTTCATTAAATTTTGTTTGAAGATCCAAGTGCATCTTTCATGCTCTTATGCAGAACACATGGGAGTAGGAACAAATTTAAAAACACTCAGAATGCTCTTCAAAAGATTATTAGAGTGTAATATTTTCGATAACAATGACTAAAAGATTATTTATTTATCATTCTAAATTTTAACCATTTAGATGAAATTTCAAATTGCTACGTTAAATGATGGAAAACAAATTGTGTAAATGTTTAAAAGATTAACAGATTGTGTAAATTTTAACCATTAAGCTCAGTGTTGCAAAGATGAGGATGTTGTGTTTGATGAGTGGACATACAAGACAAGATAAGATTAGGAATGAATGCATTAGAGAGAAAGTAAGGATAACACCTATTATGGAAAAGATGGTAAAATCTTGCCTTAGGTAGTTTGGCCATGTGAGAAGAAGACTGTTAGAAGAAGAAAAGATCAAGTGGAAGAAAGTCTTACAGTTAGAGGTAGAAGGAGACCAAGAAAAATTATAGATGAAACTATTAAAAAGAACTTAGATTTAAATATCATTTCTTAACGATAGAACAGAATGACGTCATTTGATCCATGTAACCGACCCACCTAGTGGAAAAAGGCTTTGTTTATGTTGCTGTTAAAAGATTAACTTTATAGCCAATGAGCTTGTAGCTCAATTGACACTGGCCCAAATCTTTAAAGTTGGGAGTGTGATTATGTTGTTGGAGGATTGATCCTCCAACAAGCCACCTATTGCACTCTCATACTAAGGTGCTTGCACCTCCAATGTGCTAAAAAAAAAAAAGAAAGATTAACTATATCTAGAATTGAGGGTCCTGGCTCCACAATTCTAAGAGTATCATAGTCATACACAGCTATCTAACCTAAACCGCAGTCATTGCTGAATTTTCTGTAAACGTTAGAACTTTCACTGACATTACGATGATTTAAAAGTTCATTTTTTAACTGACTTACTGGAATCAAAAAGCAATCCCGGATTTAATGCTGCAGTGGCATTCACAAAACCACTTCCCATGTCAAAGGAAGTTGCCGGAAATTGGTTTAGGTCTGGGGAGGCATATGATCGCAGAGCCATTATTGGTTTACCATTGTTGTCATACAGAGAAGCTGTGGTGGAAAGTGCAGATCCAATGGCTGCAGGACTGAAATTGGGAAACTTTTGCTTAATTAGTGCAGCAAGACCAGCAACATGAGGTGCAGCCATGCTTGTGCCAGACATCATTGCAAAATTCTCACCTGTTGGAACAATGCAGATCAGATATTCATATTTCACTTTATCAACATGCATAATAAATTAAAATTCCTTGTATAGATTATAACATAAAAAGATGTTATGTTTAAATTGAAAGAAACCCAAAGAACAGCTTAAACTTTTCTATGTTTTGTTTTCAGGTAAAAACTTGTTTATGTATTTACAAACCTAGAAATTCAATCGAATCAGTGCCAAGAGAACTCCAAGCAGCCCATATAAAATTTCCAGGAGCTATCAAATTGGGTTTCAAAATGTCGGCTTCGTGAGGAAGACTGTCCTCTGGATCTGGTCCTCTGGCAGAGTAATACATAACCTTTGGGGCAGCATTACTGTAGTTTGCTTTTAGTCCACCACAGATGCTAGCAACGGCCCCAAATTTAACAATTTTATTTGAAGCCCCATCTATTTCCAGTGAAGAATTGTAGTATTGCAGTAATATCTGTCCAGTTGAAAACAAAGTGAATAGTTGGTATCAAGGGATCATTCCCCATGCACATGTAAGAGAGAAAGAGAAAGAAATTGACTGTTGGCATATGGCCAAATCCATGGCTTGGTTTTTGTGTAGACATCAGATAGATGATCCAACATTAAGTACTTAAAGAGAGCATTAAAGATGATATACATATACTATATAGTAAAATACAAGCCCAAGAAAAAAAAAAGGGGGGACAATATACATGTGAATTTTATCAAGCATATAGAAGCGTAAAAATGGATAATGCACCTTGGAATCATTTGCGGATGCAATTATTATGCCAGGCATTTTCAGTGGAACTAGATTAAGTTGAAAACCAATAACAAAAGGATCCATGGAGAAAACAACACCAACTGCACTAAGGTTCTTGGCTGTTTCTAAGGCCTGTTTGATGTTGGAGAACCCAAGCACAAATCGGATTGTATAGCTACAGATCAGGAGGTTGCCCTGGACTAAATGCTGATTGAGTTTACTTGCATCTTGACACTCGCCAACGTACATATTGTCAGCAACTGTTGTGTCATCGTTCAATGCATGATGTGCATGAATCAGTTTATACATTGTGTTCTCATATGTGCCAGCTGGGGAAAGTAATAAAAGAAAAAAAAAATGGGTAATAATAAATCTCAATAGGCATACAGGGATAACAAATTATAATTGCAGATATTAACAATTTAATTTTCTTATAACTCTTGGAGGAACTTCTCCAAAGTAACATGATTAAGGAGCAATCCTTAAAGGAAACAAGAATTGGTTGTCCACAATATAGTGAGTGTCAATGTTAGATCTAAGATTTCTGGTTCTTTGTTGGGGTTCATCATCGAGTGACAGATAGTTACTTTAGTGTATTTTCAACCAAAAAATACCAAAGTAACAAGAATACACAAGCAGAGCTAAGCTTATACTCATGCAGTGCAAGCACTGTAAGAATACCCTGAATATAATAGGGAAAATTGCAAAAATGGTATTGTTAGTGATAACATTTCCAGGTTAAGAACTATTAACCACTCAACTGGTTAAGGATGTTCAAAGAATGGTCAATTGTTCCAAAACTGAAATCATTTTTACCAATCTCCTTGGTCCTAGCTACCATCTTTCACATATAATTAATTCTAACTCTAGTAAGCCAAGACCATTCCAAAAGAATTTGCAACCTTCACCCTGCTCTCCCATGCAGAAATTTCTTGTTTGGCGCAGAAAATATTTCCTATCAGAACATTTTACATTCCTAATCTGCTCATAATTTCAAAATAAATGACGAAACACAAGAAAATTCCTAAATGATTTACTTTATCTGAATCTTTATTATTAATGAACACAGACACTGCAGCCTCATTGAAGCTCTTGACTATAAGGGTAATCTGAAGAGGGCATTCAATCAATTAAAATACATAATACTCCTCTGGAGAGTTAGTCTAAAATAATGTTTAGTTTACCAGGATTAGAGCAACAGAAATTTACATGCAAGTCCAACTCCAGTTATAGTCACATTATTTCCAAGAAATATGGAGTTGCTATAAACTCGATCATGAGAGGCGGCACCAACAGTATAGATCCATGGACTGAAGGAGGACATGCTCATAGGTGATGGTCCAGTATTGCCAGCAGCTTGCACTACAAAAATACCAGCTTTTACAGATGACAGCAATGCCATGTCTATTGGATTGAAGAAAGTTGCAATACCAGGAGGACGCCTATTAGGAGTGATTGACAAGCATATTATGTCAACCCCATCCTGAGCTGCCTGTAAACAATTAATCATACTATAAGCCTTACCAGAAATGTAAAATTGAGGATGCAATTTACATAAATAGATTTTTAAGGCAACACATGCAAGGAAATTATCAGTACTTTGCAGTAACTCTTCAATTCAAGACCATGCAGACCCTCAATGAAAATTTAAAAAAATATATATATACATGCACAATGTAAAAATGAAAAGCAAATGACATTGGATTGACCCACAGGTTAAATTAATAATCCTAAGACAATCTATCAAACGTGTTCTTCACTGCTGTAGAAGTAATATGAAACCAATAAACAGGCCCTTGAAAAATGGATAACAACAGTTATATAGTTAACCAGGCAATCACTGTATCTTCTTTTCACATTAACAGGTACAAGGGGAAGGAAACCATCAATCAAAGACGATGATAAAAAAGAACAAAATATGTCAACAACTGACCTCAAATAAAATTATCGTATATTACTGACACATAAATGGTATGTACGACAATGTATCATTAGTCTATATATGTACCTGGTCAATAGCTGCAACAACATCTGCAGCAAATCCTCCAAATCTCTTGTATAATGCCTTGTAAACAGCAATGCTGTAAAAGATTGAAATGGAATGCATTCATAAATGTTACATAAATAAAATTAAAAACTAATTATGCTTGAATGAAATGATTAGAAATCCAGGATAGAACAGATTCCCTGTTTCTTTTTCTTTTCTTTTTTTATTAAAAGATACACTGTATCTATAATTTTCTAAAATCTTTCAAATGTGAAATAACTTATTAAAAGACATAAATTGTTTGTTGCTGTCAGAAGACCAAGTTATGTGGAGATAAATTCTATGGAGATGAAACATTCCACAGGGCACAAAAATAGATAAGTGCTAGAGACCAAGGCTTAGAGAAAATAAGCTAGTGTGGACAATGCACAGGCTCATTTTTACTATGAACGGAAATTCAACTTTTAATGATTAGAGAATGAGGACGGCAAGGATCAAACTGCTAACCACTTGGTCATAGAGGCTCTAATACCATGTCAAGGACCAATTCTCGTAAAAACTTAAGTTGTTAGGTGAAGGCACATAAATGATTTTTTTTATCTATAATAGAATGTAAACATGGGATGAAGCAGAATAATGCAAAACTCCATAACATGTAAAACAATACATACAATAGATTACTACAAGTATAAAGACAATAATAATGACACAAGATTTTTCAACTTAAATAAAGTTCGAGATTAGTTACTGTGAACGAGGAGCCATCCCACTAGCATTTCCAAAATGATGCCCAGCAACAACCACTGGAACCCCATGGTTTCCTGCTGCAATAGAAGCTGTATGCCTGGAAATTATAGATACATCAGAATGGACATTTAGTGGAAAGAGAAGTAAAATTGATGAGCCATATTAGTTTTGTGGTACACTTAGTTAATATAACTATCATGTTGTGAACTTGTGATTAAGAGAAATTTGATTGATTGTCTGACATGAATATATATGTTCAGTTTCAAGCACTGGCTAAAATCATCTTGGGAAGTTGCAATTCCAGACCATCTCTCAACAATTAACTTTTTTCATTCAAAAGTATTGAAGCTAAAACAAATAGGAGAAAAAACTGATTGATGTGTTCAAAATTTTTATATAAAGCTAGAAATAATTCATCAATGTTCAACTGGAGCAGAGAAAACTTTAAAAAGATAATGAAGGTACAGCAAAACAGATCAATTGATAATAATAATAATAATAATAACAACAACAACGACGACAAAACATGCAACATAGACTTTGCTATCATGGACTGGCCATAGTAAATTGTAGCAAAACAGGCATATCCCCATTATGTATCCAAATAGTAGATGGCAAAATGGGGAGAATAGACCAAGTAGTCAATCATGTTCAACAACAATCAAAATTCAAGCATAAGACCCATTTGGAAATGCCAAAAACTCACGTCCCATGGCCATCGCCATCAAAGGGAGAAGCATAGTCCTGAGATGAATTAAATATTCCTCTTGTTATAGCAGATGCTGCAAAATGACGGGCCCCAACAAGCTTCCTATTGCATGAACCAGATGGAAAATCCCGAGTAACCTCACAGATGCCAGAAAAATGAGCAGGAACAGGGAATGGATGTTCGGATTTATCATCAGCAAAACTAGGGTGTGTAGGATCAATGCCAGTGTCAATAAACCCAATAGTAATTCCTTCTCCAGCAGCTTCAAACCCACCTGCTTGAAACCAAGCTCCCTTTGGCAGACCCAAAAATTGTGGAGTATGTGTGGTTGCAGTTCTTACAGAAAAATCCAAAACCACATTGGACACTTCTCTTCTCCTTGATAATTTCTCCGCCTTCATGATTCAATGATTTCAAAAATCAATAATATGTTAGTTGCAGTTTATCAAATCACAGACAGAACATTATAAACAGTAAACTGCACACAAATGGAACCAAACACATATTTCTTTACAGAATAAGGACAGAATCATGATGTTGAAAATTAATATCATAACCTGCTGTTGGGTAAATAGCACAGCAAATCCATTAATCAAGTAATGATAGCTATAGAGCTTTAGATATTTCTCCCCTTGAAACACTTTCTTCAACAACAAATCATGAATTCGGGCGATGTAAGAGCCATATCTCCTATCTGTCTTTGTAACATTTTGATGTCTGAATAAACAAAAGACCATATCTCTCAAATGAATAAATCCGATTTCACAAATAAGCTGGAAGGTCTAGAAATTAGGAAAAGGAAAAATAAGGATGATGCAAAGTACCATCGACAATTAAGAACATCAAACTACAATGATAAGTTTCAAACAAACTATCCATGAATTATAGATGATAATGATAAACAATCATTTAACTAATACTTATCATCATAACACAAATATACAGCTTCTACAAGAAGCCTCAACCTCAATGATAAGAGCCAAGAGAGGACCAAGACAGACAACTAACTAACTCAACAAGACTAGGAAAAGAAAAATGAAGAAGAATTAGGAAGCTAAAAAGCAAAAACATCTGTGATGTAAAAGAATGTAATCATACACTTCCCAAAATGTGATACCTTTACAGCCCAAAACTTTGAACACCCATTTTGTAAACATTCAAAACAAAGATTGTGAAAAGGATGAGGTACCTTGTTTTGTGAAGTTTGGTTCTCTCAGAAGCACCATGTCTGAAGCCGTTACCTGCTCTTGTCAACTCATCCTGAAAATGAGAAGCAGGAGCTTGTCTAAGAGTAACAATGTACACAGCTGTAGTTGCATCATCTGAATCAACTTGACATAAGGAAGGTATTAGAAGCATCCCAAAGCAAAACAACACCACTAAATGTGCCCAATAAATGTTTATGTTTCCCATTTGGGTTTTGGAATCCAAAGGCACAGCATGTATGTATGAACAGTAAACACTTAAAGCAGTGTCTTGTTTTGCAGTTTCTTCTATAGAAAGTGAAGGCAACCAACCACCCACCCAGCATAGAAAAAGATAAAAAGCAGTGTCCTTTTTCTTTCTATGAGAGAAGAACTCCTACCTCCTGGTCCTTCCCCCTATGTCACTTTTGAGGGAGGGTCTGGCAGTAGAGTATTAATAGCTGAGGTATGGAGAATCTGCAAACCATCTCGAGTGCTGTGAAAGTGTGAATTTGAACGTTTTGTTTACGAGAAAGAAAAATATTTTATGAATACCCAAAATACAACACCTCTGTCCGAATATCGAATATCGAATATCGTATTGTACGTGAGTACGAGTTGTTGTTATTGAATATATGGATCTTATGAAACACAGACACGGACCCAGATACAAAACATAACACGGATATAGATATGGAAATACATTAACTTTAAAAATTGTAAGATATGGACACTATCATATATATATATATAATTTTAAAATTTTAAAAAAAAAATCATAATTCATTAATATCATTTTATAAGTTTGAAGATTTATAATATTTTAATATATGTATATATGTCAATATTTCTTTATCTAAGAAGACTTCCTAAAAATATGGAACATAATTTCTATTGACATAATCTAAAAATCTCCTAAACTAACTTCTCCTAATAGTAACTAATCATGTATAAGATACGTAATGCGTAAAAAAAAAAATAACAAGAGAAAATATTGGTGTAAGACAAACTTCAATGAACAAAGTGGATGACTTTCAAGACGAGTAGACGTAGAATTAAGCGGATGAAAATAGTGTTGTGTGAAAAGATAAAACTTAAAAGTCTAATAGTGACGTGTAAAAGATAAAACTTAAAATACTAATATATGAAAATAGTGGGCAGGACGTCATCATGTGAAACTGAGTGAGTTCTGAAACTTACTAATTGAACGTTAATCATGAAAACTAAATTTTTTAAAAAAAAATATTAATGGGTCGTGTTCATTTGTGTCTGTGTCTAGTCGTGTCCGAAGTGTTTAAGCATGTTCGAAAAGTGTCGGCGTGTCGGAAGTGTTCGAAATGTGTCAGAGGCAATATCCAAATGAAAAAATAATCTTTTTAATCGAGACATTTGACACACATAACACGAGTGTCTATACGAAATGTAATAATGCACGCGGCGTGTTCGACACGGACATCGTTGACATTACCTGACACGCCTCATAATTGGCGTGTCCGTGTTTCATAGGGATATCATATGAATAATTTCCTATATGAGTGGACGTGTCATTTTAGTATTATATTTTGATTGTTTAAATAACAAAATTTATGTGAAAATTTCTTAGATAAATCTCAAGCACTTAAATTGAGAGTAATCGACAATCATATTATTATTTAATAAAGAATAATTTTAATTTCCCTTATTCAATTTTTTATTTATTTTTTAATTATTAAATAAAAAAATATTAAATATTTTATATATTTTTCAAATATTATATGTATTTATTTTTTTATTTAATATTAATAGAATTATTAAAAAAATTGTAAGAGAATATAACAAAACTCTTTAATAAATAATTAATTTTTATTTACTTTTATTTATCTATTAATATTGTTACATAAGAATTAAAAAAATTATTAAAAAATCTCATTTATAAATAAAATTAATTTTATTAAAATATTCAAAATATTATTATCACTATACTAATATTCTTTTATACTTATTAATATCAAGGGTAAAATAAAAAAATAATAATAATTAATGACTTATTAGTTTTAAATAGATAAAGTTTGATAAATTAACTTTTTAAAATAGACAGATAAAAGTACACGGAGAGAGTAGATGTACTAAGTTAATCATATTATTAATTATTCATAAATAACTACTTAGTTAATTAATTATTAATTGTCATAATTAATGATGTGATTGACTTAATAAATTTACATAAGTTTTATATATGAATTTAAAAAAGTTATTGTGTCTAATTTTATTTGTGGATTTATAAAACTAATAAGTCATTAATTATTTTTTATTATAGTATTTTTCCCTTAATATTAATCAAGGTTTTGAAAATCGAATTGATCATGCATTGAATCTGGTGGAGGAACTGATTCACGTTCAATAGTTCATCCATAGTTGAACTGAAATATAATTTTTTATTATATTATATTATATTATATTATATTATATTATATATATTGATAATTTAAAAGTTACCATGTTATTTTTTAATATTAGTATAATTAATTTTTATAAACATAAATTTAATATTTTAAATATTTTTTAATCTAAATCTAACACATAATTCTACTAATATGAATAATGTTAATAAGTAATAATAATATAATAATAAAATATTATATTAATAAATAAGTAAAAAGAAGAGTAAATATACACTTTATTCCTTGAATATTTTATGACATAACACTTTAATTCTTAAAAAAAATTGAACCACACATTAGTCCTTGAAAGTTTTCTTATCCTATCAGGTTAATCTTTCTATTAACTACTAATCATGTTAAATACTAACAACATTTCTTACATGTACCATTAAGTGTCAAATAAGATCCCAACTGTTAATCTCACATGTCCCTTCCTCTTCCTCTTCCTCATCCTCTTCTAATTTCCACCCTCATCTCCCCTCCCCAAATGCAAACCCAAATCTAACAAGAGATGAAGAAACTCAAACTCATTTAATGGTTATAGAGACTCTAAGTGTATCTTGGGCCCATTGATATCAAAATCAGAGTGGTTATATGTCAGTGTTTTTAGGTTTAAGTATCATGAAACCATGTGGGTACACTTCAAGTTTTGAGTTTTTTGGGTTTTGGTGGATTTTCAAGTTTTGAGGTTTTGAGCTTCTCTAGATTTGTGATGACGGAGAAAGAAGAATGGTGGAGTCGTAGATTACAGTGAAGGTGAAGGGTTTTGTTTGGTTAGTGCAAAGATGATAAAAGTGATTTTTTTTTAATCACTCACACATCAACTAACACAAGATCACTTTCAAAAACCCCTAATCTTTGAATCAATCAAAGATGAAGAGGGAGCACCACCATCTTCGTCCCAACCCAGGTGACCCACCATCCATGGATCGATGCAGCAGCATGTAGCTCTAGCTGCGGTGGTGGCGGCGGCGGCTTCCATACCCATCACCGGAAAATCACAACTTTGGGAGGAGGAAGCTGCAGATGGCAGCATGGATGAGCTTCTAGAGGTGGTGGGGTACAAGGTGAGATCATCAAACATGGCAGAAGTAGCCCAAAAGCTAGAACAACTTGAAGAAGGCATAGGCAACGTTCAAGACGGAATCCCTCAACTCTCCTATGAAACCATCCACTATAACCCTTCAGACATCTCCACCTAGCTCGAATCCATGCTCTCTGGTCTCAACCCACACCACACACGGCGGCGGCACCCCCTCCAGACGATAGAGGAAGGGGAAGTGAGGGTGGAAATTAGGGTTTGCATTTGGGGGGGGAAGAGGGTGGAGATTAGAAGAGGAAGAGAAAGGGACACGTGAAATCCTATTTACGACAGTTGAGATCCTATTTGACACTTTCGTTAGTATTTAACATGTGTGATTAACAAAATGATTAACCTGATAGGATGAAATAACTTTCAAGAACTAACGTGTGTGTCAATTTTTTAGGGACTAAAATGTTATGTCACAAAATATTCAAAAACTAAAGTATATATTTACTCAAAATTATATATAATTTTTTAAAATATTATTAACAGAAAATTAAATCATTAAAATAAGTAAAATATATATTATATTAGATTAAAATATATTTTAATATGATTTACATTATATAAAATATTAAATGTTTTGTATTTATGATTAACATTATAAACTTCTAATATATAATATAATGTACACTACATAACTAAAGAATCTTGTTGGAGTAGTGATAGGAACAAATGTTTTCTTCAAAAAATATTCAAGTTCAATTCAATTCAATTCCTACATGGTTAAAACATTGGTCTTTTTTTTTTTTTTTTGGCTAAAGTAAGAAGAACTGGTTTAGTATGATCTGATCAGTTTGACCGATTCAACACCAATCAATTGGTTGTTGATCGACTGGTCCAGTTCTCAAAATAATGATATTAATAAGTGAGAGAGAAATATTAATAAAATAATAATAATAATATTTTGAGTATTTTTAATAAAAGATAATTTAGTCAATAAAACTAATTTAGTTAATAATCGAGAACTTATAATTACTTTCTTAATTCTTATATAACAATTTTAATGGACAAATAAAATTTGACGGAGATAATATCTTAGATACTTTAAATTTGTACAAAAAATTTTCTTTATTTATACATTATCACGGCCAACAAAAAATGAAAAAAAAATCTCATATAAGAATTCTTTAGAAGACAATTTTATAGACACTTTATTCAATAATTAATATACATAAAAATATTTTTAAAAATTAATACATTCTTAACATGACCTTATACTCTTACACATATGTAATCTTAAATAAATACTTATAATAAACTGTACTTATTTATTGAAAATTTGATTGAAATGACAAAATCAACGTTTTATTTTTATTATTTATCAAATATAGCAAACGAAAAGATAAATATTTAACAAACTGATCATAGATATAAAAAAAAAAAAAAAACTAACTAATCAAGTTACATATACTATAAAGTATATAAAGACCATACCAATTCCAAAAAGAGTTTATAAAAGGAAACAGTTGCTGGAGCATGTAAGAAAATGATGGAAGGTTGATCCTTGAGCTTTGTCCACAGATTGCCTTCAACCAACATTTCAAATATTTAAGGCAATGCTTATATGGAAGCATGTCACATACTTCAAACAATCTTTCGAGTATGGATACTTCACACTTTTGACTGATGGTAACAGATTTTTCACATTTTATGCTCCTTTTATTATACTTTATTGTTTTTTATTAAAAAAAAAACTTCATTTATTTTATTTTTGCTTATAGGTCTTACTTATTGTGACTGTTGTGTATTCTTAGATCGGAAAACTCCATAAGCCACCATCGAGTGCTACCACCTCCAACTCCAACGACTCCAACCTCGCCGCCACTTTTTTCTTCCTCCTTTCTCCCTCCTCTTTAGGCTACCCGACATATTTACTCTCAACCGTAGATTATTTTTTCTGCCAAATCAATAATTTATTTGGTAAGAAGTATGGGTATTCCAAATTTATTATGGGGTATGTGAAACGTTTCCCAATGATTATGCCTGTGTCACAAAGAAAGTGGACACATTATGGTTCGGTGGCATATCAAGTGCCAGTGCCTTTGCGCACATGTCAAGAGTGATAGTGCATCACCGGCGCAAACTGCAAATAGTGTTCTACTAAAATTGCTAGTTTTGGAATCTTTTGCTACGTTGATTAGTTATAATTATGAGATCCACGCATGCCTCAAATAAGATTTTGTTTTTTGGTAGTTAAATTGTAAACTTTGAAGCAGGATTATCAGATTTCTATAAATATTTGTTTTAATATGAAATTTTTAATTAATAGTTATAAATAAACAAGTTGAGATGTGATATGTGTAAACTGATAAAATATGATTAACTAAAAAGATCATGTGTATGCCCGTGCTTGTTTGGTCAGTAGTAATAACATTCTTTGTCAATGTGATAGGCCATGGTATAATGCCGTCTTCATCCACTTTCTACGATCATTGTGCATGTGTCCCAATAGCAGAAGAAAAGGCTTTTGGGTGTGAGATTCTGCTCCTTCCAATTTCACGTCATTCCAATCTAGGATGCTTCAGGATTTTGTTTTTCTCTTCTATATCTTTTTGACTTTCAAATCATAATCTTTAAGTGTATGTTTAGATTATGGGTAATAGGAGGAAGGAAAAGAGCATGAAGGAAAAGAAAATTTTTTTTTTTTTATTTAAGAGTTTTAAAATATATGAAAAAGAAATAGAATATATAAGAAATTATTTTTCTTCTCTTCTCTTCAAATGTTTAATTTTTGTTTCTCTCAAAATTGAGGTGGAATTGAAGGAATACATATTTTATTCTATTCCGTTAATGAAACTTTTAAATAAAGATAATGGTAACTATTTTTTATTCCTTTCTTTTTTTTGTCTATCTTCACATATTCTGTTCTGTTACACTAATAAAAAAACATTCAAACATAAGATAAGTAATTTCTTATTTCTTTTCTTCATAAAAAACTTAGAAAACCTCATCTAAAGACATGAAGACACTTTTAGAAAAAGTCAAACAACTCGATTATTCTTGAAACAAAATTATGATGCAAAAATGGTGAAACTGAGTCCTAAAAGAGCATATGAGCACTGCTACACGTCTCGGGTTCTATAACCCGGATGACAGCCTGACTCAGTAAATAGCCAATCCTTTTAAACATTAATCAGAATAAAGAAAATAAAAAACATCCTAACTAAAATAAATGTGAGGTGTTCGGGATCCTCTAGCTCCAAAAAGTCGGGCGGGCTGTGTATCCATTTTCAATGCATAAACCTTAGATCTAACAAATAAATAAATAGAGACTGCATGAAGTAGGAAAAGCATGAACACAATAAAAAATGTAACTTTGAAATTTAAAAGAAAGGGGAAAAGAGAATTAATTATATGCAACTAGACAATGTAAACCCTAACCTTATATCATGCTTTCATTCAAAAGAATAGAAGAAAAAATATTTAGGCCATGCAAAACTTGAAGATACACAATCATGCATTCAAGCAAGATAATAGAAAAAATTATAGTGGAGAAGAAGGGGAAGAATTGTCAGGGTTAAGGGAAGTCCAAAACGTTTCGAGGTTGTAACTAATGGACCTATTGAGAAACCACCACCAATGGACCTGACATGAATCTTAACTTAAAACTTTAAGTGTGTGTTTAGATTAGAGCTTTCAAATTGGTAATTTGGTTTTGCAAAGTTAATTTTGGTTAAAAGTGATATTATAGTAACGTGGTTTATATTTAAAAACTTTTATCGGAAAAGTAATTAAGTGAGTTTGACAAAATGAATGTTATTTGAATTATATTAATCAAAATCACTTTTAGATGTGTAATTAATAAAAAAAAGTATGATATTTATATTGCTATGTTAATATTATCTTTTATTTAATTATTTTTAAGTATAAATTATATAAATATTTTTTTTTTTACTTTTGATGCTAGAGTTAAATTATAAATAAAAAAATTTAAGTTGCAAGGTTAAATAAATGTTTAAATAAAAAATTATATAAAATCTTGCTTAGGAGAAGTGCTCTACTCATTTAAGTTGCAAGGTTAGAAATGTCAAATTAGGTAGTTAAGATTTTGAGTAAATTATACTGATCCCTCTCAAATTATTCAGAAATGACACTTAACCCCATTTTCATTAAAAAATTATACTCCACCCCAATTGAATAGTTTAAGTAATAGAATCTGTTAAATGTTAACAGAATATTCTATTTAACCATACATTTAACGATGGTTTTCCTTGAAACAATAAAATCACAATACAAATAATAATAAAAAGAATAAATGAGTATGTCCATATATAACATAAGCATTTCTATGAGCACTCAGTGGATGTAGAAAGCAATCAACACCAATGCATGAATCAATACCAAATGGGGGTATAAAAGCATCAAGCTTAGAAAACAAATTATGCACAGACATAAGTATACTATTGACAAGTTCATTTTTTTAAAGCATATTAGTCGGACAAATAAAAAAAAAAGAATGATTCAAGATTTGTATTAAACACCCTGTGAGCACCTCATTATCAGATCCATACAAGAACTTTATAAACTCATCAGTCCTTGGATTTAAGAAAAATAAGATAGTAAAAAGAATGACATTTATTTAACTAGATCAGCACTCAACCCATCACTACCATCTTAACCAAATGACCTAGTAACCCAATGATGAACCACATCATTTCATTACATCAATTTAAAGAACAAAGTCGCATTTAGCATAAACTTAGTAGTTTTGGAATCAAGATAGGTTCACTTTCATCTTGATAAAATTTAGCAACTAAGAAACCACGAGGGACATACAACATTTAACATATATAATCCCAACACATAGGTGCAAACCCACATCATTTCAAATAGTAGTAACAAAAATAACTTTGTACCCCAAGCTTGATATGTCAAAGCTAGTGATGAAAAAGAGCATTCAAAACCCACACATTATACACTACTTATTTGTCAGCTAAATGTCGCAACCAAAGGAAACTTCTGCTAGCTTTGCTCCTCATTTCAAAATACTAGACAATGTAAGATCATGCCATTTAATTTGTATGAAGAACTGTGATAAACCATTAACAAGTTTCATGAGTCAAATTTAACATGTTCTTAATATTGAATGACAAGCAACAAATTATAGCAGAATAGTAAACTAAAGGGTGGAATACCAAATGGGCAGAGTTAGCCTTTTAACACATAGATAAACATGGCATCATCAGCAGAAACAAACTTTGAAGAGGGCAATGATTTAAGCATTCTATCAAAACATAGGGAAGGCAACAAAAGCCAAACTGAACTAACAAGAAAGGTTTATACATCAGAAACCAGATTTGAGATTCCATACAAAATCTGTCCAAGAACAAAATAGGAGAATTATAATGGGGCCTATTATAGTCATTGCTGCTACAAACCACAAAATATACCAAGTTGTAACATGTTCAATAATAGAGCAAGGTCCCCAACAAAATAACATATATACACCATAATGGAGCCTATTATAATCCTTGCTGCTACAAATCACAAAATATACCAAGTTGCGGCAAGTTTAATAATCGAGCAAGGTTCCCCAACAAAAAGCATATACACCATATTAAATACTAACACACCAACTGTTCATTTCCAAATAGCTAAAATGTTGCATATTCACTTGTCCTCATACCCTTGGCTTGAGTAGCATTTGTACTGTTACTTGTTGCTTGGCTAGCATTAAGTTGTTGGCTTCCTTCTACATTGTTTGTCACATTATATCCGCTACTGGAGTCTTCACCTACGGTGGCATTCATCCTTAAATCCTACAAAAAAAAAAAAAGAATCCATATAAACAAATGATTATTGATGACCTCACTCATAGTCAATTTTATAAATTACTCAAGCAATCAATTAAAAGTAACATCTTACCCATCTTGATTCTATGCTAGTGGTTCCTCTTTCATTGTTAGTTGTTGCTTGGCTAGCATTAAGTTGTTGGGTTCCTTCCACAATGTTTGTCACATTAGGTCCACTATTAGGCCCTCATTTGTAGTGACATTCCTCCTTAAATACTGCAAAAATAAATAAATAAAAAGTATTATAAAGCTCACCTGCAATTAGTGCTACAAGGTAATCTTGTAATTAATTAAACATGTTACCCTTCTTGATTCATTGGTGGTCCTTCTTGTGGTATCACTAATCATTGTTTTCCCTTTTTCTTTGTTCCTTGTAACAGTAATATTTTTGGAAGCTTGACTATGCTCAGTGAGTGCACTTGAATTCACAATAATTGATTTTTCTTGAGTGACCCTGCTAGCCTGCATATATAAGGACATTTATTATAGATGAGTGAAATACATGCTTGAAAAAAAATAGTATTCAATCATTGTTAATAAGATTTATACCTTTCTACCAACATATTTCCTTTTCCTAGCCACTGGAGCTCTTTAGCAAGTTCTTCTATTGTGGCCAAATTCCTTACAATTATCACATTTCACTGTGTTTGATCTTCTTGCTTTTCCATCACCAGGTTTTCCCTCATCCACATCTCTAGTTCTTTTTTTTTTTAGGTCTTCCAGGAAGCCTACGTAAAACTGGAGGCAATATAATATCTCCAAGATTCTCATACATCTCCACCATTTTTAAGTCATGAACAAAGTGTATGATTTCATTATAAGTTTGCTAGTAAGCATTCTTGCTGTAATAATCATCACAATAACTTTCCAAGTCATGCCTTAAATAAACCATGCATGCAACAACATGCTTATAAGGCAACCCACTAATTAGCCAAAATCTGCATTGACACTTCTTAGTTTCTAAGTTAATAGCAAACCTATCTCCATTATTATCAGTAACAACAAACTTAATTTGTCTTGCTGGCACCAAACTACAAAACCTAGCACTGTTTTGTATTTGGTTCAATTTTTTCTTAATTTTTGGTGCAACATTAGTCTCAAATGTGCATCCATTCTCATACCTTACATGTAACTTACCTATGAGTTTAACAACCAATGATTCCACCAACGTTATTATTGGTTTAGCCTTTAATTCACCAATCCAATGGTTAAAGGACTCTATCATATTGTTAGTGATATGATCACTCTTGACCCTAGGATCAAAAGTGTGCCTTGCCCATGCCTCAAGAGACAACTTAGATAAATACCCATGTGCTTTCTTGTTTTCCTTGAACATATAATTCATTGTTTCGCTAAACACCCAAGGACAATAAGTCTTTGCAGCTTTCCAAAATAGCTTCCTCAATATTAGTCCAGGGTAAATAGCCTTAAAGTTGTTGTATAAGTGCCTACAACAATATCTTTGTGTTGCTTCAGGGAATTCATATGAAATAGCTTCTGGAAAACCCTATTAACATATCAAAGTATGCAAAAACAGAACATATAAGACACAATGAATGATATGAAACAAAAGTAATCTTAAATAGATAATGATATGACCTTTTGTCTATTAGACATGAAAACCAATGGCTTATCACCTCCTCATTCACCTATTATAACCTTCAAATGCTGCATGAAAATGATCCAACTATCTTTGTTTTCAATTTCTACTACAGCAAAAGCAACAGGAAAAATTCCATTGTCAGCATCAAGTGAAACAACTGCTAGAAGTACTCCACCAAATGATCCTTTGAGATGGCATCCATCTATGCCTATGAAAGGCCTACACCCAGAAATGAATCATTTCTTCATGGCATCAAGGCATACAAACAATCTCTTAAAACATGATTGTTTGCTAGTTGGACCCTATCAACCTGTAACTTCACCATGCTGCCAGGGTTGGCTTGCAGTAACAAATGAGCATATTTCCTTATAAGACCATAAGACTTTGCATGAGAACCCCTATGCTGCTCCTTAGCCTTCTTTCGTGCATAATACATTTGTGACTTTGAGACCTCAACACCATATGTGGATAACATATGAGCACGAATAGATTCGTATTTCAAATCAGGATCAGCTCTGAATTGATCAGCCATTTTATTGGCAATCCAAGTAGATGTAACATTAGAATTTTTTGTGGTTTTGACACAAGTGTGATTTCCCCTATAAACTTTGATCTCAAATGTAACATCATCGGAGTTAGTGCTAGCATGCAGATACCAATCACATCCTTTGTTTTCACAAATGGCAGTTATCCTTGTTTTTTTCACTTCTAGTTCGTATAACCTCAATCCATTCCTGAATGAGATAATCTCTAAATACACTTCTAAATACATCAACATTTAGGAACAACAATCCTCTCTCTAACTCAATCTTACCCTCATTTTTTTCATTATCAAAGATCTTACCTTTCATGGCCTTATTAAGGTAAGGCCTCTCCTCATCACTTCCAGACCTAGTAAGATTAACATCAAAACCATCAGGGTCATAATCGGATAACCCATCAAACACAACATCATCATCACTTACACTAGATAACCCATGTCCAAATCCTAAACTTGTAGTATCATTATCACTTATTCTATATGATTCATCATCACTACTATTGGAATCAGTTCCATTAAATTCATTTATGGGTATTTATGCTTCATACCCACCATTATAATCAGGTTGCATGTTAGGATAATCAAAATCAACAAACAATGTAGTTGACCATTACCATCACCTCCATTTTGAGCAAACCAATTGAGTAAATCAACATCTGAGGCAACCACCATTCTTTTCTCATTAGGTAAAAGTCCTTCAAATTGTAGCTTGACTTCACAACTAATTTTGAGAGCTGCATATGTTGCACTAATAAGATCCGTATAGAAATACTGGTCTAGGTCAATCTCATCCAGCAAGAAAAAGTCATCCCTTTAATGCACCACCATCCAAAAGCGAACATCCCCCATGATACCTAAATCACAAAAAATTGACTCGAGCGTCAGTCCCATGGCTATAAAAAATTATGAAAAACAAAAGAAGGAAAACAACTTATTTGTGAAAGCTTCCTTTTCAGCAATTTATGAAAAAACAGAAACCATGTGAAAATAAATTGTTCCAAATGAAGCTAACTATCCTGACTTATACTTTTTTAGATAGGATGTTATAATTGCAATTCTATGTATTACGCTACCTATCCATTAACATAAGCACACTACAATACATCAAAATTGAGCACGTATTAAATAAAACACACTCACACCACGTAAAGCCTAGAATGCCACATTTACATCTCATATTATCATTTTATCAAACACCTATTGTGCAATTTACATAATTCCCTCAACCAAATTATACCAAAAATAATGATAAGTATTACAGTTTAAATAATATAAAATCCAACGCTGACTTTTTAGCCCTAAAGCATTTTCTCAAGAAACAAAGAAAGAACAAAGAAGAATCACAATGCGAAGAGAGAAAGAGAGCGAGAAAAAAAGGGAATGTGAAAGTGAGAGAGTGAGAGACTCACTTAGCGCCGATGAAGATGTGAGAGCATTGTAGTCGCCAGCAGCAATGGTTGGAGTTATTGGTGGCTATGAGCGAGCTAGGGTATGAAAATGCAGACAAGAAATTATGAATAACAAAAGTGCATGAGAGAGAGAGAGAGCAGAAGTCACCTTTGATCTTAGGGACTCAGACGCAACTTAATGTATGTGATTGTGATGGATTTAGTGAGGTGAACCAAGTTTGAAAAAGGCCAACCTTCGGCTATGGACGAAAAAATTGCAATCTTTGAAAATGGCCAACCCGTGGCTACGGAAAAAAAAAGTGCAATATTTGAAAATGCCCAACCTAGTTTGATTACCTGTAACTTGCACCTTTTGAGCTTCTCTGAAACCAATAAGGAAGAGGTTAGAGGGGTTGGCAAATGATTGATTAAAGGTTATGTAAGAATGGGTTTGCTTCTTTACTGAAACCCTCAATGTGGTAATTAGATTTCCATATACTCAAACACTCAAACCCAACCTACAAAGTCATCAACTGTAAAATAGAAAATGATGGTATACAGAATTTAAGAAAATTGTTATGAGAAATTGAAATTGAAAGAAGCAAAAAGGTAAAACGAGTAGAAGCTAGGTTTTTACAGTTTTGGGTAGAGGTGGGATGTAAGCACGTTGAGCCTCTTCTCTTCATTGTAAACAAACCACAGAAAGAATGAATGTTTATGCTTTTTTTGTTCCCCTATTATGTTCTCTCTCGCTTAAAATTGGTGATCCAACAAATTAACTTGTGTTTAGTTTGATGTATTAATTAGGTAATTGAAAGTCACATCAAATGACAAAAGTGATACGGCCGTCAGTGATAAAAAATCAATGGTGCGAAGTGTAATTCTCAACATAAATTGGGGTTGAGTGTCATGGTATAAAACTTGAAGGGTGGTAAATGTAATTTGCTCTAAGATTTTAATTTTGTCATCAAGGTGCTCCAACCACCATTTTTACAACGGAAAAGCAACAAAATGTTGCTTTAACTCAAAGTTTAAGAGCAAAATTCTATTCAAGTTAGGCCAACGGCATAACACCCTAACAAACATGGACCAACGTTCTAGGAGCTTCAACTTGCGTTTGGTGTTCCAAACGTAGAACCAAACATACTCTAAGTCATTGGGTTTATAGACTTTTTCATTTATATATTAATCACTTTGTCCACTTCTTATCAATGTGGACTTTTTCAACCACATTCCACTCAAAATTTGAATTCCAAGCAATAACTTATACTCATCCTCATCTTCACTTAAGCCTTGGGGAAACCTTTCTAGCCTAAGCTTGAATTTGGGGTGCTGATGGGTCAAGTTGAGTCAAGTTTAATCTAACTCGATCCCAATATAGTATTTTGATCGAGCTAGCTAATTTTTTGGGCCCAATTTAAGATTGATCCAACCTAAGATTTAGACAAAAAGAAAAAAGGAAAATCATACTCATTTCCCTTTGAGGTTCGCAATAATTAATTATACACGATACCTCTCTTATTTACAATATAACACAAACATCCCTTAAATTATGTGTGTGTTACATTCTATCCCCTACAATTAACGGTCTATTAAAGAAATTAACATATGACTATTAATGTCTCATTTATAAATTTTGCATCTTTTCAATTAGTTTAAATGACCATACCATAACTTCATCAACCCACCCCTCCCCAAGGCCCTTGGTTCTCCACCCAATTTTAGCACCGCCAACACCTCTGCTATGATGATGTTGGTGGTAGGAGGGATAAGGTTGAAAATAAATTTTCTTGTAGAGAGCATTTTGATCATTTGCCCTATATGTTAAAAAAGAGAGAATAAAATTGATTTTAAAAAGTAAGGTGCAGAGACGAGGGACGTCTTCGTCTTTTCTGTCTCTGTGGAGCAAAAAATGCTCCATTTCAAGTCATGGTCCATTTTTCCTCTTTTTCTTCTATTTTAGCACTAAATCCTTGCACTCATTTGCACCAAGAGCTTGAAGTAAGTTTCTACTCTTTTATTCTTGTTTGCGTTGTGCCAAATCTCATTTTTTCCCTCAAGCTTTACTATCTCAAAAATAGTAGGTAAGTGTATTTTGGGACTTTAAAGTAGAAATCTAAGAGTGTGGAATGTTGATCTAGTAAGTGGTAATGAGAAAGTCACACGTTGATTTCTTTTTCTCATGAGTTTCTTGAAAACCCTAAATCCTATAATTAGGGATTTTACCCAATTTCTTTACTTTTTTGTTAGTTCAACTCTAAATAAAATTTCTAGAATCTTATCAATTACAAATTATAATTATAGTGTAATTATTTTTTTTATTCATGGTGCTTGTATTTTAAATTCTTAATAGCTAGTGGGTAACTCTAACTTTTAAGGAAAATGATCTCCTTTGAGGTTGCTTCTTAATGTTAGTCATTGTTTCATTTATCTTGACTTGTAAAAATATTTGTTTATGACCAGATTTAGTGAGCACTACACAACTTACTCATCCGAGTGTCGTGAGGACTGATTGAGTTGGTTTTTCATATTAGTGAGTGGATAGTTTACACTGTGACATATTTTAAAATTTAAATGTCTTGACACATATTTATTTATTCTAATAGTTTCGATTATAGCCTCAAACTTTATATTCTGGGGAAACAAAATTTTTAAGCTAACTTATGAATTTTTTTTATAAGAATTGAGTTATAAGGGTTGAGTGTTAAAACTCCGCCTGTCGTGGCGAAAAGATATAACAATGTGTGTTCCTCCCGTTGTGGCGAAGAGATATAATGGCGCCTGTCCCATCTGCCGTGACGAAGAGATATAACGGCGTGTGTTCCGCCTGCCATGGGGAAGAGATATAACGATGTATGTTCCGTATGCCATGGCAAAGAGATATAATGACGTTTGTCCTGCCTGTCGTGACAAAAAGATATAATGGCGTATATCCCTCCTGCCATGGCGAAGAGATATAACGACGTATGTTTTGTCTGTCGTGGCAAAAAGATATAACAACATGTATTTCTCCTGTCGTGGCAAAGAAATGTAACAACTAATGTGCGTATAATAGATGTAGATCTTTTGTTTAAGATATTAGATGAAATTTGCTAAATATAGTTGAATTTTTTTACGATTATAAATTTATTTCTAGAAAGGAAAGTATAGGACAAGTAATTTTATTTATAAGTTTTATTTATTCGATTATTGTGTTTTCAGTTGTTTTGTAAAGCTTAAATATTTGGGCTATTATTTGTTTCTTTTTTTTGTTCACTATGTTTATTATGCCCTCACTGAATCTATATGACTCACCCTATTTTTTTCCCTTCAGATTTGTAGGTTGTTGAGTAAGAAATTCATAAAAATTTGTTATTCTGCCCAAGAGTGTTTGTCTTTTAGTAAACCTTCATTGTTAGTGCTGGCTACTGTTACACGTCGACTCCAGTATTTTGCAGTTATAAGAGATAAAGTTTATTCTTTTCTTTTGATGTACATATATATATATACATGAAGTCTTGATATGTCCCTTCTGTATAGTTGGCTCAACTTGTTCTTATAGATGATGCTAGATGCTTATGTTTGTGTTGTGTAACACCCTGGAAATTTCTTATTTTCTGATATATATTCTTTTTATAATATTTGTGATTTTTATGAATTATTTGAGTGACTTTGATTATTTTATTATATTTTTTGATTTACGTGCGCAATAAGCGGGGCAGGAAAAATAATTTTTTTTCCGATGCCAAAAAATTTTAGACTGTGAAATAGAGTCGATTGATCTTACTAAACCCGAAGCCGGACACAGTTTACGAAGTTTTCATTTTTTGAGATTTTATCTGACAAATAAAATCTGGGTACGTCCTATTATCCAACAGACAATAAATATTGATTTTGTTAACTGTAACTTTTGCCCATTTGATAATTACTTTTAGTAAAGTACAAGTTATCTTTTTAGAGTGTCCACTTTATGACATCACATGAATGGCATCATCCTTGACTTTTTCAAAAAAAAAGTGAAACAAAGCTTCCTTGAGAAGCTTCATCAAAACTTAATTGAGAAGTTTTCTATCAAGGCTTGTTGGAGAAGTTTTTCCCTTCTCTCTCTTGGAAGTAACCCACAATTTTGGGAGAGAAAGATGACCATATTTTCATCTTTCATTTAACTATTCACATCACTTTTTCATCTCAAAAGTTTCTACCTTTCTTTCTCTCTTTTTCTCTCACATTTTCTCTTCTCTCTTTTCTCTCCATTCTCACGGCCACAACCCTTTTTCCCCTTCATCCATGTTGGTTTTTCTAAACCACTTTTAGTTCTTGAATCTACTCATCACTTATAAGCTTTTCTTTGTTGAGGTCAACACCCTGTTCTTTCATCTTCATCATTTTCTTCCAAGCTTTAACTTGAAGCTTTTGAGGTAAAATTTTTAATCTTCATTTTCTCTTCTCTTTTTCGTGATTCAAGGCCATTTCTTTTATCATGGTCTTCTCTTTTTTTCAAGCTCTGGATGTTGATTATGTGGGTTTGAATCTTCTAGGGTTTGGTGGTGGTGTTGGACGAAATCTTCAAGAAAGCATCAAGGAGTTTCTTTTCTTATTTTCTCTTAAGGTAAGAGGGAGATTACCCTCTTCAACCACACATGGTGGTAAAGGAACGAACCTTGTATGTATGTGTGGATTCACTCATTTATTTGTATAATTTATATGTTTTGCGATTATTTGATTTTATTTGGTTTCTATTGCTTTGAATAGTATGTATGAGTTATTGGAATAGAAATGTGAAATTTATTGATGGATATGTTTTGGATGCTTGGAAGCATGTATGAGAGGCAAAAGAATCTTTGTTCTTTTTAGGGTGTAGCTCACAGCCAAGTGACCTAAATTAAGGGTCCAAGATAAATCATTGTATTAATTTGGGACTTAAGAAATTAGGTGATAAGTAATTGAGGGAATGATAAAAATTTTGGGACTAGAAATCCTTGGTGGAGGTCTCAGCCAAGAAGGAAGAAAATGGGATATCCAAGACAAGTTTTGTGGTAATTTGGAACTTAGAACCTTAGGTTAAAAAGGAATTGATTAAGGGTAAACAATGATGAAGCAAGATGAAAATTTTTAGGTTCAATGACCCTTAGGGTTCACGGCCATGTGGGGCAACCAAGGCAATATTTTTGGTATCAAGATTGAACTTAAGTAATTAGATGATTAGAAATATAATTAGTGACTCATAAAATGGATAAAAGGAAAAATAATATTTCAACCTTAATTCAAGAGTGATTTTCGGCCAAGAGGTTAAAAATGGGTTTTTAAACAACGTTTAAGAGCTTAATGAATTTAATGACTTAGTGATTTATAAAGTAGAGGATTTAAATCAAGAGAGTTTTCTAAAGGTAATAGAAAAAGGGTTTCGTAAATTAAAGTAGTATGAACTTTGTGAAAGACATTGGAAGGTTGAGCCTAGTGGTGGCTATTTTGTATCATGTGATGGATGTAATATCCTGTTGAGCCCAGTGGTGGTTGTTTTGTATCTTGTGATGGATTTAATATCATGTTGAGCTCAATGGTGGCTATTTTGTATCCTGTGATTGTTTATTGTTCATGCATTGAAAGTCTGGTGGACTATTTGTTAAGGTTGTATGCCTAGGAGATGAATTACACCTTAGTGCGAGTGTGATGGGCCTAATATAGGTCATTGGTTGACCTTGGGGGCGTCAGGGTGCGAGTTTTCCACAATAGCCAATTGGTAGCTCCATTGAGTTATGGGTCAGACCGATGCAAACACACCGACGATCTGAACCGAGACACTCACCCTAATCATGATCTAGTGTAGAATGTCTTGAATAAATCCATGTTGCGCAATTTGATTATAATGAGAAATTTTTAGCACTTGATTTAGGGTTGACGAGATACAGACATGTTTTCCATATCATTCTCTCTGAGAAATTGTGTTTACCTCCATGGAATAGGGAATGAGTACATTGTGCATATGCATAGTTGGTCTGTATACCATTGTGACATTTTATACCTATTCAATTACCTGATACTTGATGAAATAATTATTTATTGAAATTGCCTCTTAAATTAATTTGTTAAATTGATGAGTAACTGATAGTATTATTTTGCCGACTAATATCTGAAAATTGTTGCTTATTGTATCTGGATGGTGTTACTGTCATTTTTATTTCTTTACTGTCATGTTGGTATTGATGTATGAGATCTCACCTCTTTGTTATGTATTTTTTTGCTATATTATTTTATGCTTGATAAAGATCGAGGGGGAAGACGAAGAGGGATTTCACCCTTTTTTACTGTGTTGATTCTACTATGTTCGTGATGACATCGGATCGAAACTTTATGGGTTACGTGAGTGTTTTGTTTCATGGGAGTTTAGATGTATGGAGGATTAACTGGAACTTAGAGCGCATTCGATACACGGGAGACGTTTATGTGATTATTCGTAGGACTCGGGATGAAGTTCCCTTCTTTTCTTTGGATACTACTATACACTTGGAGTTTTTCATGTCGGTTAGGGAGTTATGAGGTGTTCTAAATTATACCCCTCGAGAGGATAGTGATGTGTCCTATGCACGAACTCCTATTCGTCAGGGTGTGCATCCTCCAGTAATCTTATCTTCCGATGAGTCGAAGGAAGATCCATCAGAGGGTCTTCTCCAATAGTTATGGGACTTGACCTATAGTTTGTAGTTTTTGGGGGCCTAATGTTTTTTTGTTATTTTAGAGGGCTGATGTATGTAATCCTTTTTGGGCATGTGAAACTTTTACTTATGCATTACCAAGATCTTTTGATGTATATAAGTACTCATGAAATGTATATTCTGGTTAGATTTATGTAATGTTCTTTATGTTATTTTCTGCTAAATTTATGTTTTACCATATCTATAAAGAAAAGTAAAAGGAAGAAATTGACAAACCCATATGCTTATTTGATAAACAGGAAAAAATTTTATAAATCGAGTTTTTGTTTCTCTTTATGAATTTTGTAATGTCGGTGTGACTGTCCCTCTCCAAAAAGGGGCGTTACATGTTGGATATAGATATGTATTGTTAACCAGGTCTAAATGAAATATGTATTTTGTTCAATTTTTAGAGGAAATTCTGTCGAATTTTTGATAGCTCTAATATAAGTTTCAAATTATTTTCTTTAATTGATGTGATATGGTTAGGCTTGCTAGGCTAGTTGACTACTAAATATCACTAGCTTGTGCGCCAGTCAAAGCCTAAGATTAGGTCGTGACATCTACCCTACTCGTTCCCACGTGCCTTTTTAGTTCACCCTTCATTCTTACATTCCTCGTGTGTGACTCACGTGCTAACCATCCGTTAACTTCTTTAACAGATCGTTAATTGCAAGGGCAAAGTGTATCACACACATATAATATAAGAGATATTGGTGTCATGTTGCAAACAAGAGGAGTGTCATGTGTAATTATCATAAACCTAAGGGGAGGTGAGTGTAATTTTTTCAAAAATAAAAGTGCAAATTTGGGCAATTGTTATGACTAAGTCACAAAGTTTTAGAAGTAAGAATATTATTATATTATGAATAAGGTATTAATTTAATTCAAGCCATATAATTTTATACCTAATTTTCATGAAGATTATAAGCCTTAAAATATTATGTAATAGGTCAGATTGGACCAACTCAAAGTGTAACTCAATTCCGGCTCAAAAATACATCGAGTTTGATTTTTAGAACATAAGCCCAACCCAATTAACCATGGGACAAACCAGATTATAGAGCTGAGTCAAGTCTTGAACACCTTACTTGAAATCTATGGTCAAACAAGTGTTTTTCCAGACAAAAATAAAAAAATTTCACGTGTGATTTTTTTTTTGAAACTTAATTGGTTTTCAAGTCATAATTATCAATTTCATTATTTGTACACTCACTTTTGACACCCATAAGATGTAGTAATCTATGAGGCAATAAGTTGTGATTCGAATTACTTATGTGGTGATATTCTATTACATATAGTGAGTTAAAATTTAAATTTACTAAATCTTACATACAGATCATCATTTATCTTAAAGGTGTTCACCATTTACTCTGACACATTTCAGCACAAATCAAGGATGGGGTGATCAATGATGCCATAAGTGATGATTCTTATTACTTATGTGGTGATGTTCTTTTATTATCCCTAATTTAGCCTAATTAGAGTTCATCATATCTAACATAAAAATCACCACTTATCTTAGAAACGTTCACCACTATGAGTGTCAAAATTTTATTATCCCTAATTTAGCCTAATTAGAATTCATCATATCCAATATAAAAATCACCACTTATCTTAGAAACGTTTACCACATAATATGAGTGTCAAAAGTGGATATATAAAAATATTTTTGTATAATTGTTCCATAACAATTTGGGAGTGGTAACCCTTCTTGAAAAGGAGATGATTAATAAAATCTAGTGTGATTTTGAATAAATTTTGCAAGTAGCTCACTCCTCGAGCAAGTTTGTTTTTAAACTCTTTGAAGATGGATCATACAAACCATATCTACTCCCTTGATATCGTAAGAAATTCTTGCATAAACCTGAAGCATCTAATTGGGTACATGTATGCATTAAGATTAAGATTTAGTATTTTTATGAATCTTAAAAATCTAAGTGTATACGTAATTAATTTCATATTACAAAAAAATTCATAAAAATCTAAGTTCTAAATGATATGGTGTATCTAATTGTGAGTCTTCTAAGTTTAGGTAAAAAAATTTCTGATATCATGAATAACATTACATGTCTACCATTACAAAAATGTTTTTTTAACACAAGATACCCTGGAATATGGTGTTACATGTGGATATGATTTATTGTTCTTATATATCATATGCTAAGTTAGAATAAATATACGTATAAAAATATGAGTGTTGTGTCGTGTGAATTTTTTATTATAAGTGTTCAAATAATAAAATTTCTCGCATATTACTTCATTTTTTACTTGAAAATAATCTACACACACTATTTTTTTATATAAAATTCGTTGCTAATAAATGCTTATAAAGATTATCTTATTCCTTACGGCCTATCCTCCATCCCGAAGTAGTTAACATAGCTGGGATTCGAAGACGTCACGTGCTCGTCCATTCGGTATCTATTCTGATCCCATGCCGCATCTGAAGTCCCAGATCGGCATTTGCATTGCAGTTACTTTGTTCGGCAGAGCAAACACCAAACCAAAACCAAAACCAGCCTCGTAAGGTTTAGTCGGTGCTTTGTATTTAGGCTTAACAGCAAGGAGACGTGAAAGTAGTAGCTCCACCATGGCGGGCTCTGATCCCCACAAGTTGATAACCAAAGCTGATAACTTGTGTGTTCATTCATCTTTTCTCTCTTTTTTCTCTCATTCATATATATATATATATATATATACTACAGTGACAGTATCTTCAGCCTTTCTCGGATGAAACCAAATCATCATAAAATTTGTGTAATGCGAGAATCTGCGACTTGATTATTATCATGCAATTCAAAGGGTAGTGTCACCGTGAAACAAAGAAGGAATTTCCTGCAAGTAGTGATTTTTTTTTCGTGTGGATTTCCATGTTTTCATCGTAGACAAATATAGAATACATGCATCATACAATTTTTTTATTTTTTATTTTTTTGTATCTGAGGTTTGTTTGTATACTCCTAACTTCTAAAGAATGGTGTGATCCAACAACTGTTGGTCTCATACTCTTGTCATGGGTTATGAAGACTCTTCTGACTTCTAAACACTGGGTATTGATCAAGTTTTTAACTTGAAGTGTGATATAATTATTTCAAGTACCTGAGGACTGTATTTATCTACCGTGTGTAAGAAGATGAGATGCATAATAGTTTGTAAAAGTAGGGCTTTTTTAAAAATAGTTTTAAGGGAAGTATGAGCGTATTGGGTATGTAGTTCTCATTCTCAATATGATCAAGAGAAATTTTTATCTAAACATAATATACATAGTTAGGTATACTAAGTCAATCAGGATTTAATATTTTCATAAAGTATCATAAAATTAATTATAAAACACAAAGATCTATATAAATAGTAAGTTCTAATTGACTTAATGCACCTAACTGTAATACACTATATATAAGTAAGAATTTCCCTATGATCAAACTGTGGTTTAAGCCTTTGATTCAAGGACATAGTAGTTTTATTGTTTCTCTTCTTATGAATTATATTTACCTTTAATTTCCTTCTCGCTTCAGAACGACACTCAGTCTCACAAGGTGGAGTGCAGATTGGAGAAGTGCTACTCTCCTTTATGAGCAGGCTGGTAAACACATTCGTGCATTTCTAAATTATTGATTGTATATATATATATATGCAAATAATATAGTGGCAAGTCAATTCAAAACTAAAATTTTAGAGAAAAAAAGCATCTGGCTAAATCTACGAAACTCTTATTTTCTGTAGCTAATGGGTTTAGACTTGCAAAGGACTATGAGAGAGCAAAAGGAGCATATGAGAAGGCTTCAAAAGGACAAGAGATGCTTTCTTCGTATCCTTATTTTATTTTAATTATAGTCTTATTCTTCATCTTCTTCCATTACAGAGAATAAACAAATGATCATTGTGGATGGTTGTTGCTGTATTTTGTATGGTCTTCTATAATGTTATTATATTCACTGTGTTAAACCGTATCACTTTATCTTTCCTTGACAAGTAAACCAGACCTTGGGATGCAGCTAAGCACATGGAATCTGCTGCTGCTATGTCAAAGGAACTAACAAACTGGAGAGAAGTCAGGGATTTCTACCGAAGGGCATCTGAATTGTACATTGAATGTGGGAGATCACAACCTGCATCAGATGCTATTGCAAAGGGAGCCCGGTAAACAGATTGTTTACCCTCTTACTTTGGAGCTGCATTCCATGTTTTATTACTATTAGTCTATTATTATTATTATTTTTAATCTTCAATTTATGTTGAAGTAACCAACCAGATATTAACATGATAACATCTATTGCAATTCATAATGTGAAAGATCCAAAAAGCCAGTATTTAGTAACTCCATGATGATCAATTGCCCATCTGTTCTTCAATAAAAACAAGGAAGCTAAAATCTTTATGTAGTGTGTAGTTTATGCAGTCCTTGGTATATTTGGTTGGAGAGGAATGCTTGCTTCTGTACTGTATGGGTCTCCCTGCCCCTCAATTTGCCTTGGGATAGGATTCTACTCATACCTATTTCAAGGGAGTTTCCATTTCAGATATGCATAGAAATTAGGAAGCATTGCTGATTATTTATTTTTTCCAGTTCTATGATGTATTTGTATTTTTGCCTTCTTCTGTTTTGGACGATATCTTATCCTTCTGCTAGCTATGTTTCCCCTCTTTTTGTTCTAATAAATTTTGTTTTTCTATGGAAGACAGATATCACCTATTATTCTGCTCAGTCAATCAAGACTAGAAATGAAATAATATTTGATTTATTAGTAATGAATAATTAGAAGTCATCCATAAGTCTGCTAAAATTAATACATCATGAATTGCAGATGCTGTATTAAACAAACAATAATCAATGTGTATATATTGGATCTTGATACATAATATAGTCTATTGGGAATTCAATAATATAGCTCTCTCCTTCTCTCTCTCTTTCATAATATATTTTTCCTATGCAGTGCATTGGAAGATGCCATGCCTGAAGAAGCTATTCAGCTATATACTGATGCTTGTACAATTCTTGAAGAGGATGGAGAAGAGCAAATGGCCTTTGATTTATATCGTGCTACCACTAGTGTTTATATAAAACTTGAGAAGTAAGTTTTGAAAAAAAATTAGATAATGTACATTTCCATGTTGTGTAGAGTATGAAGTACATCTTATCTTCCATTTTTTTACCATTATTATAGTTATTTTTTTAATGTAATGTAATTAGATATTATGTTTGTGTCTGTGCATGTAGTTGAATGTCTATTCATGCTTCTCCATTGATTTCATTTTTATAAGTTGACATATCTGACACAACATAAGTCAAATATTACAGTTGAATCCTGAAAAGTGCAATATAACATGGATATATTTAAATATTCCCTTAAGTGAAGAGCATTATTCCTGGCGTCTACTCTACTAGATCCACAGATACAAGGCCCTCTATACTGATGTATTCTTTTTTTATTTTTTTTGGTGCTATACTGATGTATTCTACCATGTCAATATATGGCATTTATATCTTGAAGAATATTTTTGTTTCATTCTGGTAATTTTATGCTTACAACCTTTTCAAATGTTCAGCTTGTTGCCTGTGATGTGGGATAAATGTGGTTAAGCTGTGATAGCCAGATTGAAATAGGACAAGAACAGCAAACAAATTAAAGATGAGATGATAGCTTAGGACCAAATTGTTGATCCTTTGGGTGCTGTGAATGGAAACTCCAAATTAGAACTTTAGGCTTCTTTGTGGTAGATTGAAGCAAGAAAAAATTAGGTTTTAAACAAAACAATTTTAGTGATGTGTAACCAAAAAAACAATTCTACTTAGTACTCCCTCCGTTCCTTTTTATCTGTCTTTTAGGGTTCGTTTGGATTTATGGTATTGAGTGGAATAGAATGGAATAGAGATAGGTTCCATTGTTTGGTTATGTTAAAAAAAGATAGAATGTGATGGGAGTGGATGAGATGGATTCCATCCCATCCCACCAGAAACCATCAATTTTTTTCTCCCCAATTTGGAGGGTATGGAATGGAATCATTTTTTTTTTGTATGAATACCATCCCATCCCACCAAAAACATACACTTCCCAAACAATAAAATGGTAACTTTACTTCATTCCATCCTAAAATATTCAAACAATGGAATGATACTTTTTTCTCATTCCATCCTAATCTATCCCATCCCATCCCATCTCATTCCATTCCATTTTATCACTTACTAAATATCTAAACATAGCCTTAAGGTTTTTGCACTGGAATTAAGTGAAATATAGATTGATAGGACTAAATTATTCTTTCTCACTCCATTAAATATGTGTAAGAAATTGTAGAAATTAATTAATATATATAGTTATTAGACTTAGTGGAGATATTAAATAATAGGGGTAAAATTAAAAAAATAATAATTAATACATCTTTAAAATTCTCAAATGACAAATAAATTGGGACAAAATAAATTTTCTTAAAAGATAGATAAACAAGAATGGAGAAGTAACGATTAACACTAAAAATACTAAGCTAAATAGAAGGAAAAGAAAAACTCACCTGGGGTTTCTTAGGTTGATACCTCAGAAACTGTTTGTCACGGCACAAATGAAACAAGATTTGTGGCTAATCAAACTCTTCATTATACAGATCAATGCTTGAATTGAAAGAAAGCATTAAGACTTTTGTGACTGTATTTAATCTTATGACCATTAAGCTTTTTTTACTCATAGCCCCATAGTAATTAAGAAACTAGAAAGACTTTTCACAAAGTAGACTCCACATGCTTCATGGTTCCAACTGAACAGGGATCCACCCTTATCTTTTGAATTTAAGCCCAACCGCAACTACTGACCAATATCTAAGAAATTTGCTAAAATGTCGATGAAAGGAGAAGGATTTAAGTAGATCTTGTCTATCTAGTTGTATAGACTAAATTAATCAACACTTGAATAATTATATAGATCTTTGTGTCACATAATTATTTTATATTAAAAATGACAATGTATCACTTATCAATTGGTTTAGTCTACACAATTTATGTAAATATGATCTACACAAGTATTTCACCTATGAAAGAGTAACTAAACAAAACGAAAAGTTAACTGAACCAGCAAGTTCTGACACTAAGAACATTAAATGGACCAAGAATTAACTTATCAATGACTTGAAATGGGATCTTACGTCAAAACTAGACCACAACACAATTTCTAAGGAAAATGTTTTGTGTCTAACTTTTATACGTATATCGTATTTATATTATACATTAATGTGAGAGATATGTCAAATTATTTTATATACAACTATAGCATTCTTGTGGAATACAAAATAAATTTGTAAGTGAGTTAAAAAAAGTTAAACGTATAAAAATTAAACGAATAATGAGACTGAATATTTTTTTTTTTCCTTGAAGCTTATGTCTGCTTTGGGAAGTGCAATTGGTGTTATTACCAGAATATTAATACACTATTAATTTGCACAACTGTTAATTTTAATACCTGAACATTTCATTTATTGTATGCTGATTTGCACATTTCTTGGGGTATGGTACCATAATACAATTACACAGGTATACAGATGCTGCATCTTTCCTGCTGAGATTGGGATTAGCAGCTGACAAGTGTAACGCTACCAATAGCCAGTGCAAGGTCTGGAATAATTTTATTTTGCATTTTGTATCTTCAGTAAATTCCTAAAGAAAAAGAAAATGCTTTTTAGGTCTGTCTTCCCATGTTCTGGACAAATATGCTGATATAATTGTAAGTATGACCATAATTGGTAAACACGGTGGCATCTGTATGTTTGGTGTGTTAAGTAAGAGTATTTGCTTTCTTATACTTTTTCTTGTTTGGTGTGTTAAGAGTATTTGATTAACTAAGTTAAATACTTAAATACAAGCAAACTAACAAGTAAAGACTCATTGACTGGAATTGCAACTCAAACACGACCTTAGTCACCAAAGCTTATATAGTTGTAGCCACAGCAGCTGACAATGTCCTTAATCTTGGTTGCTTGTATTAAGACTGACAAAAACTGTTTTGCAGTAAAAGATTGAAGTACCCTTAAGCTTAAAATGAAGGTTGCAGGCAATGTAAAGGATTTCTGTGATGTTTCATGACTCATTATGTTTAAGTTTCAAAATGGTTGGCATTTCTTCAATTAGTGCAAAGCTGCTGCATCATTGTTATAATGTTATTCTAACCCTGCCGCTGCCAGTTGAGGAAATGTTTTCGTGTCCGTGTGTTGGATGTTCATGTGCTGAGATTTACATATGGTTATCTTATGATGAAATTTCACTCACGTACCTGCTCATAAATGCAGGCATATCTTAGTACAATTATTGTCTACCTTTATGCTCATGACTTTAAGCAAGCAGAAAAGTGCTATAATGACTGCTCTCAGTAAGCTTCTGCCTCCTCCCTTGTTTTGCTATTATGTGGCTGCAAACTCAACCAACATGTGACTTGGATCATTATGGCACTTCTATGTGAATTGAACTCTCATTGTCATCATTGTTATTGTCTTTGTTGTTATTATTATTATTAATTATTATTAATATTGTTATTGATCTCAGTAAGCTTCTGTCAACTTTTTGTTTCTTTTTTTGGTCTTATTAAATTTCTTCTTTTATAAAAAAAGAATTATTGTAATTGTTCTCATTATTGTCTCTGCTTCTTTAGAACATCATAGCATAAATCTTATGGGTTCACTCTGTTATGTTATTTTATTTTCTAAGATTGACTGTTACTCTGTAATTTTATCGTGTGCTCCATTCGATTAATTATTGGAACTGATGAATAAAAGGGCATAATGCTTGTGGTGTCTCTAGGATTGATGCTTTTCTCAGAAGTGACATGAATCGTTGTGCTAGCAATCTTCTTGCTGCATACACGGATGGGGACATTGAAGAAATCAAACGTATTACTCAATCCAGCATCGTTTCAAATCTTGACCACGTTGTAAGTGATTTAGTTTATGTGCTGATTTACTTTTGGAATGGGTAGCAAATGACCATAATGAGTACAATCTAGCTATATAAGCTTTTAGGCTTTCGGGTCTGTTGTCATGTTGTCAGGTCTTCCTCTTCTTCTTCTTTAGTGCATGAATTAAATAGATTAGTCATTACAGTTTCAAGGTTTACTGGCTGCAACCATTTGTTGATCCTGTTGCCATGTAATTTAACTCGTGTTAAAATCTGCAAATCAACCAGGGTACAATATTTGGTAATGATCTGCCATCAGACTAGACTCCTAACATAACCAGATTAAAGACTAAAGAGAAGTCTGAGTAAGCCTTTGTTTTTGGGCTGCTGTAAGGGGACAAGCACAGCTATCTGTCCCACCTGATGGCTATTACGCATCGAAAAATTCTTGTCTAAACCTGAAGTATTCAAGTTAGACGTATCAAGTTAATCAGTACTTAACATTTTTATAGAACTTTGTACTTTTAATTGTGTGGCACAAAGTCGTATAAAAATATTAAGTACTGATTGGCCTGATATATTCAACTGGGTACTCTAAGTTTATGCAAAAATCTCTCTTATGCATTTCCCTAACAACATGTCTCTACATATTTTATTCATATAATCTTTTTAGCAATTCTGAGGAATAAGATAAGCCTACAACTCGTTTCTTCTAAGCTTGCTTCAATTCTTAACATCCAAATTGAGTCAGCTCAGCGTATATCCTAAACATAGAATCTGTCATCAGTCTGTATCCTCCTAAAGCCCAAGGAGCACATTGCGGCTGTAAACTATAAACTACTTGCATGATGACTTAAAGTTCAGCATTGCATCTTTTACCAGTCCACACTGGTTTCAATCCATTGGCAGTCTTCCTAGGGCATCTTAATATCTAGATACTTAGTTCAAGGCTGTTCTAGACTTCTAACAGAAAACCTTAGATTTCCTATGATAAGATTAAGACTTCATACTAGGTGGTTTCAGAAGTTGCTTCTTTTTATGCTCTACCGGCCCTTTTCTTCAACCTGCTCCCTATATTGTCAGTGTCAGCATCTATTTTTCCACACTCTTTGAATATGTGAGACAAATTCTCATTCTGAGCTTTTGTGAGCTCAAACCTCTGACATTGCATAGGCCACTCAATTGTTGAGCTCAAGCTTGTTTATCACCTTAGCCATCCCTTGTAGATATATTGTCACCATCTATGATATCTTAAGGAAAAAGTTCCTCCAAAATGAATTTATCTCTAAAATAAATAAATAAAGATATATTCATCTTTAATTTAATATAACGTATTAAGATCTTAATACACTAAAATTTAATAATAAATACATATTTACTTATTTATTTTAAAAAAAAATTATTTTAGAATAGCATTTATCCGATATCCTATTATTTATGGACAATGATTATCACCTGCTTTTAAAATTTTACATACACCATCTTTAATCAGTAGTTAGTGACTTATTACTTTTATTGATGCGGACTCAACTTTTTATTAAACTTTCTAGCAAAATGTCCGCAGATCATTAGGCTTGCGAGGAAACTGCCTACTGGCGATGTGAATGAGTTGAAGGCTGACACTGCCAAAGAGGAAGAGCAGCCATTGGACGAAAATGACCTGACTTAACCTCTAATCGTCTTCAGCTTTTTTACCATCTTTTCCCCCTTTGCTATCAATAATATATATATCTATTTATAGGAAAGAGAAAGATTGACAACCCCGTTTCAATTTTATGAACGAATTGATCACTATATATTCGTTTCTGTAAACAAACCTTTTTGTTATTTTGTTGCATTTTATTGGGTGAAGACATTTTCTATGTCCCAATATATGTGGAATGGAAGCAATAAGTAATATGAAAGGAGCGCTACTCTTTCATCTGAGTGAGATGTGTCACTAGGGTGATGAGTTTCTTGACAATTTGTTATTAAAACTTTTTCTTTTTCTTGTTTTTTTGTTTTGTTGACAACAACTAAAAATTTGGCACTACAAATCTCTCAAGCATCGAAGAATTTCTCAGTAGAGTGGATATTTTTGTGGTGTTTCACTACTACTGATTGCTGGTCAATTATAAATTGACACATAGAAGATAGTTTCACACCTAGATCCACTAAAACATCTCATTTTATGCACTTCCTTCAATGGATATGGATCCATTAAACTCGAAGTTGGGTTTTCTAGCAACTTTGCCTACACACTCTGTTGCAGCATCGCCTTTGCCTCACTCTTATTCGCGCTAAATTTCACCTCTGTCTCGCTCATCTTTATGCTAAGGTGGCGATTTAAGTTATAAAATTATATTTTTAGGAATAAAATTGTTTAGGAATAGTAATTTTAAGAATGATATTATTGAGAATAATGATTACCACGTTTGGTTAAACTTAAACTTGTTGACAAAAATATTCTCATTAATGAGTAATGACTAATGATTGCTGATGGTGGTAGGGGGTGGCCGAATTCCCGTGATCAGTGATTAGCATTGGTGGCCAAAGTCACCAGCCATCGTTAACTGCCACCAAGGCAGAATGGCCGAATTTCAGTGATCGACCACCGTCAATCGTTGACATGGGCAGAAGGTGGCTAAATTTCTGTGTGATGGCTAAAGTCGCCAGCCACCATCAACTGCTAGCAATAGTAGAGCCTGGCCGGATTCCAGTGGTCGGCAACAATAGCCGAAGTCACTAGTAGCGATAGAGGGTGGTTAAATTTCGGCAATCAGCGTGGGCGGGCGATCGCCGGTGGTGGTTGGTGGTCACAACTAGCAATGATACGGTTGTGCTTATCTAATAACATGACAACAGAAGGATAGGTATTTTTGACATTTTACCGGGCAAAATATTCCCATGACTCACTGTGACCAATTCTAGTTTTAAGGTTATGTTTGGATTTGTGGGATTGAGTGGATAACAAGAGAATTGAATGTAATGAAAATAGATTTTATTATTTAGTTATGTTAAAAAAAGATGAAATAATATAAAAGTAGGTGGGATATATTTTATCACATCTCATCAAAAATTATTAATTTTCTTCTCCCAATTTAGGGATATGGGATGGAATGTAATGATAATTTGCTTTTCCACTAAAAATAAAATTATAATTCTTACTATTTCATATACTTTCCAAACAATGAAATGGTAACTTTATTCTATTTCATCATAAAATATTTAAACAATAAAATGATATTTTTATCCTATTCAATTCTATTCCATCTCATCTCATTCTATCTCATTTCATTACATCAATTACTAAATATCTACGAATTAAACACCCCCATGAAGTATAGTTTCAAGGGAAGCACTAAAAGGGAGAAACTCTTACACACTATGAGAATAATACATCAATATAATATAAGGTATTGAAACTAAATATATTCTCTCATATTAATTTTATAAATGGTAAGGTAGAGTTACGAAGGGAAGCTTCAGAATCACATAACTTTTAATGAAATGTGAAATCAGGATGATGCGTGATAACACAGGCTCAAAGATAAAAATTAAAGATTATATCATATCACAAGTTACACAGTTTAAGTATCTTGAATTTATCATACAAAGAGATAGAAAAATAGAGAGATATAAATCATAGTATCCAAGTTGGGCTGATTAAATGGATGAAGGTTTTAAGTATTACTTGTGATCAAAAGATGTCCCTCAAGCTAAAAGGCAAATTTTATTGCACAATCATGAGACCAAAAATGCTATACGGTAATGATTGTGAGGCAATAAAGTGCTAACAAGAACATAAAATAAGTGTGATAGAGATGAAATTGTTACGTTAGATGAGTGGTCATACAAAAAAAGATAATATTAAAAATGAATGTATTTGAAAAAAAATAGTAAAATCACGCTTAAGATAGTTTTAACATGTGAGAAAAAAATCAATAAAAGTCTCAATTAAAAAAGATGATCAAATGGAGGATAGCTCAATTATTAGAGGTAGAGGAAGATTAAGAAAAACTCTAAATGAAATCATTAGAAATAATTTAAATTTAAATGACTTTTATGAAAAATTGATTGTTGACACAGGACATAGTGACATCGTTTGTTCTATATAACTAATTTCACCTTGTGGAAAAAAATTTTGGTTGTTGGTATATAAATTTTATAATAATATAAGAAAATATGAGCCGTTAAATGTATTATTTTCAAGGTACCTAAGAAGAATATTTGTTGAACCATGCGACTATAATATTGAGTAAATGGCATTTGAGAGGAAGGTAGGGACACAGTTCCCCCAACAAATTCCTGTCCTTATAAATCCACCAAACGAGACCGCATTGGCTGCTCCCCACAGAAATCCAGTTCCACCAATTCACCTAAAACTCACTTCTTTTTTTGGGAAATTTGACTTTCCTCTCGGGGTTTGGTGGGTAGAGGATTATTAGTTGTAAGGGAGTCACATGGAGCAAAGCTACAACAAATTAAAAACGGCATGTGGAGATTTATGCATTGCTGTATGCATGAAACTAAGATCAGAATCATCAGATATTCAAAATTCTGAAAAGGAGCAGAGAGTATTCTGAATTTCAAATTCTCCATGTATTCTTCCTATTGTTATCATCAAACATCAATTATAACAGCAGAGCATTTGTGTTTTTTCTGTTTATATACAGAAATTTAAAGAGAATGGAGATCACTAAGGATGAAAGATGTAAAACCTAAATCCCACCAACAGCTAAAGGCTAGACCTTGAAAACCAAGTCTAAATTAAATTCAAAAGGAAAGTTTGAATGGGTCAATGGCATTAGCACCTACAATAGGTCAATGTCATTATCCATCTCTAACCAGGTCACTGACACTGGGCAATTAGCAAAATTTGTCTCATGGCTTCACCCAGCAACTTCTTCAGTTTAATTGGTCTCTGAAAGAATGGACCTAAGTCCTAACTAATGACTAAATTGAAACATGACTATCCAGAGTCAGACAGAATTGGGATCTTATTCTTGCCTTATCTACAAGCTTTCTGGATCTCCTCAATCAGCGTTGCAAATGCCACTCTCCACTGAGTTAACTGTGCATCAGAGCTGAATAAGTTATGCATTGCACTTAACTCATCAGGACTTGCCTTTTTCAAGAATCCTTGTAGCATTGATTTCATCTCTTCAAACGAATGACAACTACCTCCTATGTTATCTTGCTCCTGCTTTATCAAGTTGACACCAAAAAGTTTGGTCTTGTCATCACCTAAAGAGTTACTTGAATCATGTGTGAACTTATAGCCATCAATGGCACAGCCTGAAGATACAGAGACAAGTCCTTTGTGATTCCAGTACTCTACACATTGATGACTTGGATCTTGAGCTTCGATGGCCTGAAAAAGTTTGTCAAAATGGATTAAAACATCAGAAGTTAGAACATAATTCCAGGGCTAAATACTATGTGACTGTACTGGAACAAACTAATCCAGCAGTCATTGAACAAACTTGAACATAATAAGCTATGTTAATCTAGTTCAGCACAATTGGTTAAAGATAAGATCCGAACTATGTGACTGTAGTTCTACATTAGAAAATATATTCAGCAGTGATATTAATTTTAGGTCAACAAGAGCATCATATCTTTAAGATTCATCAGTTTGCATTACCTGAATAATAGAAGGCGAAAGGAATCCAAACATTTCATGACCGTTAATGCTTTGTAGAAGCTCCAAGGAAGGAAGTTCTAGTTCACCTAGACTCCTTCGCTTCATGATTTCATGATTTAGTCTCTCAAGAACTGTTTCCCAGCACTTATCTGCTGAGGTGTTTGTGAAAGTCTCACTTGGATGTTCTTCCATGGTAACCTGAAATATATTTTACTTAATGAAATACAAGCATACTTCAATTGAAAGACATGTCCATGCAAATAAATACAAACTTGAAACATTAAAACTAAAAATAGTTAAACGAACAATCAGTATTTTCTAGTAACATCATTGGGTTTCTCAACTGAAAATGAAATTATCACTCTGTTTCATTTATATCTTTTCAGATTATCGGATTCTATACATTCAAACAACAATGCCACAGCATAAACTTTTCGGTTCAAAGAAAAATTAGCAGCCATTGAGTTTCTCCAGAAAATCTCCAAGAAAAATGCAAAACAAGCACAGAAGAAAACAGCAAAACAGTCATCCCAACAATACATATTGAAGCAACTATTACTTACAGAGTTTAAGATGAAAGAAGACTTTATTAAAAACAGAGAAGAGTAGAAGGAATCTTCCTAGAGCAAACAAAAATAATAAAAGTAAAAAGAAGAAAAAAGAGAATGAAAATATAATAGCTCAACTCCCTAATCCCTGTGCAAGCTAGAAGAAGAACCCCCTCCCACTCTAAAGAAAACATCAACTGAAACCATACAAAAGCCTAAGAAAGCAACCTGTCCCATAAACATTGTGTGGATAAAAGTCTTTTCTGAAAATATCTAGTAGCATTGTTTTTTATCCAAATACACAATACTCCAGCAAACAGCATACTTGCACAAAAAATTACATGTCTATAGCCTTCTATAGAGAGAGAAAGTATCATAGAGAGAAACCTTTGATTTCTGTGAATATATAAGTGAATAGAACTGTGCACCTTAACTCCAAAATGTGCACCTTAACTCCAAAATGTGCACCTTAACCCTAAGTACACTAAAGTACTTTATATATACATAAGACTTTCTACAGCCCCCAAAGCCCGGACAAATGAATGAAAAGAAAATACCCAAAGCGTTAAGGCAAACAATTATTAGCTATATTATTTTAAGATAAATCATATAGAGAAAATGACTGCCAATAGTTATAACAAATTATTCTTGAAGTTTAGTCTACATTGGAGACCAAGAAACTTTGTTTTTTAATATTGATACCAAAAGGCATTTGAAAATAGAAGCACACAACTGAAAGATAATTATTCCTACATTTCACTCGAATAACAATAGGGACTTTGCTCCCCACAATACGTTCCCGTTCGTCTAGCAATAATCCATCGTAGTAAGTTGAATCAATGAATACAAAGAAAAGAACCACTACTATTTACAGTTCCTGGAGCCAGTAAGATCAGATGCACTGGGTTTGCTCCAACTCTTAAACTAAACTGAGAACAAAGGTGACTATAAATTGCTGCTGTCAATTAAGCAACATATCCTCAATTTGACTTAAGACCATTTATGACCAAAAGACTTCTACTGTTCAGAAATTTGACCTTTGATCTGACACCTACTCTGCCTTTAGGTGCTGTGTTAGACTATGATAGATACCCGGACATAGGGATGAGAACAATACTTTGTTATTAATAACTGTCTAAGACAGCTAACAGAATGCTAATTGTAAGTGAGTGAAGTAGATGAATATAAATAGGGAGGGGGTCTATTGGGGAGGTAGGTCAATTTTTGTGGAAGGAAAGTTTAGGGAGAGCCATGCGACTCACGAAGATCCTGGAAGAGTGAGTACAGCAGGGTCTTTGTAACTCTATACTTTTTAATACTTGTACTCTTCCTCTGGGTTCTGTATCACATCGATCAGTTTCAGAGAAGAGAATTCTATGAATAAAATTCATCTTTTATAGTCTTTTCTGGTCCAGTTCTATTAGAATATCTCAGAATATTTTCAGTGTTTCTCAAGAATATTTTAGAAGATCTTTAGAGTATATTGTGGAATCAATTAGTCCTCTAATTGAGGAAGCAATCTTAGGTGTTGATTCCTAATTTCATTATGTTTCCTGTTTTGTTTCCTTATTCAATTAGGGTTAGGAGGAGTCTTATTGTATCAGTGGCCTTGAGGCTTGTACTAGTAGTAATATACTAGTACATGACTAATTATTAGTATAAAATAGGTGTTAGTGCTTTGAATTTTACACACACCAAAATCATATTATTTAGAGCCTAATTTCTCTCTTTTCCTCCTTCGGTCCTTCTGTATCTACACCCCATAATTTCAACATACTGATTGGCCAACGAAAATGGACTCCAAAGGTAATGGAGCTGGGAGATTATTGATTTCATGACAATTAAAACCAACAAAATTTGTGGCTATAAACTGGAAATAACAAATCTAGAAACAGTAACTTGTCAATATGATTTCAAACTTAAAATAGAAACAAGGTCAGGAATGATACCTTGAAAAGAGGCCCAAGAAATCCAGCATCAGAGACTTCAGAAACGTAGTTACAGATTCTTGCTGGATCAAGAATGCTGAAGAACTTAACACGACTCTTGAATCCTTCATAAGTTTACCAAGATTAAAGAAAATTTAAACTCCTATAAAAATAATTAAAGGTATAATCTAAACCCAGAAAATATTCTACCGCAGCATACCTTTTGGATATATTGCATCCTTACTGCACCACAACTTTCCATACAAAACAGAGCCCAAACTTACAGGCTCGACATAAGTACCAAACTTTTGAATTAGGAAGCTTTGGTTTGTCAAAGATATACTTGCATTGGAGGTGTCAACAACTCCTGTTTTAAGTACAGTGTTGACTTGTTCCCCTGAACCTGAATGCATTTGCAGATCCACCCCAAACAATTTATAACCGTCAGATGTACTAGAATTTTGAACATCCCTTGCACATGATGAAAAATCTTTCTCCAGGACAGCAAACAAGTCTGATAGGTTACCATCAGCACCAAATTCCATGTTGTCTCGTTCCTTTCTGCCCTCTGAATAGCAGACTTTTTCCACATGTGGAACGTCCGTATTATGATGGTTATCATCAATATGCAGCAAATAATTTTCATGTTCATCAGATATAATGTCAATATTCAAATCCATAGAACCTGCCTGCTCCACCTTAACTTCATTGTCCATGACCAACTTTTTATCATTAATATTGTCATTTTGACTATCTGTAGTGCCATTTGTTGCATTAGAAGTTTCATGGTGAGACTCTGAGTGGACTAATTCTGAAGAAACATTACTATAAGGACTTCTAGGTATATTTGAATTTGACTTCTCCTTGCTTCCTGCACAACAAGTTGAGCTTTTCTCTTCTTCATAACTCTTGGTTTTGCACATGACTCTCTCCATATCTGGTTTACACATGCAAGCATCCTCAGCATTGGCAGAAACCATTCTAGAGTTTCTATTTGCCCACACTTCAATAGCATGTGATTCTCCTTCTAATGCTTCAACCAATGTACATAGCTCGTTTGCAGTATAACGAAACAGAACAAATCTTTTGTCCATTCCACAAGAGCAAAACAAATTTGAGTGTCTAAGACAAGAATATCTGTCAGGAGAGCACTCGCAACCTACAGCAGATAGATGCAAGTCGTAGAAGCAAGAGAAGCACTCTCTTTCCTTAAAATTATCAAAGTCACTGTCCATCTTCAACATCTTTAAATGAGCCGGAAGACAGTCAAGCCTCTCTTTTTCCATTATTATTCTTGTCTGTCAAAAATAAGTATCACAGAAAAAAAATTAAATTAGATATCTGCATGGTAACTAAAACTAAATAATAAACACCTTCCAAGTTTTATGGAGCTTTCTAAATGTGTGGAAGGGTTATGGTCAAAGAGGAGAGACCCTACAAGAATCATTACCTTAACTGCCTCAGTAAGAACTCCATCTTGCCCACAGGCACTTGTCCATTTTAAATTTTTTAGATTTTCCTTTCCATGAAGAGTTATCTCTGCAAGGGCTCGTACAGCTTCCTGAGCTGATCCAAATAACAACTTGTCATGTGACAATGATGTCTTACGGCACTGCAAACTGTAAAGCTCGGCAGCATTCTGGCCATGCACAAACCAATCAACAGGAGCCACATTCACAGCCTCTGCACAGTTGAAGCCACAATTGAAGCCAGAGTGGTATGCCCTTGGAAAGGTAATAACAAATTCCCCAGAATGCTGGACAGTGCGATATACTGGTACTCCCTCAGATTTAAGAATTGAAGGAGAAAACTGAGTTACCTGCTCAAAGATGAAATCATAGCCACTAGAATCACAATACAGTTCCCAAACTCTACTGCATACAGATTATAGAATACTAAAATATCTAACACTGAGTACTGAACAGATGTGCTGGAGAGTTATGGAGATAAAATAGTGTCATCACTCTGTTAGAAATATATTTGTCAAAATTCAGCCCACTACATAACGAGGGAAAGGTGATAAACACATAAATATACAATATTTTCAGTCTTTCATAGACTTGAAAGGATACCTTGACAAGGGCAAGGCTCCTCCAGAGAGGAAATATCTAGAGAGCTAAGAGGATATTAATTTAAAACATCACCAGGTCTGAAACAAGTTTATAGCCTAAGATAGTACATTACATAAGAGCACCACCGCGACAATAATAGAGCTGAAAATTTATGTGCCATACAGAATACATCATGCAGGATATTTGTCTAGAGGAACCATTGGGTCATCAAGATGATGCTTACTCTTAGTCACCACTTTTTCCCTAACACAATAGCAGCTTACTGGGCAGACTCTAAACTGAACTTTGATTCTTAGGGAGTGTCAAGGACCAATTCTCCTAAAAGCTTAAGCTATTAGGTGAAGGGCTAATAATAGTTTTATATCTGCAACTCGCCCACTCATGCAAGAGCCATTTGGGCTTGAGGCATGGATGGTACATTGTTCCATCTTACCTAGTGCATTTAACTTACCTATGAAGAATGGGGGAGGCAAGGATCAAACTCTTGATTGCTTGGTCATGGAGGCTCTAATACTATATCAAGGACCAACTCTCCTAAAAGCTTATGGAGTTAACTAGAGCCCAGGAAGAGTTTTATATCTTTAACAGCGAGAATAATGGAAAAAATATCTTCTCTCTCTTTCTCATAAATTAATACCTTATAACTATAGCTTATGCTATATATTTCTACATAAAAAGGGATCATGCACTGGACTGATCAGAGTGCCACACCTTTAACTGATAATAAACATGAAATGACACTTTGAACATTTCGAAAACTCATCATGATTTTGGTTTTCTTAACTTTCATAAGTGAGCTGAGTTCCTAGCAAACTGCAATAAGGAAAGTACAACTTCAAGTATCCTACCAGTTCATTGAGTAGATTTGGTTGTTCTTCAAATAAATCAGGCAAGTGCTTTCTCATTGCATCTTCCAAAGCTGAAGCATGGCTTCCAGGTACTCCATACCATACTTTTGGGTCACCCCAGTGCAGATAATTAAGTGAATAGAGGTGATGATCCTCGACATGCTGTTCCAAGGAGCAGAAAATGAGAACATGGTGTTAGTCTTTATAGGAAAGTATAAAGATTTGAAACAACATCAATGCAAAATTCAAGAGATTATTACTCGTTTTATAGCATAACACTTCGAACATATCAACATAAAGCAGTGGAACCTAAAATACTGTGAGTGCTAACATACTGAGGATTCTATTACACTAGACATGATTTAATGAACCTAAAATAGCGGCCCCTCTCTAGTCTTTATTAGTTCTAGTTATTTATTTTCTCCAATGAACCATTAATCAAATTATAATTTTTATCAAATAAACAGATGTTAAAAATTTTCAACTCAGCTTTCATGAAAAATAACTTCAACTCTATATGTCTACAGACAGATTCAGAGAGAGATGAAAAAGAAAATCGGTAATATTATTTGGTATTCCTTAAACTTTGTCTCATTCATAGATATAGACTTAAAAAAAAAATATAATTCTCAGTACTTACCCAGCAAAATGATGAAAAGCACATTCCAACATACAGCCATGGAACTAGAACTCCTGAGATATCACTTTCTTCAAAACATAATGCAGAACCTGGCAGTCGTGGGAAGTTATTCAGATTCCAGCCAGACAGGGCATACTGATCTGAATCACTCTTAGTTAAGGATGATGTCTTAGGAAAACCACTTCCAAGTGCTCCAGTTTCCAAGTCAGCTCCATAATACACCTATAAAATCAAAGTAACATATAAGCTGTTTGCCCAATTATGTGACACTAAACACCAATAATGTTGTCAATAAACCATAATTAATACCTCAACTTCATCAGTTGGTTTCTCTATTATTCGCCAGTACTCGCCTTCAATATCGTCCACAGAGGGCTCCCATCGCTTCTGGTAATTATTATCACTAACTTTTCCATCTTCTTTGGCATCATTCAACCCAAAGTAACAATCTTTAAAAAGATTAGCATATTGCTGAAAGTCTTTAAGTGTGAAGTCTGACCCTGATTGGAATCCAAATTTCTCATCAGGTTTTGAAGCAACATTAGCTTCAGAATCTGATTTGGCAACTCTCTTATATGTGCCCATTTTTGAGTGCTTTCTACGTTTTCTTTTCCTTCCCCTACTTTTCTTTCTCATAGGCTCCCTGTTCTGAAGCAAGTCAATTTGCTGTATTCGGGTAGGAAATTTAGCATTTTCCCATAATTCTTTCTCCTTAAGTGGGCAAGGTGGAACCCAGCAAGCTGGAGGGACAATCCTACATATGCCATGGGGTTCAGCTTGCGGGCGTATCTTAGCTATATAACCAAGTGTGTCTTCAAACTCCTAATAAGAGTAAAAAGTAAAACAAAATTAATTCAGAATACAATATTACTACCACCAAAAGCAATAATACTAAGATAGTAATAATAAGAAGTACCTCAATAGTCGGATAAAATACAGGTGCTTCAGCAACTGTAGGTCGACACGCATCAGCTGGATCCCATCTGGCTGATATCTGCAACATGACAACAATATATATATAATCATTGTAATTTTCAAATCATTCTTTTCTTCTGAATATCCAACCTGATATTTATAGGAAATATGGTTAAAAAAAGTGAAATTAGTATTTGACTTCATTGAGTATGCCATTATGATGAGAAAAGAATGGGAATTAGATTATTCAAGTTTGTCTCACCTTCTGGTTATCAAAGTAAGTATTGCTAATTGTGAACAATTAAACTAAAATGGGGAGTGGGGACTAAACAAGTTAATATAATTCCAGACTGGGGGTAAAAAATACATAGACGAATCCTAAAGCACAGTGTTGAAAAATTTTCAAATTTCAAACAAGTGGTTCATGTTTGGTCGGAAGAAGAGAAGAAAAATACAAAGTACTGTTCATGATCTATCTAGACACATTCTCAACACAGTAGACCATACTAAATACCTTTCTATGTCGTGGACTGCTAGAAGATTCAAGTGCATTTTCCATTTTTGGCTTGTGCCTAGAACGATGATCCTGCAAAATATCACATGTAAGAATGTTAAATTTGTTAACATTAGCTGACTCACTAAAAACAGTCATGGAATAAACATCGAAGTCTAACAAACTATAACATTAATGTAATGGCCCCAGTATATCCAAAGGATTTGATACAAACACTGTAACAGCTTAATTTCAAAGAGTTAACTGCAAATAATTAAAATATGAATGCACAAAAAACACATTCAACAGCAAATTGCATAGTCATGAAAAACAAACTAAAGAAAAAAACAACAAAGATAGACAAGGATTCATGCTACAACAACCAGAAATCATGAGCCAAATTCCAACTTTTCTAGTAAACAAATAGCGACTCAATCATGCACTTAGGGCTATCTAATGTTCTAAAACAAGTTATACAACTTTAATGCCCTTTATTTTCTTATACTGGTTTGGCATCAGCAGTTGATGCCATGAGAGAGTCATACAGATCTTAAATTTGACTGAAGTTGCAAGGAGGACCTCTAATTTGCATAAGCTTCCTTAAATAAATTTCTGAAGTCAAATATCAAAGGAATGGAATAGTAGAAGTCTTGACTCATCACAGCTGCAAGGTTGGAGATAGCTCTCAGAATTAAAAGATTACAAGGTGGCATCTTTTAGAAACAAAATTTCTGCGTAAAATGTAAAACCAAAACAGTTCTAATACTTCATACTTTGGATTCATTATGGTTACTTGCTTCATAGTTTAATACAGAACAATTAAAATGGTAACTGAAGGATTCACTAAAATTCAAGTAAATCACATTTTTATAGTTCAAAATAAAAAATCGTGCTACCTCTTTTTTTAAGTTTTAACAAGATAGATCATTAGATTAATATTTTCAAATGCGTGCAATGCTCACAAAACCAAATAATGTAATTCAATACTAAAAAGGGATGATCAAATAATTAGGTCATACCAATGCCATTTTCTAAAAACCTAAATAAAGGCAGTACTAGTCACCACCACCTAAATGAGAAATTTCCAATCTTTCCAAATGCCAAGAAAAAAAGAAGTCATGTAGCATTATGCATATAAAGTCCAGGATACAGTAAAAAAATTAAGGGTTTACAACTTCTGGGTGAATTAACAACATCCTTCTAGAGAGCAGAAATTAGCACAGCAACTGAACTAGAAATATGAGTTATGACTTATGACACAACAATAGCTCTTGCAAGCGAAAACACGATCACAATGTCTTAAGCAGAATGAGAAAAGACAAAGAAAGGAAAAGATACACAAAAATAGCAACAATTTTCAAATTCCACAAACAAGGATAAGATCTGCAATTTGTTGTGATCCATAAAAAAACAGAGGACAGAAAATTCGAACAGAGGAGCAGCACATGCATAAAGGGAACTAGAAACACAGACACATAACACATTGCTAAGGTTTAAAAAATCAAATATAAAAAAAAAAAAAACACTAACCTCTTTGGCGTGAGATTCTGCAGTCAATTTCAACTGTTTCATTCAATGCAAAATGATGGATAAACCAAATTGAATAGATATGCCTGCAACAAAAACAGAGACCATTATAACAAACCTCATTAGAGTCCCAATTAACCAAGGAGACACAATCCACACACAGTTCTCTACTTCTCTATTAACCAAACTAACACACCCCAAAGAAACCTTAAAAACTGCTAAAAAAACAACAACAAATGCAGAACACGAACGTACTCAATGCAGCAAAGCTCTTGCAAAATAGTTGTGTTTCCACGTTCTGACTGGACACAGAGCAGTTGCGTACAAATGAATTAACCAAGAAAATTTCCAATACAAATCAACACAGCAAAGAAAACCCAAATGCAAATTGAATTGCATGTATATATATACATATATATTATACTTACATCAATGTGTATACCTATCAATGTGTCAAACCCCAAAATTTTTGTACAAATTGCAAAAGTGTAAAATCCTACAAATCTTGGATTCTAATGCCCAAAATCAAATTGAAATAGTTGCATAGGCATATATATAAGATAAAAATAGAAACAGGAGAAGAGACTGGGCCAAAAAAATATTTTATTTTGACAGGTGACATGGAAAACAAATTTAAATTGATAATAATAATTATTGGAAATATTGGGAAGGAGATACAAGGTCCCAGGTGAAAACCCAACAGTAGTAAAACATAAACTACAAAAGAATTTAATTTCATTTAATAATAATAATATTTTATTTTCAGAAACAAATCTTATTATATCTTTTCAGAAAAATAAGGGGACAAAAGAAAGTGTACCCTAGTGAAAGCGGCTAGGATTCTACACTGAAAGACGTGTAAGTGTACTGTACCACTCCTGCTCCTATATTAGATTTATTGCCATGTTATTATAAATTTTATTTATTTACTCATGTTTTTTCTCACCAATCTAAACTTAATTATCCTAATTCTAAGATAATGTTTTTATAATATATAAACGTATCTCACAACAGTTATGAGTTATCATTGTTCTAAATTTAATAATTATATTTTTTATTTTGGTATTTATCATTATTAATAATATATTAAAGATAATCACAACTCATAAAATTAACATCATAATTCACACATTAATAACATTAAGAATAATATTATATATACATATATTGTTGTATATTTATATAATTTTTAATATCTAGTCATAAATTATTATATTTTATTTTTTATATACTATACTATAATTTTATTATTATATATCTCAAATGTGAGTTTGCACACCTAATGTGTAACAAATTTTATCCTAACATTGTTGTTATTTAATATATATATATAATATAGAGAGAGAGAGAGAGAGAGAGTGAAGTTCAAAGATGAACCCGCAACAACGCACGCAGTATTAACGGAAAGCGGTGAAACCAACGAACAAACCACAGAATGAATTACACATTTGCTTCCTTGCTGAGTCTCGCTTGTTTAACACGTTGGCCTTCCTAGTTAGTTCCTACTCGTCCACAACTAGTAACTTTTGTCATTTGCTTCGCCGAATAATTTCAATCATGACATCACTAGGATTTTGTTGCATATTTTGTATATAATAATAATAATAATAAAATAATACTAGCATATGTGTACTTTAAAGCTTTCTCTCTTTTTTTATTTCACATAAATTTGTTTTATATTTAAAAAAGGTATACCAGCTTCTGTGGGATAAGTTTCTAAATAATAAAAAAGAATCAAAGGAGATTCTGTAGAGTCTTAAAGCATACAATTTTTATATTTTTATATTAAATAATATATATATTATTTTTTATATTTTATTTAATATTATTTATTATACATATTTTTTTATTTTTTAATTAATTATATCTTTTAAAAAATATAAATAATAATATACTTTTAAAAAAGAATATAAAATTATCTTTTTTTCTAACATATGGAGTCCTTCTATAAGTTTGACCAGTAATTTATATAAAATTATAAAAATATTTTCTCTCTCTTTTTACTTGTACAAAAAAAAATACAAAAAAGACTATAGTATTTTAAGCTGTTTTTTTTTTTAAAAACGTATTACGAGGTTTTCTTATACTTTTTTAGTATATAAGATTAATTCTCACTTAGAATAATAAGGACATCTCTCTCTACAAATATTTTAAAAGCATTAACACAAGTCTTTAAGACTTAAGTGTAACATTAGTGTGAACCTTGTCCTATCCAATTTTTTTATTTTGTCTTATGATATTTTATTACATTATTTAAATGTGAAACTATTTATTACTCAGACTATTAAGTTATATCCACACAAATAATTTTTTAAGATTTGAACTATAACAATACAGAAATTTCTTAATTATTGAATTCATACTTACATACTATTTGAGTCACTTCTCATGAATCGCTACCCAAATGCTTTAACCTCTAATATTTTGGGAAAAAATAATAATAAGATACAAGATTTTTAACTCTTTCTAATTCCTAAACGACAAACTTCTCAAAATAATTAAGAGTTACAAGGTGAGAAGGAAGTGTTCATCAAATGGACAGGTGTAAAGCAATTAAGTTCGAGTTGAGTTGAGTTGAATTTTTAAAAAAATTTCAAATAATTCGAACTAAACCAACTTGACCTATAGACGAGTTAGATCAGGTTGGGTCATCGGATTGTTTAGTTTAACCCTTGGATTATTATTCAATGAAGCAGGTCCATTTGATCCATATAAAAGTATGGATCGAGTCGGATTGAGTTTATAAACAAAACCCATTGGGTTATGGGTCTCCATTTGACCCGGTTTACCAAGGAAAAAACTTAATTGATATCTAAGTTCTCAATCCTCCAGCAGTAGCATGAACTCGAAATTGGAGATGGAATCAAAAGAAAATGTCATTGCCGTCGTCGGAGCCTTCGCTGGAATCAGCGGCGCTAACACCAGAAGTGGCGATGAGGTGTTTCTCGGGATAGATGAAGAGCGAAGAAAACATCTCTGCCATGAATGACAGTGACAACCATCATTGCAACAGCACCATCGCCAAAACAACACTTCCTTGGCCTTCTAGTGCCTCAAATCGATCTATAACTGATGCGTCAGAGAGACGAAGATGCCATTGAGAGCGTCGAGCGACTAGCTACAACCGGCAAGTGTTGCCACCAACGACGTCGTTGCTTGCGAGATCGTGCAAGTGACACTGGTATGATCGTGCAAGTGACATTGGCAAGATCCAAGAGTAGATCTGCAAATTCATCCTTCATACTTTGTCAATGTTTGCATCTGAGAATCTTTTTGTGTTTCTGAAAATGTTTGATTCAAACTTTGAGAAATCTCTGAGAAAAGTTTGTTCTGCAGATTGTATCTCTATTGTGTTGGTTTTTTCCCCTAAAGATTCAAACTTTTAGGTTCTATAATGCTTAACTTTCTTTTCTAGATATAGAGGTTCTTTCTCCTCCTCTTTCACCTAATAGATCCCCACCCACAACAACAGTAAATGAGAGAAATAACAACAGACTGAGGTACTCTGGTGAGAAAGAAAGAAAAGGCTGTGTGCTTAGTAGACGTCGCGTCGTGGACTCGTGGTTATGTGAGCAGGGCACCAGAGGTGGTGGCTGTCACGATCTTGTCGCCGTCGGTGGTGGTTGGGCTGAGAAGAAATGAGGAATTCTGGTGAGAGAGGGCTGGGATTAAGCAGCATTGGCGAGAGGGTTAGGGGTAGGGTTTCTAATTTGGGATTTTGCAGAAAAAACTCAAAGAAAGAAAGAAGAGAAATGTTTGAGAAATGTGGAGGATGGCTAGGGTAAGAAAGAAGAAACGAAGGATATTAGTTAGAATATCCCAGAACGATGTCGTTTAATCGGGTCGAGTCAACAAGTTAGTTTCTTGAATCCGTTACCCGAACCAATAAATAGTTAGGTTAATTGGGTTTTACCCGAATGGACCCGATGACCCGAACCAACCAAGATATTTTATATTGGGTCGGGTTCTTGAAATTTCTATTGGGCTCTATAAAGGACTAAATAGTTGGATAGATAGTTTCTACGGGAGTAACAATTCAGATAGGACCGGAGAAGATTATTGTCAAGTGGAGAGAAAATGCATAGAAAATTTCGTGAAATGATAGGTAGAAATCGAAAATTAATTGAAATACACTAGGAAAGAAACAAAAATTAATTGATCCAACCCTCTCTTCTCAAGTCTTCTTTCATCAACATTTATTTCATTCCAAGATCAGGCTATGCTACAAGCTTAAACAAAGACTTATAATTATATTTATAAATGTCCTACCAATAAAAGTCTATTAACAAGAATTGCACACAAAACTTTTTTATCAATATTGTTTGATCCTACCAATTAAATCAATCTTCATTGGCTTGGACAAATATATTTAAGAGAGAATAATCAACTACATAGCGATATATATAATAATAATAATAATAATAATAATAATAATAATAATAATAATAATAATAATAATAATAATAATAATAATAAAAAAGTCTATTAACAAGAATTGCACACAAAACTTTTTTATCAATATTGTTTGATCCTACCAATTAAATCAATCTTCATTGGCTTGGACAAATATATTTAAGAGAGAATAATCAACTACATAGCGATATATATATATATATATATATATATATATATATATATATATGTGTGGCTTTTCACACTAAAGGAATTTTAGAAGAAATTAGGGCATGAATGTGAAATTTCTTAAAATAGGAATGCATATATAGCTGATTTAATCTTTAAAGGGATATACAAAAGGAATCATGTATACTACACTTAAAATATTTGTTTTCGGAGTCATCACCCCACCCCAACTAGAGGTTAGTATACAGGCCACGGTCCATAACCCGATCCATGTACCCCATAGTATGCAGATTAAGATTAGCAAAATGTAGGCCAGTTTAAACGCGAGCCTACAAAGCTCGATCCATTTAACCTAGGTTTAAATTGATTTTGGTCTGCGAGTTTGCAAACCAACTCACAAGCTCTTTTTTATTTTTTATTACACAGTTTTGGTCCTTTTGGATTTAGGCCTTTGATAAAACTTAAGACTGAGAGACTACTCTATCACTCACCAAATTTGGCCCAAAAATAAAAAAATGTTAAAATTAAAATAATTAAATAATTAAACATAAAACAATGAAAAGAAAGTAAGAAGCACTACTCTCTCTTTTTTTAATCTCAATTTCTCATCTCTCATTTTCAACCTCTACCATCGTCCCCTCATCCTTTGCCGCTATTACGCTTTCCCCTCAGTGTCATGATTTGCATGTTCCCTCTGATCTAAGCGACTGAGCCTCGTCAATGCACCTCGCCGGTCAAAATATCATGGTTTCGCCTCGTCGGCTCTACGGCTTGTCCTTATATGTCATGATCTCGGCTCGCCATCGTCAACTCGTCCCTGTCACAGTCTCGTCACACCGGTGTCGCCAAGCTAGTGTTCGCTTTCAGTCTAGCCACCATGCTATGTTTGACCAATCTAACCCACTGAGTCATTCAGTTAGATTTCAAAATTTGTTTTTTTAAAAGCTAAAATTTAAAAAATTGGATGTTGTTTTCTATTTTAGCCAGTTAAAAATTAAAAAAAAAAATTGCGGGTCACAAACCAACCCGCAACCCTCGCAATCTAAAGCAGTGCGGACACAGGCTGACAAAATATTGGCTCATTTAAGTTGCAGGCCAACCCGCACCAAATCGTTTAATTGTGATCCATCGAGGACCGGGTCCAGCCCACATACCTACCTCTAACCCCAATCTAGGGCTATTAAATAGGATAGCTAGGCCCGTTTAAGCCCGACTCATTTGATCCACTAGTTAAACAGGTCAGGCAAAAAATATGTTGGTTTAAACATGTTAGTATTTTACTAGCTCAACTCATATAAAGGCAACTTGCATGCCTAAACAGACTGCCTTTTTTTTTTAAGAAAAAAAATTAACTTTACAATTTTAATTGGTTTAGCCCGTTTAACTTGTGAGCAAAACAAGTTGAGTTAAAAATACTTTGATTAAAACAGGTAAGCAATTTTAAAGTCTGACCCACTTAATTTTAAAGGGTAAACAGGCCAATATGACAGATTTGACTCATTTTGTCAACTCTACCCCAACCTCACTAGATCCACCCTACGACGGACATATCTAGGAGAGAATAATCAACTACACGGCAAAAAAAAAACAGAACTTTTCACACTGAAACAATTTTAGAAGACGCTAAGGTAGAATTGAAAAGTTTTAAATAGGGGTGTATATATAGAATTTGATCTTTTATGGAAGGTTTACATAAAGAATTATGTATAGCACCCTAAAAAAAAAATTGGGGTCACCACTCCCATCTCGACCTCGCTAGGTCCGCCTTCGGATGGATATATCTAGAAGAGAATAATCAACTACATGCTTAAGAAATATCCGAACTTTTCACATTGAAGCAATTCAACAAGATCAACGATACAATGATATGAAAGATGGATATGGGGAATTTTATTAAAAAAATATAATTTAATTAAAATATAGTAGAGGAATACTATACCTTGACTTTTTGCAGATCTATTTAACGCCAGTGTTCTCTTTGCTTGCAGGTCTCGCTAGTGATGATGGTTCACTTCATGACAGAAAATGAAGTTCAGTAAAAATATTAAAAAAGTAGTCATATGTGAAAAATGAAAGATCAACAAGAAACCAACCTCATATGAATTTTGTGAATTTTTAGAGCAGTACTTGTTTTTTCATGTTTTCTTGACTTCCTAGACCTTATATAATCCCAAAGAAAGGGTAGGTTTGTCCAATAAACAATACATGGGCATTTTTGGTAAGTGATAAATTTTTTTTAAATAGGTAAACTGAAATCTAGCGAAAAATATGGCATATAAAGGAAAATGTTACTTTTATAAACAAAATTTATAACCTTCACAGAGGAAGAGATAAGTGGGCATTGCTTTGTCATCTCACCCTTTGTAATGCTTTTGTACAAATTTCATGTGAAAATAATATTAGCTATGCATAAATGAGATACATAATTTATGATTTTAAATTACGATTATAATTGTGGTTAGGGTTTTTGTATTTAGAGACAGATTCAAGGAGAGGGGCAATTATGGGCCATGATTCTCCCTTTTTCTCATTAAATTTTTTTAAGTATCAATAATTTAATCAAATTTACTAAAAAATAAAGAGATAACTATATATATTTTTTAAAAAATTAGTACTTATTACATTGACAATCTTAATTAAAAATTATACTCACATTTAATTTTATATATTGTTATTACCTATGAAGCACAGATGCACGAAAGACAAACAGGATACGGAGACACACTAAATTCAAAAATTATAGGGCCACGACATATATATATATATATATATATATATATATATATATATATATTTCAAAATTTAAACAAAAAATATTCATAATTTATTAATATCATTTCTATAAACTTAAAGATTTATAATATTTTAATATATGTCATATGTACTAATATTTGCTACTTAGTAAACTACTCTTAAAAAATATGAAACATAATTTCTATTGACATATTCTAAAAAATCTCCTAAACTAACTTCTCCTAATAGAACTAATAATGTACAAGTACATGTGTATAAAAAAAATAATTAAAAGAAATATTAGTGTGAGGCAAATTTCGATAACAACGAAGTGGACGACTTGGTACAAACAAATGTAAAAGGAACATATGAAAATAGTAGTGTGTGAAAAGATAAAACTTAAAAGTCTAATAGTGACATGTGAAAAGATAAAACCTAAAATACTAGTATGTGAAAATAGTAGCTTGGGATGTCAATCATGTGATTGAGCTTAAGTGAGTTACGGACTTACTAATTGAACGTTAGTCATAGAAACTAATTTTTTTTTAAAAAATATTAATAAGTCGTATTCAAGTCGTGTTCAAATCGTGTCCTAGTCGTGTCCAAGCGTGTCCGAGAAGTGTTCGAGCATGTCCGAGAACATGTGTCGTACGAGTGTCTCAATGTATCTGACACGGACACGTGTCCGACACGCGGACACGCCGATTATGAGGCGTGTCCGTGCATTATAGGTTATTACATTCCACCCCTCTTTGTTTATAAAATTACACATTTCTCTCCTACTGTATGTACGAACACTACATAAAATCTCATTGAAAATATAAAGTATGAACGATATGAGTAATTTTTCAAACAAAAAATGTGTTACTATTATAAGTACTAACTTCAGGAGAGGTCAGTATAATTATAACAAAAATAAAAATAGTGAAGTTAAAAAAAATTATACTTAATATGTATTTGAAATGTGATTCATGATTATTTTATATACATTAATATATTAATATTACAACTTCAACTCATCTTTTATTATTTTTAATCTTTATATAATAAATTTACTAGTTCATCTCACTTTTAATTTCACTCTCTTCCTTTTCTAAAATATATATATATATATATATATATATATATAAACTTTATTTTGCTTATGAATTATGATGTAGAAGACAATTATTGTAATACATTTAATATCATTATAAATATATTTTTTATTATTTTCAACTTTATTTATAAAATTTTTATATAATGAAAGAAAAATACTCTTTTAAAATAAATAAATAAAAAATATTTATCTTTAATTAAAAATAATACATTTTGATTTTATCTCACTAAATAATATAAAAATTAATACATATTTATTTAATAACTTTAAAAAAATAATTTATATTTAATTCATAATTTTTAGTTTCTTCATTGAATATTTTTACATTCGTCTCTAGTTGTATTTACCACAATTACAAAAAAATATAATTAATATAATCACAATATAATTGTAAACTACCAAAACTGTAATTATGATTACGAATCACAATTTAAAACCTTCACATAATTGAGTTATCAACTAAGGTGGGAGGGTGTAGCATTCGAGTTTGTCCATTTGTCCTTACAGATCCCCTTTCAGGCAGGAGTTATCACCCGTCTGCTCTACAAGAGTGACGAATGGAATTTTTTCGAAATGATGGCAATGTTTGTAATCACTTTGCAACTATCAGCTTGATTGTGTATTTTTCATCCTATTCTCAAATTTTAGAAAAAAAAAATTCTCTATCTTAATTATTCAAGTTTAAATTTTACGTCAGCACTTAGAGAAATTAATTAATTCTCTAAACACACTAGACTGATTTAGGAGTATAAGTCCTTAAGATTGTCTTGAAAAAGATTAGTCTTGATTGACGTAAAAATTGACCTGAAAATATCCTTACTGTATAACAAAATAATAAAATCATTACTTTCAAATTTCAAACTAAATTTAAAATTTTGCATGAAATTACATAGAAAAATGTGTGCTTTTAACTTTGTCTAAAATATCATAAGTTTAAATTTTAGAGTTATCATTTTGAAAATAATTTTGTTTAACTACTTTCCTTAACTCAAAATTGTGTAAAAAATTTGATGTACCAAAAGTAGAACAAACTCAAGTGTTCTTTCTCATATCAATTTTAATTTAATAAAGAACTAACCTTGGCTTCAATTTAAGGATGCTCTTAAGATTCGCTATATAATGATTGTATTATGTCAACTTTCAAATTAAAAGGTTTTATTTTTTAGAAGAGATTTCACATTTTTAGGATGAAGTACACGGACCTGTGTTATATACATGTCAGCACATTAAACTTATCTTTTCACATAATTATTAGCCTTAGAGCAATGATATTGACACAAAAATATTTGATAATAATCTCATATATACAGACTTCACCTTCACTATTTATTGATGTCCTGTGCCGCAAACTGTTAGCACATACTTAACCCTATATAAATATATAAATTCTTCTGTGTAAAAAAAATAAAAATTAATATAACTCTGTGTATGTTATTTCTTTAAATACGTCATACTTAGGATTGTAATTTTGCACAGGGATTTATAATAATTACGTTCCTACGACTATATCAGTTTTACAAACCGACCAATAATTGTACAAGATATTATGACATAATATTAAATAAAAACGAATTAGAACAATAATTTTTCTTTATCTGTTTATATTGAATAAGAGTTTAGAATCCAATAATCAATCAATTAAAAACTAGGCACGACTTTGTTGTAAGCAAGGCAACTTTAAACTTCACCACCTTTCATTATTTGATGTTTATTAGTTGTTTCTACTTTTGATTACTATACTAGTTGCATAATACCAGCCACTCCTCAAACATTTTTGTCAACTAACCAACTTGCCTTGATTTCTTTTTCTTTTTTTCTTCCAAAGATAATAAACACCGATTACAATGAACATTCTACTCTATCAGTCGGGCCTTATCCAGAAGCATTAGGAAGCTGTCAAAATAATATTGCAAGTATTATTTCAAAATAATATTGCAAGTATTATTTTGACAGCTTACAGTAAGGGATCCCAAGTATGAAGTATCATTGCAAATCCAAATATATAGGCATAAGTATAATTTTGTTAGACATAATTGTGCAAAAGAAAGTAATTTTCAATATATTTATGCACAATATGAATATGCCGTACAAGATGATGAGATTGGCTTTTTCACATGAGCAATCAGTATCACTTGGTATTTCAGAACTAAAATCATTTTCGGGGTTCCTTGTCTAAAACTTTGTTGTTGATTTATAGTATTTACGTCTTCTGGAGTGGCATTATGAGACTTTCTCAACTCCCTTTTCTTTAACCATTTTTTTTTTTTGGACTTAGGTAGGTCTGTAGCGCTTGTGTGCTCCAGATTCATTGGTACGTACCCTCTGGGGACAATTAATCATGCTATAATATTTGCTGTCCATAAATGTAATGTAGTATTTACTGTCCGCGTTTGGTGTCATATAATGTAACATTATAATTTTAGTAAGATTTTAAAATTTTTCTTTTTTATTCTAATATTTTCATATTTTATTTGATTTTATTTTTTATAATTTTAATTTTTTTAAATTATAAAAAAAGACAAATTTATCCTTATGATAAAATTACATATAATTTTTAAAATTTTGAAAATATTGTTTAACTTAAATTAATTTTTTATAATTTTAAATATTCATTTTTAGTTTTTACTTTACATATAGTTAAATTATTAGAATAATTTTATATTTTTCAGTTTTTAAAATAATATAAATAACAAAATTAGCCTTGAGACAAAATAAAAATAATTTTTAAAATTAATTATTAGTATTTTATTATTTTAAATATTTTATATTTATTATATATTTTTTTGGTAACTATGTTATATTTTATTATATTTTAATTATTTTATATTTAAAATATTTTTTATATCATACTTTTTAAATCACCTTATCCTATCCTATTGAGCTTCTTTAAATTTGAACTAAATAAATAGGATAAGTGACAAGATTAATTTATCACTAACTAGTAAATGTGTTTATCTTATCCTATCTCTCTTATCCTGACCACCAAACGAGCCCTTAATTTCTAATAAATGTAATCATCCATAACATGCAATGTGCATGTTTTACAACTTGAAAATTCATAAATAAATTATAAATCACTACTAGTAAATGTGTACTAACTATTCCCAATATGTTTTGTTGATTTTTTTTAAAAAAAAACACTTGCATACCATTAAATGACCAGAATCTCCTCTTTTCATTGACTTTTATTTATTTATTATCTTAGGATATATTCTATATTTTCGGTTGTGAGACTAATATTCACTCAGAGTGTTGAGGTTGCACCTTTTCACAAGTGCTTTTCCGTATACTCATACCCCTGACATTATTTTAGAGATCATTCAAGTATTGAACTCAAACTTATTTACTATTTGAGCCACCCCTTATAGGTATCTTATTTATTTATTTATTTATTTAATAATAATAATAACATATGTGCAAAAAAGTGTAAAAGTAACGAATATTTCCTAACTAGGCAAATAATAATTGTCCTTAAATATATATTTTAGAGATTTACTTACGATTGACCTTAGAGTATAAAGAAATAAAAGTAAAAAATAAATAAAAAGTAAAGATTTATCACATAAAAAAAATAAAGAAATTATTATATTTTAAACTTAAAAACATTTAATGATTTTTTTTGTTAGGTAGCTAAAAGCATTTAATATATTAAATGCTCCTTATACATTACTCTTAAAAGGAATAATTTTAAATCATCTTACTCAATTCTCTTATTAATCTTCATAATTATTAAATAAAAAAGTATTAAATATTTTTATATTTTTCAATATATTAAATACATTTATTTTTTTATTTAATATTTTATTTATTTAATATTAAGATGATTATTAAGAGACACTTATAGGAGGATATAGCAAAATTTGAAATGAATAATTCTAAATCCTCCTAATTACTAAATGAAGAAAGTATTGAATATTTTTTACGTTTTTAAGATATTAAATGTATTTATTTTTTTATTTAATACTTTCTTTATTTAATATTAGAATAATTATTATGAAAAACTTATAGGAAAATATAACAAAACTCTTTAGAAATTTACTTACAATTAGCCTTAGAGTATAAGGAAATAAAAGTAAAAAAAAAGAATTATTATATTTGAAACATAAAAACACTTAATTATTTTTTTATTAGGTAACTAAAAGCATTTAATGTATTAAATGCTCTTTAACCATTACTCTTGAAGTACCCATTAGCATTTGCCTATATTTAAATGAATTAAAAAAAAGAAAAAATCAATTGCATATCATTAAATGATTACCTACATTTCATTGACTTCTTTTTATTAAATAATAATAATAATAATAATAATATTATTATTATTATTATTATTATTATTATTATTATGTGGAAAGAAGTGTAACATAGTGAGTATCAAACAAATAATGAGGACTATTAATTGCTCTCAATATTTTTTTACCTTCTCAAAATATTTTGTAGAAATAAAAAAAGTATTGCAAAAAAATAAAGCATACCATTATTAAATGAGCACAAAACAGAAATAATGATAATGGTAATATCAGTAATAAAATTGTATTTATTTTTTATCTATCGTTTAAGGTAGCTGTAAAATAATTGAAAAAATTAAAATATTAGTATCACTTTATTAATATTATCTCTCAATTATTGATTATAAGAGTAAAGTTTAAAAATGATTTAATGCTTTATTTTTTTTAAAATGACAAATAAAATGAATTAATTTTTTTTAAAGAGACTAATAAAAAATTTTGAAGGAGTGATAAAATAACATATGTAAGGAGGTGAAAGTAGTGAATGACTGAATGTTGGGTGATATGCAAATAATAATTACTATTAATTGTTCCCAATATATTTTTTGAATTAAAAACTTTATGTATGAAAAATTAATTTCATATCATTACATGAGCATCTCCTTTTCATTGTCTTTTAATAATAATAATAATAATAATAATAATGCTCTTGCTTAAAGGTGCAAGTTAGTATTTAATATTTTCTATTAAATATTTACAATTATTTAATGAAAGAAGTAAATTATTTTTATATTTTAATATATTAATATTTTACTATTTATTTAATATATTTTTATTTTTTTTCAAGCATTCATTATGTCAAGCATTCATTAGTAAATTCTAATAATAATAATAATAATAATAATAATAATAATAATAATAATAATAATAATAATAATAATAATAATAATAATAATAATAATAATAATAATAGCTAGATGTGGAAAGAAGTGTAAAAGCAGTAAATATGGGGAAATATGCAAATAATAATTTCTATTAATTGCTCCTAATAGATTTTGGTGAATAAAAAAATTTATTTGAGAAAAAAATAATTGCATATCATTAAATTTGAACCTCATTTGAATCTCGGAGTCACTATTTTGGAGAGAATTTTACATAATTATCACCATAACTTGAAATTGAAATTGTGTGAAAAATTCTAATATGCTAAAAAATGAGAAACTCATTTTTGTTGAGTTTTTTTTTTAATTCATGTTTGTCTAATAAGGACCCTAAACGCAATCGTCAAGGAATTAAAAAATAAAATGTGTTAAAAAAAAGTAAAGCATTTAATACATTAAAAATTTAAAAAAAATATTTTTTATTTAATATTTTTTATTTTTGATTCCTTAACAAGTGTTAGTTATTAGCAAAATTCTTTTTAATTATTTATTACTATGGTAATAATAATATTGTTATGGGAAGAAGTGTAAAAGCATAGTTATATGGATTAGATCGGCTGACTAGAAAACCTGTGACTAGAGTTCTGGATTAGTCTGATCTTTAGTTAGAACGAGTTTGCTCATTGACTCGATCAAACTCGGGTGATTTGGCAACCCGACTGATTGGATTGACTTGAGTTTCTTTCTTTTCTTTTTTTTTTTTTTCAATTTAAGCTTAAAAAGACAAATTATAAAATTTGAATATGGTACTTAAAAGACTATAATGATAAAATATATTTTACTATTAGATTGCATGCTCTTATTAAATAACGTTATCAATTTTTTTAATTTATATTATTATTTAACCAATTTAAAATTAAAAAATTGAAGCTGAATAATTATCATTATTAGCTTATTTACACCATTAGTATTTTTTATATAATATATATTTTATATGATATTTGTTATATAAAGCACTTTATATATATATATATATATATATATATATATATATATATATATATATATATATATATATATATACATATTTAGTGAAATGAGTTTTTATTATGTGAGGATGAGATGAGTAAATCTCACCATACAACTATATATGAATGATTAAGATTAAAAGTTACATAAAGGTCATATGACCACTTAAAAAAGTCAAATGCATTTATATTCTAATATTGACTATTCATGTAAGATTCAATGATCAAGATTTATTACTTTCACCTCTTACAATAAACACTCCTCTCAATAAGATACTCCATATATATATATATATACACTTAAAAAAAAAAAATAATATTATAATATTGACTCCATATATATCAATATTCATACTTTCACAATAAACACACACATATATATATATATATATATATATATATATATATATATATATATATATATATATATATATATATATATATGAGGAGATCCGTTCTGTACACCAAATGTAAGTCTTTTTCTCTTACACTCTTTTTCAACCGTTAATTTCACTTTCATCTAATGGTTGAGAGTATTTCATTAAAGGTAAACCATTAGATGAAAGTAGATCTAATAGCTAAAAATGAGTGTAAGAGAAAATTAACTTATATTGGTGTAAATTAATCCTCCTTATATATATACATATATACATATATATATACATATACATATATACATATACATATATACATATATGAGGAGGATCGGTTCTATTAGTAAGTAAGTCTTTTTTTGACTTACACTTATTTTCAACCGTTAGATCTATTTTTATCTAATGACTGAGATTATTTTATTAAAAGTAACCATTAGATGAAAGTGAATCTAACAGTTAAAAATAAATATAAGTCAAAAAAATTTATACTAATATAAGTTGATCTTATATATATATATATATATATATATATATATATATATATATATATATACACACACCTTCTTTGTTTGGTTCAATCACTTAACTGTTGTCGGACCACTAATCCATTGACGCAATCAGACTGAATCAATCTCTAATTTAAATTTAAATTATACATGTATAAAAGAAATGAATATTAAGTAATGTTTTGGATTAAACCATGGATCTCACCTACCCGACCCACTGGCCCCGCGGCTTAAAGACGAATGAATCCCAGGCCCATTAAGTTCCTCTCTGGCCCCATGCATGACAGCTCACCTTTTAGAAAATTTGAACATAATAACTGAATCCCCTCATAAATATGAATAAAGGGTTTTTAACAAAATCCTTGTCTATGGTTGTTGATTTCCAAGTATAAGGAAACCAAATCTTCTTAAGATTGCTCCCCAAGCACCCACCTCCTACTATATATAAAGTATCTATTCACCAGGTTGCACATTACATTCACCATAGCCTCCTTAAGTAAACTTTAACGTATTGTGTATCTTACTGGTATAATTTCCCCACTCCGATGCAATATTGAAAGGCTCCACCATTTACAATTGTTCTACTTGACGCCCAGTACGGCTGTCCTTGACTTTGGTATAGAATAAGTATACATGCGAATAATTTGTGCTGTTAATTACTACCAATCTACATAGATAGAAGATTAATTTATATTAATATAAATTAATTTTTTATATATTTATTTTTAATTCTTAAATTTATTTTTATTTAATGATTATTTTTAATGAAATAATTTAAATCATTATATAAAATTAAATTAACAGCTTAAAAATAAGTATAAAAAAAAAAAGCTTATATTGATATAAGTTGATTCTTTCTATATATATATATATATATATATATATATATATATATATATATATATATATATATATAGGTGATCTATTTATACTTATTGTAAATAAAAAAATTTATACTTAATCTTATATTTTTTATTTTATTGTGATCTCAGATGCTACTTTTATTTATTTCTATCGTAACTATAAGATCATAATAAAATTAAATGTAAGTTTTTTTATTTATACTAAGTATAAATGGATCCTTTCTTATATATATATATATATATAGATTAAAAATTATTTAAGAAAAATAATTATGCATATCATTGAATGAGCAAATATAATAATAATAATAATAATAATAAATCTTACTTAAGCTCGTCAGTTGACTCTACGATTTATTAACATGCCACGTGAGTTTGAACTCTGAAGCTAGCATGGATCCCAGATAGACAAAGGCAAAATACGCTTGTACAACGCCTTACAAATGTAAGTCTCTCTTCTTGTTATGAGTTCTGAAGTCTTTTTCTATTTTATATTACATATTATATTTTGATTATAATAATTATATTGAAAATTATGCTTAAATATTTTTAATGTTTTAATCAGTATAATATGATCTATGTGGAGTATTTCTTTGCATCATTAAGTCTTATAGGACTAAATAGTTTCAAGAAAGTTTTTTGGATAATCAGAGAAGGTTAAGAAGATCAAATTCTGACTTGAAAATGCTCAAGTATAATTTGAGAAAACTCCAAAAAAATATGAGAAAGTTCAGTATAAGAATATCTTGAGAAGTCTGTGTAAAAATTAAATAAAATGAAGAACTATCACAAAAGCTAAACTCAAGAGGAATTCAAACTTACAAGTGAAGTTTTTATTATCAGAATAAAAAAAAGATGGTGGAATTAAAAAAATGAGAAGATTGAAGATTTTCAAACTTGAAAAGGTTGAATGAGTGAGTTAGTTGAAAACATTCTTGAGAATGTTGCTCGTGAGAAAGCTCCAATGATCTTTCTCACTTAAAGACTAGTACCCTGACTCATCAAGAAAAGACAAAATAACAGTCACCTACAACTAGTAAGTATAATTACCAACTAGTAAGTATAATTACCGATTGAAACATCCAATAGTCATATTTTCAATGCCTATAAAAGCATCCAAGCTTAACAAAAAAAAAGGTTATGAACTTTGAAGCCAATTTGTTATTGAATACAAAGAACTTAACCTTCTCATCTCTACATACTCGTTTTGAAATCTACTAAATCTACGTAGGTGTATTGTTGGTCTTATTTAAGTATTTGTATCCACTCATTAAGTGCTTTCGTGAGCTACTGAGTTGAAACAAACACATCTTTTATTCTACTAATTCTTGTATTGTGAGAGTAAACTTGTGGGCTGTACAAGCCACTTCAAACTTGGTGAAAGTGAGCCTGAAGAGACTATAAGAAAGAATACTTGGTTTTAGTCTGAAGAGGTTGTGTCAAAGAATACTTATGATTGAACTTAGAGAAGCTGTGATTAAACAATACTTGTATTGAAACCTGAAGAGGCTTAACTGTTAAAGAATACTCGTGATAATGAAAAATCTTAATAGTTGTTAGGTATTAGATGTAACCTCATGTGGTTTTGGGGCGAACCAATATAAATACTTGTCTAAAGTTTCTTTCTTCTTACTCTTCACTTTTCTTTATCAATTTAGTTGAGTTATAAAAGTTAAAACTAAAATTTGGAAAGAACTAAATTTGTTAGGAAAGCATTTTCTAAGAACGCATCTTGATATAATTGTGATCTAAGCTTAACTATTGTTTTTTCTAAATATCTAACTTAAAGTTAAGTTGAAAGAGAAGTTGCAGATTTAGATTTAACATATAAACTCATTTTTTTAGTAGTGAGAAAGCTCTTTATACTCAACCATCAAACCTTCTCACTCTAGTCTGATAGTTTATTCTGAACCTTCTCACCACTCTGGTTTAAAATTGAAACCTTCTGATCTCTAAGTCAGAATAACTTGAGAACGCTATAAGAATGTTTATTTTTTAGGAAGTGAAACACAATTCAACCACATTTCTTGTGTTATTATTAATTTCACTTGTTGGTTAGGAAAGAATAATACGAGACACATATACTTACATAAATATAACTTCACATTTGTACAATTTTTATTATCTGATTATAGTTTATCTTACTTTATTTTCTACATACCTAATTCTCCCTAATCGAAGAAAAGATGTGTTCCTAAGTAAAAAGATGAGTTCCTAAGTAAAAGATGTGTTCCTAAGAAACATGCAAGAAGTATTATGAAGTTCAAGTGTAGCTTATAATCAGTTTTACACAATAAACATAGTAGAGGTTTTCAAAACCAAACTAATATGATAAAAAATTTAAAAAAATAAAAAATTGAACAAACAAACAATTCAAATAAAAAATAAAAAAAAATAGGTTGGATCAGTTTTCAGTTCTAATTTTGAAAATCAATCCAACTCAAATTGAAAAATTTTATGTATATTTTTTAAAATAATTTGTTATCTAATAAATTATTATGTTGCCCACACTTATTTATGAATTTTACCATTATACACTAAGCAAAACATAATTTTCTCTCTAATATCATAGTTTGGTCATTAAATTTGGACATGTATTGTAGATTGACTATTAGTTTGGACTTATATTTTGATGTACTTTAATTAATTAGTTTGAACTTATATTTTATTGTATTTTGATAAATTTTTATTTGAGTATTTTTTTTATGAATTTGTGTATTTAAAAAAATTGATAAAAACTCAAAAAATTGATTCAATCCAAACCAATTTAGATTATAGATTGGATGTGATTAGTTTTACATTTTGAACATCAGATAATAATATGAGAAAATCGATTAGATTGAATTGATTATTTTTTTTTTCTCAAAATCTATCCAATTTGATCCGCGAATGCTCCTAGTAAACTTTGTTTTTTGTTGATTCTTAATGCAAATTTATTCAAAATAATTGCAATTTTAGTTCCAATGATAAACCAGACTTATGAACTTAAAGCTTGAATTCTAGGGAAATATTTCTTTTACACATTAAATCCCACACATGGCTAATAATAAGCTAATTATTAGTTAATATACTTAACAATGTACATCATTTGGTTGGTGAACTAATATTATATATCTTTACAAAAAAATATAAGCAAAACGATGAACGTTATTAATTAGGACAAATTACAGTTTACTCCCATCAAGTTCTATCATTTATTATTTGACCCCTTGAACTTTTTTGATGTCACTAAACCCCATAATTTTGTGTTTAAAGTAAAAATGTTAAATTCTGTTAAATTTAGTGTCTTTAAGTCCCCAAAAAAGAAAATGAATAAATATGATTAAAATCATGGCTAATTAGTGTAAAAATGTGACAAAGTTGCTAATTACACTTCACCATCGTGACTGCACTTCAAACCCCCATTTGATTTGGTCAATGTTGAAAAGGTAGTGTTATAGGGAGATAGTAGATTTTGTTTCTTTATTATTTACATACATCATAACAACTGTTACAGCATATGTGTTATCTATGTAGCAGCTGTGAAATGATGAAGAGATATATATGATCTGTTATCATCCACTTGCAAAGACTATTTCTATTATCACTGACTTACAAATAGAACATATCGTGAATACAAAGATATAAACATAGAACACTTGAATGATAATTGTGATGCATATGTTTTCAATTTAGCCACGATTTTAAACGTGACTATCCTATTCAATTTTTTTAAATGTTTAGGAATATTAAACTTAACATTTTCACTTTAAATTAAAAGTTTAAAGAGGTTTAGTGACATAAAAAAATTTCAAGGGATCAAATGATAAGAAATGAAACTTAGAGAGAATAAACTATAATTTGCCATATTAGCTAATTCCACAATGTAAAGATACTTTAGCTATCATTGTTAATTATAGCGAAATAAACTTATTAACTTAATTTCAGAATAACGAATACATTTGAGAAAAGGGAGCAAAAATGTTGGCAGGCAAGAAAAAGAGGAAATTCATGTCACCAATAATTTCATGCAATCCGTGTATTTATTCGTGGTCATGGGAGAAATTGTTAGCTGCTAGTGCAGCAAGAAAAAGTTCTAATTATGCACCATTTATTGGACAATATTTCAACTATAATATTAAAAATATTGTTAAAGTGAGAGACAATGATGACTCTCGTAATTAAAGTGGTACACTTCAAATGATGCAGAGCAAAAACCTTTTCTTATTTGGGGAGCATAAAAAATTCACTCGTGGTCCTGGTATAACTAATTACACATATCAAACACTGGCACTCAAACAAGACAATATAGAAAGTAGGATGATCAAGAAAAAACATAGAACATTTAATTGGCGCATGATGATGTACTTCTTAGCATCAAGGAACTACATTGTTAATGGGATTTAGTTTGAGCAGCTTGGTGATGGACATCACTGTAACAATGAGGAGGAGAATGATGCCAATGAAAGAAGCAATGAGGGCAGCATCACCTCGGTTGCAATAGGTTTCGAATTTGTCACAGATCTTATCCCACCTTGCATGTGAATTACCATCCCTTCCCAATTCTGACATGAATGTTGCTGCACCATCACCAGCTGATGCCAGAGCCGTAATCATCTTCTCCCAAAAGTATAGTCAAACAGTTTTTCATGTATTAGTAATTTGAATGAGAAAATCTGTGTATAATTGGAGGTGATTGTCAAAAAGGATTCATTCAGTACCATGTCTAATATTGCAATCAGTGCAAGACGGAGTCCTTTGTAATCAAATTGGGGTCCTAATATATCCGCTGCTATCACCACCAAGTTATGGAGACTGGCCATTCCATTGGCTATTACAAAGAACCTGTAATAACATGTGAAGGTGAAAATGTCTAATATAGTAATATTGCAATGTTAAAAGGTTAAAAAGAAAACAAAAACAGGAAATTATAATTTAGAACTAACACAAAAGCTGGAGTATGCTGAAACTTTACTGTAACCCATTGTTTGGTTCAAGAGATTTTGGGAAGAAAGAAAATGGGGGAAGAGAAAATGTAGATAAAATGATATTTTCCTTTGTTTGGATACAACAACAACCAAGCCTTTTCCCACTAGGTAGGGTCGGCTACATGGATCAGACGACGCCATTGTATCCTATCATGAACCAAGTCTTCAGAAAAGCCATTCAAATCTAGATCTTTTTTAACCGTTTCACCTATAGTCTTTCTTGGTCTTCCTCTACCTCTAGCTATTATCGGGCTATTCTCCATCTGATCTACTTTTCTTACAGGGGAGCTTCTAAGGGTCTTTCTCCTTACATGTCCAAACCACCTAAGGCGAGATTCTCCCATCTTTTCCACAATAGGTGCTACCCCTACTTTCTCTCTAATGCATTCATTCCTAATCCTATCTTGTCTAGTATGGCCACACATCCAACGCAACATCCTCATCTCCGCGACACTGATCTTGTGCTCTTGTTGGCTTTTTACCGCCCAACATTCAGTACCATACAACATTATGGGCCTTATAAATTATGCGGTAAAATTTACCCTTAAGTTTGAGAGACTTTCCTATCACAAATGACTCTCAAGACACCTCCATTTCATCCATCCACTTGAATCCTATGGTTTACATCTCCTTCTATCTCTCCATCATTTTGTATGATGGATCCAAGATACTTAAACTGTGTAACTTGTGGTATGGTATGATCTCCAATTTTTACCGCTAAGCTAGCATTAGCATGTTTCTTACTGAACTTACATTCCATATACTCCGTCTTACTCCCGCTAGACGAAAGCCATGTTCTTCCAAAGCCCGTCTCCATATCTACAGCTTCCCGTTTATTTCCTCTCTAGACTCTCCAACTAAGACTATATCATCTGCAAAAAGCATGCATTGTGGCACTTGCTGGCTCTTGGATATGCGCGATCAAGACATCCAAGACCAAGGTAAAAAGATAAGGACTCAAAGCTGACCCTTGGTGCAATCCTATAGTTATAGGGAACTCTTCTGTGACCCCACTCTGTTCTCACACTGGTTTTAACCTCATCATACATATCTTGGATTGCTCGAATATAAGCAATACGAACTCTTTTCTTCTCCAAAGCCTTCCACAAGACTTCTCTCGGTACCCTATCGTAGGCTTTTTCTAGATCAATGAAAATCATGTGTAGGTCTTTTTGCTTCCTCCGATACCGCTCCGTCAATCTTTGTAGAAGATAGATTGCTTCCATGGTTGACCTCCCAGGCATAAAATCAAATTGATTCTCTGAAATATGAGTCTCTTGTCTTAGTCTCCTTTCAATGACTCTTTCCCATAACTTCATAGTATGACTCATGAGCTTAATCCCTCAATTTGCACACTTTTGTATATCTCCCTTATTCTTATAAATAGGGATTAAAGTCTTCTCCTCCATTCATTTGGCATCTTCTTAAACCTCAATATCTCGTTAAACAAATTTGTAAGCCACTTATACCTTTATCTCCTGGCACTTCCATATCTCAATAGGTATATTATCCTGGTCCAACCGCTTTTCCATTATTCATCCTCTTCAATGTTTCTTTTACCTCAAACTCCCGAATTCTACGATAAAATGTTTTATTTTGGTCTTCCTCTCTAGTGTTTAGAATGTCTGAGTCCCCTAAAGTCCCGTGTTCCTCATTAAATAACTTGTGAAAATAACCCTTCCATCGATCTTTGATGTCTTGTTCCGTAACCAAGACTTTACCCTCTTCATCCTTAATGCATTTCACTTGATCCAGGTCTCTTGGTTGGATATGAGTAACCCTTCCAGCCCCGTGTTCCTCATTAAATAACCCTTCCATCGATTTTCCTTTGTTTGGATATGAGTAAAAAATAGAGAAGACAGAAAAAGAGATCATCGGTCCTACCTGAAAAATTTTCTCGTCTCAAGTGAGGAGAAAACAACAGAGAAACTAAGCTAATGGCTTAAAATGACAACTTTATTCACTTGTTGTCTTGTCTGAGTTGATGTTAATAATATAGTAAAAATATTCTTTCTTTTAAGAGTATAAAGTCATTTTATATAATTACATTTTCTTTCTTCTTACTTTCCTATTCAACCAAATAAGAGAAAGAAAAATTTCTCATTTTCTTTCTCTCATTTTTCTCTTCATCTAAATAATAAGAAAGAAAACATAATTTTCTCTTTATTTTCTTTTCTCTCTATTTTCTTTCTTCTCATTTTCTCTCTTCTCATTTTCTCTCTGCATCCAAACAAAGTGTAAGAGTAACTGTTATGCTACCAACGGTGGCAACTACCAAGCTTTTAGTTTGTTTGTTGAGTGCCATAACAAGTGTAGCAGAAACAATGGCAAAAAATGAAACCACTCTGAGGGACAAAAGGACACAGTCCTTCTTTGGCTTGGTCTCAGGAATATCATTGAAACCAAGGTCTACTTTTTCTCCATATACTGAGGCCATTGTGCAAGTACTTACCAGTTACTAGAGTGAGAAAATGATTGGTGATGATGCAAATGGCTTCAAGGAGAGGGGTGCTTATTATAGATAGGATAAAGCAAAATTGATCAATAACCATGTCCTTTGGTAAGTCTAAGAAGCCAAGTGTGGGTTCAATATGTAAATTCCTTAGGTTGTCTAACCAGCTAAACTTTCGGTTGTTGTTAATTGGTAAGAACTATGTGAGAACATGCAACTCAGTCATTTTTTTTGGTACAGACAACTCGGTCATTTTAAGTAAATAAGTTTTCGACTTCAAATTTATTAAAAAAATTAGAATTATGCTAGGTTAAAACTTTAAGTTTTGTGCAGAAGAAGGTTCTTCATGGTGGGTATCATGAGAGATTCGATACTATGTTGAGAAACATGACAAGAGTAAGAGGAAATTGATAGGAAGTGAGAAGCTAAATTTAAAATGAACTTGGATTGAAACTAACTAATCATATGTATATATAATTAATCACTAACTACTTAAACTAATCATCAACTAACCCAACTATACTGTAACACTTTGTTTCAACCAAAAATAATAGCTTTTAGGTCAGCAATTTTTTATTAACACAAACAGGAAAAGATAGATGCACAGCACATTACCTCACAACAAATCAAATGAATGACCGTTTTTTGTTTATTTGCTTTGACCATTCTCAATTTAGCTTTCAAAGTTTCATCTTTAAGGAAATATCAGAGCAATATATGTTCCAACATTTAAACATGTATTAGGAACGTGTAAGATGGTTGTAGGGAGTTTTGACAGATCTCCATTCTACTAAAATAATTTGAAATTGGAAGTATTGGAAAGTTTGCATACAGTTCTTTAGGAAGTATTGATGCTCAAGTAAATCCACAACCCAAGTTGCCACCTAACTTTCACGTTCTCTTCTAAGGACAATTGAGACAAAATGCTTTGACAAAAGAAAGTTAAATAGCAATTGTTTGCTTCTGAGCCTTAAGTTATGGGTTCCAATGCCTTTTCTCATAGTCAGTCAACGAATTTAAAGCCTCTACTCTTTTCCTTCCAATCTTCATGAGCCTTGAAGAAAAAAAAGGGAAGCTCGGTTAGATCTGACTGTACCAAGCACTTGTGGATCCGGATATCCCCCATCTCCATCAAATGCATGGAGAGATGATTCAACAAATTTAACTGCTATGCCATTGACCAAGTAGCAGAATTTGCACCAGCCTTTTATGTTCCGGCATTTTGAATTCTAGTAGTTAAGTGTGTTTGAATTAGATTATTTTATATTCAACATAGTATACAATCAAAAGCTTTTTGAAAGAGCTTTTGAAAAATACGTAATTATTTCTCTAAAAATAATCATTCTCAAACATGCACTAATTCTTTAACATTTTCTCATACTAGAAGTTTAAGTTACTCACACAATGATTTATAACTAGTTATTATAATGTTAAACTAAACAATTAATCTCTATAGTTTTACTTGATTTGGGTTTTAGTTCTTGTAATTTTTTTTTAGATATTGATTTTTACATTTTTACTTTTTTAGATTTTGGTTCTACTCTTTATATTTTTGTCTCATTTAAATTTTAGTTCTTATAATTTCTACTTATTAAGATATTGATCCTTATTTTCTATTAAGAATTGGTCTTTAGAATTTCAAATTATTAAGCTATAGAATCTTGAGGAATTAAAATTCAAATTAGTGAAATTATAAAGACTAAAATTCAAAAAAATAAAATTATAAGGATTAAAATCTAAATAAATAAAATTATATGGACTAATTGTTTGGTTCAGCCTTTTCTATAACTAATATAATGGAGATTTTAAATCTTGGTATCCAAATTTAAATTTCCAAAAAAATCTAAAATCTTATAATGGAAATATATACTTATCATAAAAAGTAAGGAAATAAATGTTATTTTCTGCACCATTTGAAATTCGAACTATTTCACTCTTCAACCTCACAACTGCTAAGTAGATTTTTTTAATGATAATTTCCTATAACTTAGGAGTTGCTGATTGAAAAGAAACTTTTCAAAATTCAAAATAAAATTGTGAAAATTTGTAAAAATTTAAAATTAGCAAACTAATCAGTTGTAAACTTGCAGTATAATAAAAATTACAGCCTATCAATTCACTAGTTATAATAATAATTAATCCTTAGTCCGTGTAAGTATGTTTGCATATTTTTAGTTAATATTTTATATATTAAATTTATAAAAATTTTCAATACAATTCTTACAGCAAAACTTAAAAGAATATTCTAGTCAAAGAAAAAAAAATATATAAAAACTTTAATATGATAGATTTAAGTAAAGAAAAAGAAGTAAAACGATGTAAACATTTAATTTTTTATTAAATAATTTTATAAATTTTTTGTTTATTTAATTATTTATTTAATAGGTTAATCGGATTGGTCTAAAGGCCAAGTCGTGAGTTTTTTGGATCAATTGGTCCGCCGATTTGACTCGTACAATTATATATAAAAGTAATATCAGCATACCTCAAGTTATATAAGAATATTCAAGTTTGATTCTTTGATTACCCACTTGTAAATATGTTTAAATTAGGTCTTTAATGGTAATAAACATATTTATGCTCTCATTTGGAAATAAGATTTGTGGTGAGCTGTAAACTCAAACACTTGTCATGCTGAATTCCAAAAGAACACTTCGATAATTAAGTGGGAATTTGTACATATCATTAAAATTATCATCGACTACAATCTTATTTTATGTAAAAAAATAAAATATATAATTCTATTATGTAAACTTTATCATATATGTTTTTTTCCCATTAATGAAAAATACGAAGTTATTGGGTATATTTTAATTTCTAAATAAAAAAAATTAAATCGATTTTTATTTTTTACAATAAAACAATCGATTGTTTGATGGTGGTTTCTAAGGAACCCCTTGGTTGTGGTACCATTTGGTACTTTTCCAATAAAATATTAATATAAGTACTAAAATAATAATAATAATAATAATAATAATAATAATTTTTACGATTTCTGAGACAATTGAATCAATGAATAAAGAATTACAAAAATATTAGAAGAAATAAATAAAAATTTATTATTATTAAAAGAAATTACTAATAAATTACAATATATACTTACGAAAGAATTAATAATAGAAAAAATAAAATAAATAATATTAGACTAACACTTGACAAAATCAATAAAAATAAACAAGTTGGTGAACCTGAAAATACTACACAATTTGAAGAAATATTACAACAATTAAAAAAATTCCTTGATGAAGAAAGAAATAATAAATGTCTACCAAAAAGAGATTTAGAGGATATACTTAAATTTACAACAAAAGATGTAATAAAGCTCGAAGAAAAAGAAGTAGAACCTTCAAAATTTCTAAAACCAGTTACTTCATAGAGAGGATAAAAGAAGAATATACAGATTTAATAAGAAAATTAATAGAGAGATTCAACAATTATTAGAACAATTAAAAATAATTGAAGAAAAAAATAAACAAATACAAAAAATTGAACAAATAGAAACAAAAAATAAAAATAAAGAAGTAATACTAAATTATAATATTTCAAAAGATGAATCGATTTTGATGAAATATTTATGGAAAAAGAAGAGACAAGTAATACTGAATACAAAACGAAAATGAGAAGAATATTGGGGTATCCAAAAGAAACATGGGATAAATATGAATAAGAAATTATGTATAATAAATGATATGCTAGAAAAAATGGAAAATGGACTTCAGTACCAGAGGAATATAAACTCTGTTATAAAAAAATTAGAACAGGAACTAGACTAAATATTGATTGTGTATCAAATAAAAAAGAAGTTCTGTTACAATGGACTAATGAAATAACAATACTAATTGCAATAGATGAAAAATTTAATGGATTAAATTTACTGGATGTTAAAAATTTAATTGTGTATAAAATCGAAGGAAATGTACAAAAAATTTTAACAAGTATTAATGACAACACATGGTATCATTATTCAAGAACTGTTAGTAATAATCAAGAATTTGTCTGATTAATTATGAGGCTAATCTATCAAGAATTTATAGGATATAATATATTTGAACACAGAGATGAAGTAAATAAATTCTTACACGAAAAAGCTAAGGCACATTTAAACAAAATGCAATTTGCTGTAATATACCAAAAATTGAAAATCCAGGAAATTATGGATGCAATCGAGAAATAAAAAGAAGAAGATATTATAAAAGAAATCCAAGACTTAGAAAAACATACCTCAAGAAAAGAGCTTATAAAAATACTAAAAGAAAATATTTTAGAAGAAAAAAGAATACTCCACGAAAATATTGTCCAAAAGAAAAAAAGAAATGTGTTTACTAGATATGCAATGTTGAAGGTCATTATGCCAATGAATGTCCACAAAAGAAAGAAAAAGAATTTAAGGAAAAATCAAAAGTAATAAAACAAATCCACCAACTATATAACCTTGAACCTGTAGAAGATGAACTAAGTAATATTGAAAATAGTATATATGAATATTCAGAAAATGAATTATCTTCAGAAGAAACAGAATCCAAATAGTAATATATTAAAATTAACATTGGAAAAAGTAATAAAGAAACTGAAGCTTATATTGATACAGGAGCAAGTATTTGTCTGGCAACAAAAGCATTATTCGATAACTGGGAAAAACTAGACAAACTATTAAAAATACAAATTGCAGATAGATCAATACATTCTCTGTTTTTAGTAGTAAAATGAATTACTTTAATTATTCAAACCAAAATATTTATTGTACCAACCATTTATCAACAAGAAACAGGATTAGACATGATCTTAGGAAATAATTTCTTATGACTATACGCACCATTTTGCCAATATTTAGACTACATTTCTATCAAAACACCCTATATTCGAGCAAAACAATTACGCGAAATTATTAATATTCATATTATTCACTTTTCTACCTGTAACTACTCTACAAAACAATCAGAGTTTAGCAAGCTAAAACGTGGTGACCTAGTTGATACTTTATGTCAAAAACTTCACTATGTACTAATTAATTTAGAACCAGGAAGAACAATTCAGGCTCATATTGAAGAGCTACTAGAGAAAACATGCAGTGAAAATCCCTTAGATCCAAATATTAATAATAAAAATATGGAATTAATAGAATTAAAACTAAAAGATCCTATGAAAGAAATAAAATGTAAACCTATGATCTATACAAGACAAGATAGAGATGAATTTGCAAAAGATATTAAAGAAATGGAAGAAAAAAGATTAATTAGACAATCAAAAAGTAAACACACAGCACCAGCATTTTATGTTAAAAATCATAATGAAATAAAACGAGGTAAATGAAGAATGGTAATTAATTATAAACAAATAAACGATGCGATGGAAGGAGACACATATTATTTACTAAGAAAAGATTTAATTATTGAACGAATAAGAAATATGCATTGGTTTAGTACTTTTGATTGTAAGTCTGGATTTTATCAAATGAGGCTTACGGAAGAATCTAAAACTCTAACAACATTTAGTTATCCTCAAGGTCAATATGAATGGAATGTACTTCCTATAGGAATGAAGCAGTCTCTAAGAATTTTCCAAAGAAGAATGTATTCAATATTAAAAGAATTTAGAGACTTCTGTTTTATCTACATTGATGATATATTAGTATTCTCTAATAAAGACTTAAACGATCATTTTTATAAGGTTGAACTAATATTTAAAAAATATTTAGAAAATGGAGTAGTTTTAAGTAAAAAGAAAGTTGTTTTAGCTTAAAATAAAATCAATTATCTTAGATTAGAAATTGAAAAAGGAAAAATAATAATGCAAAAACATGTATTAGAAAAACTTCCGAATTTTCTAACAAAATTAAAGGATAAAAAAGAACTATAAAGATTTTTGGGATTATTAACATATATTTCTAATGAAGGTTTCATAAAGCATCTTGCTGTAGAAAGAAGGATACTTCAGAAAAAACTAAAGAATGATGCTCTTTGGTCTTGGACCGAAGAAGATGAAGCAATTATTACTAAATTAAAGCACCCATGTCAGGATCTTCCTGAACTATATCATTCATCTGATGATGACTTAATTATTATTGAAACCGACGCATCAAATGACTGTTGGGGTGGTGTTATGAAGGCAAAACCCCCTGGACAAAAGATGAATTACTATGCAGATACATGTCTAGAACTTTTTCGGACAGTGAAATTAATTATCCAACGCACGAAAAAGAAACTTTGGCACTCATCCGTATATTGGCAAAACATCGAATTTATGTACTAGACAAAGAATTTATTGTTCGAACTGACTCTACTTATATTGCAGGATTTAAAAATATTAACCACAAAGGCACTTATAAACAAGAGCGACTAATAAGATGGCAAATGAAGTTAGCTGAATATAATTATTCAATCTCTCACATTAAAGGCGAAAAGAATGTTCTTGTAGATATACTTTCAAGAGAATGGAGCAACAAAGCAACATAGACATATTCAAAAAGCAGTTGGAGCTTAAAGAAGCACTGAAGGAACAAAAGCTAAAGGAACTAGAACTTATTGAGGCAGATATCAAAGTCTTAAAACTACAACTTAAAGCAGAAGGATTCTTTGAAGAAGCATTTTAGACATTCCAACAAGAAGAAAAGAAAAAGGACAAGTGGTATGTAATATTCAATGGTCCTTTCCCAGGTATTTATCATGATTGGTACAAAGCAGCATCATATTGTCAAAAGATTTCTGGAGTTCTACATAAATCTTATCCATCGAAGGACGAAGCCGAAAAAGCACTCAAAGAATATCAAGCAAAAGGAAAAGAAATTTATCTTGGACCAAGAACTTTTTCTGAAACAACAAAAAATCCCCCAGTAATGCAGTCACCATTCAAAGTACTAGGAAAAATTCCATCCTCACTGGATAATTTTCAGATTACTTCCAGAAAAGATCACGAATTACAAGTTCAATTCTCAGAAGAACATTTCTGGGAAAATTTCAAAAGATTGATTAATTGGAATGACAAAGAAAAGGTCAACTGTTTCTACATGGTCGATCGAAAACTCTTCGGTATCAAAGTAATTCTCCTTCCAGGAGCTCCATCTATACTTACTTTCAATATGTTCCAATTTGGATTTATTGATTGTCTTTACTTAAGTATGAATTCAGAAGAAATTAATCTCTTTCCTCATAATTTTAAGGAAGCATTTCAGTTGTTCAAAAAGAATGTCACCAAAGAACGAAGTATTTTTCTAAAGTTCTACTCAGCCTACCCAGACTTCATCACTAAGCAGCCTACTAAGCATCTAGTGTTTGTTAGAATAAGCAATAATAATTTTTCATTAAAAGACGAACCGACAGGTGTTGTCTATGAAGAAGATCAAATCACTCAGATACTGAGTAACCAGCTGGCAATCATTTTCTCACAATGCCAGAACATCGGCAAAGAATCATTCATCAAAAACCTATACAAAGGGCCCAATACTTTACTCTTAAGCAAGACAAGTGGAAAAATAATCAGGAAAAAAGACATGAACCTACTGACAAGTTTTGAGTTGCCTTTCTACGCACTCCAAGGTCCACAAATGGAGTATCGTCCAGCTGTCCTCAATCAACTTTGTACAATGATTAAAGTTAGTAGCAATCACACATGCGAAAGATGCCAAACAAAAAAAGTATTGGCCGACACCAACGAGCCAAAAGATGATGAGTCGAATGAAGCAATAATCGAAGAATGATGTAAGCCCTGACATCACTATGTAAATTATTAAGTTTCTGATGTAAGCACTTACAAATGCAAGGATGATTTTGTAATTAGACACTCAGGCTCTTGTGTATAAATAAGTCCTCTTATGTTGAGGCAAGACAGATTGAATCTTTGTTTTTAATTTCAAAAATCTCAGTTGAGAGGTTGTGCTAGTTTCTGAAGAGATTAGTCAAATACTTGAGAGTGTATCCAGTTACCTTGTACTTATGATTACATATCAATAAATACTTTCCTTATTCAAAAACCTTTACTCATTATATAACTAGCATCATTAAAATTATTCAACCTTCGCGGAAGCAACAGTGGGCACTGAAGAACTTTTGAAGGATTAAAGAAGGAGCCAGTAGATTATAAAGAAACCTAGACCAGGTATGATCATTAATCTTTCATCTAATAATTACTGCCAATATCATGTATTAGGAATAGATTTTCTCGAAGCAGTTAACCCATATGAATTACGATATGAAGAATTAATTATAACAATCAATAATAAGCAAATAAGAATTCCCCGAATTAAACTTAGTATATATAACTTTAAAAAATATTTAAAAAATTATACCTTAGATGGAAATAGAAAAGGCTGAAGATATAGAACATGTACAAATTACTGAAGAAGATGGAAATTATTCAGGAAACATTTTAATTAATAAATCCTTGTTTAAGAAAATACAGAAAGAAAAACTAGATCTATCTAAAAATGCTAATATGCAAGGAAAAGAAAGATTAGGTGAAATACTAAAAAGATTTAATCAACGAAATAATATTACTTATTATGAAAAATTAAGCAACGAAATGCCAACAAACATACGAGAGACTCAAGGAAATACTAGTATACAACTACTTAATAAAAAGAAATTGATAAATTTAAAAAATAATATAAAAAGAGATGAAGATCAAGAAAAATAGGATATATACATATTGGAAATTGTCAATACTTAATTAAATCAATATTTCAGGAAGAAATAAATTCACTTATAGAACTAATTTTAAAAGATGATAGAATTACTGACCTAAAAGATAAAATATTAGGAGTAATAAAAAGAAATCTAGCATATGAAAAATTAAAATTTGAAGTTAGACCAAACATTGGAATACCATTAAATACTCAACGAATAAATCAAGCACTTACCCTAGAACATAATTTTTTAAGAAAAAATTTAATGAGAACAGGAGACAAAATATTTTTAGTTACTTATTGCGTAGAAATTACGCATTAACAAACTTCACATCATAGTATTACGTTTAAAAATAATGATAAAATTGACATACCATACTTATTTATTGATATTGAAAAAATTTATTATTCTAAGAAAAATAAAATAACCGAAATTGATACATTTATAAATAATCCAAAATATACTTAGAATACAAAGAGAACAAATATCTAAATTAATAAAATTTATGGAACCAAAAAAAAATAAAAGAAAATAATGAAATAAAACGATTATCAATAAAAATAAATACATTATCAAAATATATAAAAGAAAAAATATGATAAATCAAAAGAAATTGCAATAAAGCAATAATAAAAAATTCTTAAAGAAAAGAAATATAGGAATCTTGAAATCCAAAAACGAATTAAAACGAATTAAAATCCAAAAACGAATTGGAATCAGAGCCTAGACGTAGAAAATAAATAAAGAAAAAATGAAGAGAATTGAAAAATTAAGAAAATTAAAACGAAATAAACAATTAGAATTAGAACATATAATATGGGTATTAAAAAGATTAGGAGAAAGATTTGACTATACAATAAAAACAAAAAGAATAAATGAAGAACAAAAAAGAAAATGAATTAAAAAGAATAAGTCATCACATATTAAGAATTGATCATATATTTTTAAAAAAAATAAATTAAAATAAAAATTAATGAATTATTACAAGATTGAGAATACACTATAAGAGAGGGTTCGGTATCCCCTCGAGGTACCGTAACAAGCACCTTGTTTGATAATAAAAAAACAATAATGTTATACAGTTATCTAATATTTTATCATTTAAATAATATTTTTTTAAAAAAATAAAGTGGACTTTATGCTCAAGAATTTTCCATATGGGTTGTATGGGAATGGTAAGAATGAGGTTTAAGGAAGATGAGATGAAAAGAAAGGAGTTGTTGGTGTTGAAAGAGTTGATGGGCAAATATCATTCATAGCAGAGCAGGAATCGCAAGGGACAGGAGAAGGGTTGGGTTGGTTTTCCTTTTCCTCTTCTCCTTCCTTCCTTCCTTCCTTCCTTCAAAGAATCTAACCCCAATCGTCAACTCAACTAACAAACAAAACAACACCAAGATTATCACCAATCAATTCAACATACCACCCATCTTAGATTTCGTCATTCATCCACCCCTTTTCGATTCTCCCTCAGATTCTTTGGCAGCTTCTTGGTACTCGATTTGGCCCCCCAATCTCTTTCTTTTTGTTTGTTGTTTTTCTGACATCCTTGTTTTCTCCAAAAGAAAAAAAAAAGTATTTTTTTTCCCCTTGTTGTTGTTGCTGACTTGATTGTCTGAATCGATTATTGCAGCAGGGTCCAAGAGCCACAGGTATTATCAGATCCTTTATTATTTCTGTTCTTTTATTTGTTTATAATTTGTTGTTTTGGGTATTTGTGAGCTTTGTTTGGTTTTCAGAGCATATATATATATGTGTGTGTGTGTGTGTGTGTGTGTGTTTGGCATTTAAAGTATACAAAGGTTAAACATTTTGAAGCTTGGGGTTGGTCATATTTGTCTGCAGAACAAATGCTAATTGTTTGTGATTTGGAAAAAGGCATTAAAAGGGCCAGATTCTGTTCTACTTGTCAAACAAAGTAGTGGGAATTTTGCTATAAGTTTGACGGTTTTGATTCATGTTTGAATTCTGTGTGAGACACACTCTTGTGCTTTACAAAGATTGAAAGTTTCAAACAAAATAAACTTCTATTTAATTAAGATTAGATTTAATGACTCAATTGCATATGATACATGCGTGGTTGTATTGTTTCATTTTGGTTGAGCCTCCTGGTGAATGGTCTTTAACTTTGCAGCTATGCAGAGCCAACTTGTGTGCAATGGGTGTAGGAGCATTTTGCTTTACCCTAGAGGGGCAACCAATATTTGTTGTGCATTGTGCAATACGATTACCTCTGTTCCTCCACCTGGTAAGCTCGTTGGCTGTTTCTGTTATTAGAATTTTAAGATTAGAGAAATTTACGTGTTATATATTGATGTATATCCTGTCTTTCTCTATTCAGTATATGCAAATTATTCGCTTTGGAATGAATGGAGTTTAAACTAGAAACAGACTATGCAGCCTGCTGGATTAAATATTTACATGTAGTCAGACTCTAACTGGATGCTTATATTTGATGACCTTTACTTTCCTAAAGCCCCTGCAGGGATGGAAATGTCTCAACTTTATTGTGGAGGCTGTAGGACATTGCTAGTGTACACACGTGGAGCAACAAGTGTGAGATGTTCCTGCTGTCACACCGTAAACCCTGCACTGGGTACTAAATATTTGTTTGTTGTCAGTCATGTGAAACTTAGTGGTTTAATATTGATTTTGGTGGACTGAATGTTGATTTGCTAGATAATATTTATTTTCTATTTTATAACTGTACTACTGTAGTGATGTTTTGTTGGATTGCTTGATCATTGAATATGGTTAATCATTAATGGTGTTACCAAATCCTAGTGTAGGGTTCAGCAGGGGGTGTGTTAAGGTGATCCTTTCTCGTTTCCTTTCTACGTTTGCTATGTATGTTTTAAGCTGTATGTTGATAAGAGGTTGTGAAAGGGGGTTGGTGAAAGGTTTGGTTGTTAGATCTAAGGGTGTGGAGGTTTCTCACCTCTGGGCAGATGATACTGCTCTTTTGTATGCATGGATCAGAACAACTTTTAAATATGTTTACTTTGATTCTGGTTTTTGAGGTCTTTTCATATTACTCTTGCTAAATGCAGTTTGGATGGTATCAATGTTCAGATTGATGTTGTGCATAATTTAGCTATGTTGGTCACTGAATAAAAAACAAAAGTTAGGTTGCTCAGGTGTTATGTCTTGCAATGGCCCCTTATCTATCTAGGTGTTCCATTTTGGGATCCTGTGATTCAGAAGATTGCTAAATGGGTTGACAATTAGAAAAGAGCCTATTTCTCTTTTTGGGTGTCATTTGACCTTGATTCAGAGTTCCTTGTCTTGTATCCCTCTTTAGTATCTCTCTTTGTTCAAAATTCCTTTAGGGGAGAAGATGAGATTGAAAAGATTATGCGAGATTCCTTTGGCATTGGGTTGGAGTTTGTAAGAGGAATCATCTGGTTAGTTGGGAGGTTTGCTGTAAGGCTAAAATGGATGGAAGCTTGGTCTTGGTAATTTGGTGTCTAAGAACATTGCTCTAATGGCAAAGTGGTTATGGCGGTTTCCCTTGGAACGCAACTCTCTTTGGTATTGGGTGATTAATAGTATTCACAACAATGGCTGGGATGCCAAAATTGCAACCAAAGTTACCCATGCAACTTCTTGGAAGTTCATTCAGGTATATTTTCCCCATTCTACTTCTCTTATGGCCAAGATCAGGGATGGTCTTGTTTTTTTGGGAGTAGCATTGGATAGGATCATCTTGTTTTCCTGATCTTCTCCCTCATCTTTATTATCTTTCCACTTTGTAACACGCCCCTATTTTTGCTGATTTTTACAGTCTTCAAGGTTCCATCCTTTCTTGGAAATTTGACTTCCATAGGAATCGTAATGATAGAGAGGCCTGGTGACCTTGCCTTGTTATTGGGCAAGTCTTGATTGTTTTCACTACTCCCCTTTCATGGAATATGTTGATCCTTTACGTCTATCTTTGCTTAACGTCTTTTGTTTATAGTGTGGAGAAGAATGATCTTAAATCATGAAGATGTAAAAACATGATTGTGTTGTAATAATTGGTAAGCGGGTGTTATGTCATTTATAACCAACTACTTGTTAATCTGGGGCTGAGTTTTATTTCTATGTTAAAAGATTTACTTTTGTAATAATTTTTTGGCCTTTGTTCTGGAATTCTATTCTTGATAATTTTGAATTGCACATGAATTACTTACATTTAGTCCAAGGTTAGTATTATCTCCATTCTGTCTATTTAATCCTTCGTGACAGTTTGCATCAGTGAATGCTATTTATTGTGCTCTTTAGAGCTCTATCAAGAGGGCCTTATATGCATAAAATCCTATTGCTTACGCTACAAGATGTTGGGTGCTTATGTTTTGTTGGTTTAATTGTTTCTGTTTTCTTCACCTCATGTCATTCCAATGATGAATTCCTTGTTATATTGTAATAACCTATGCTTATTATTCAATTATTTGTTGTTTATTGACTTACCGTTGATGGGATTTGTGTCTGCATTAAAAAGCATCTAATCAAGTCGCCCATGTCCATTGTGGGAACTGCCGGACAACACTCATGTATCCTTATGGGGCTCCCTCAGTCAAATGTGCAGTTTGTCACTATATTACGAATATCAGTGTAAGTATGCATTGATAGAATTGTGTTGATCTGTGCGTTGACTTTTTATTCTCAGCAAATGCTTCAAAAGTTTTAAAATAAAATTCAACTGATTTTTGAGTCCCATGATCTGGGCTTCATTTTAATGTAAATTTAGGTGACTTCCTGCAGTCATGTTAACTTTATTGTTGCATTTAAATAATTGGTTTCTTTGACATGTTTTCCTCAGCCATTATTTTTCCCTCACTCAGAATGCTGTTTAGATCAGTTCTGTGCTAGAATTTCATGTTAGGCTCACAGGTGCAATAAGGACATGATGGGGAATATTGAGAACCTTCATGTTAATGGGCTGTAGCATTTATTTGGCAGTTAGTGGAAGAGGAAAGTTCATGGGGTATTCAATAGGTTAATGGGCTGCAGCATCTGTGTGGCAGTTAGTGAAAGAGCGGAGGTCATGGGGTATTCAATATGTCAATGGGCTGTAGCATTTATGTAGCAGTTAATGGAAGAGGAGAGGTCGTGGGTATTCAGTCAAGGGAATGAGAATATATATGAGAGGTAGAGAAAGAGAGAGCTAGGAGAGTGAGAGTAGGGGCCTTTGGGCAGGGAGGTTTGCAGACCCTCGAAGTGTTACATTATCTTTCTTTTCTATTTTCAGTTTCCTTGTTCTTTTACAGAGAGTTAGTGAGAAATCTGTATCTGCCTTCATCTGGAACTGGTAATCCATCAATATCAGTGACATGGAAGGCTGTTTTTACTTCTAAATTCAATAAAACATATTATGATTTCTGGGTTCCTATCATATCAGGATTGATTGGATTTGAAAAATAGGAAGTTGTGGCTAGTTGGCACTAATTTGAAATTTTAAAACATTTTAAAATTCAGGAAAATCTGGTTTGTAGGTTGTTATTTCAGATTTTGTAACTCATTTTTGTTCTCTTTTATCTAAACTATGAAGAGACTCGAGACATTCTAATTATACATGATCTCATATTCAGTAACATCCAAGGTCGAATGAGCAAATCCTCAACTGTGTTCCTACTTTTGGGAAGAGAGGAGTGCCTCTGAATGGGTAAGGATTGAGAAGAAAAGTTACAAAATCATCTCTGCGCGGGAGTTAATTGGGAAAGAGGGAGAAGTTAATTTTTTTTTACTAGTTTTCTACAGGAAGAGATAGGACATGGTACATAGTTGCGAATTTGCCTCTGGTGTTTTGATATCAAGAAATTTTCAGGATTTTCAAGTATGAAGAGACATTAACATCTTCCTAATCTCCTTTCACTTGGTCTTTATCAACCTGCGGATAAAAAGGTGTTTCACGAGGTTTTTCATACCCAGTTCTCTTCCTTTCATTATTAAAATCATAGAATCAAGGTGCTGTCTGTACCTTTTCTCTACTTTCATTTCTTCTATGCCTTCTACTCATACTCACAACCACTTAGGAATTTGTTTGAAAGATTGAAGGGAGAGGAAAAGAAAGCAAGAGGAAAAGAAAGTGATGGGAAGAGAGATAAAAGTTTGACTTTCTTTCCATTGTTTGGATGTTTAAAAAATAAAGGGAGGGATAGCATGAAATTCCCCATTTTTTGTTGAACTCAAGTTGGATTTTGAGGGTCACTTGTTAACCCTTACCCTTTACATTTTTTAAATAAATAAACTCATAAATAAGGGAGAGTTAGAAGCGTTTACAGTCTTTTCCCTTCCTAGACTCCTATTTCTCTCAATCCAAACATAGGATTAGAGGCTCTGTTACTGATTTTGGTGCTTGATCACTTTGTTTAGAATTTAAGCATAAGAGATTAAATTATTTAGGATCTGCTATTAGATATCTCTTATTTTGGGCTTGAAGTTGTTGGGTAGCTTATGCTGTAAACTAGTTATCTCCACTGTGTAAAAACTGGACATACCAAAAGAGAAATAAGGGAAATAGAAATAACAACAACAACAAAGCCTTTTCCCACTAGGTGGGGTTGGCTACATGGATCAAACGACGCCATTGTGTCCTATCATGAACCAAGTTTTAGAAAAGCCATTCAAATCTAGATCTTTTTTAACCGTTTCACCTATAGTCTTTTTTGGTCTTCCTCTACCTCTAGCTATTGGGCTATTTTCCACCTGATCTACTTTTCTTACAGGGGCTTCTAAGGGTCTTTTCCTTACATGTCCAAACCACCTGAGGCGAGATTCTCCCATCTCTTCCACAATAGGTGCTACCCCTATTTTTTCTCTAATGCATTCATTCCTAATCCTATCTTGTTTAGTATGTCCACACATCCAACGCAACATCCTCATCTCCGCGACACTGATCTTGTGCTCTTGTTGGCTTTTTACCGCCCAACATTCAAGTACGCATACAACATTGCGGGCCTTATAGTACATGCGGTAAAATTTACCCTTAAGCTTGAGAGGCACTTTCTTATCACAAATAACTCCTGAAGCACTCTTCCATTTCATCCATCCAGCTTGAATCCTATGGTTTACATCTCCTTCTATCTCTCCGTCATTTTGTATGATGGATCCAAGATACCTAAACTGTGTGACTTGTGGTATGGTATGATCTCCAATTTTTACCGCTACGCTAGCATTAACATATTTCTTACTGAACTTACATTCCATATACTCTGTCTTACTCCTGTTTAGACGAAAGCCATGTTCTTCCAAAGCCCGTCTCCAGAACTCTAGCTTCCCATTTATTTCCTCTCTCGACTCTCCAACTAAGACTATATCATCTGCAAAAAGCATGCATTGTGGCACTGGCTCTTGGATATGCGCAGTAAGCACATCCAAGACCAAGGTAAAAAGATAAGGACTCAAAGCTGACCATTGGTGTAGTTCTATAGTTATAGGGAACTCTTTTGTGACCCCACCCGGTGTTCTCACACTAGTTTTAGCCTCATCATACATATCTTGAATTGCTCGAATATAGGCGATACGAACTCTTTTCTTCTCCAAAGCCTTCCACAAGACCTCTCTCGGTACCCTATCGTAGGCTTTTTCCAGATCAATGAAACCATGTGTAGGTCTTTTTGCTTCCTCCGATACCGCTCCGTCAATCTTCGTAGAAGATAGATTGCTTCCATGGTTGACCTCCCAGGCATAAAAGCAAATTGATTATCTGAAATATGAGTCTCTTGTCTTAGTCTCCTTTCAATGACTCTTTCCCATAACTTCATGGTATGACTCATGAGCTTAATCCCTCTATAATTTGCACAATTTTGTATATCTCCCTTATTCTTATAAATAGGGATTAGAGTGCTTCTCTTCCATTCATTTGGCATTTTCTTAGACCTCAATATCTCGTTAAACAGCTTTGTAAGCTAGGTTATACCTTTATCTCCTAGGCACTTCCATCTCTCAATAGGTATATTATCCGGTCTGACCGCTTTTCCATTATCCATCCTCTTCAATATTTCTTTTACCTCAAACTCCCGAATTCTATGATAAAATGTTTTATTTTGGTCTTCCTCTCTAGTGTTTAGAATGTCTAAGTCCCCTAATACCCCGTGTGCCTCATTAAATAACTTGTGGAAATAACTCTTCCATCAATCTTTGATGTCTTGTTCCATAACCAAGACTTTACCCTCTTCATCCTTAATGCATTTCACTTGATCCAGGTCTCTTGTCTTCCTTTCCCTACTTTTAGCAAGCTTGTAGATATACCTTTCTCCGTCTTTGGTGCCCAACGAATGATATAACCTGTTAAACGCTTTAGCTTTCGCCTCGCTCATCGCCTTCTTAGTATCTTTTTTAGCTGCCTTATATTTTTCTCAATTTTCATCATTTTTATACACGTGCCAAGCTTTATAACATTCCCTTTTAACCTTAACCTTATCTTGTACACTTGTGTCCCACCACCAAGATTCTTTATCCTTGGGTCCAAAGCCTCTTGATTCACCGAGTGTCTCTTTTGCTACCTTCCTAATCCCTTTAGCCATTTCGTTCCACATATCATTAGCACCCCTTTTACTTCCCAAATCTCTTCCTCCATAATCCTCCTCTGAAAGAGCATTTGTTTTCCGTCCTTTAATTGCCACCATTTGATCCTTGGTTCTTGTTGAAAACGTGTAAATATCTTTTGTATATCTTTTGTATTTATGTAGTTTCCTTGTATAGGCTAATCAAATCATAACCCTAATCTTTGTATTTATTATCATAGTTCTATATAAACAGCTCTCCGTCGTGTAGTTGAAGCACGCGGTTTCATCATATGTCTCTCTTCCTTTTCTCTCTTTCAACATGGTATCTAGAGCCTAAAGAGAGGCAACCCTAGAACCATGCATACCCGGTGGGTCCACTGCCCTTCGGTGAAAATTTTTCTGGCCAACCGTGTTTCCCTTCCGGTTTGCCGACCTTTCTCCCTTGTCGTGACGTCCTTCCGGCGCCCTTTTCCTTCCTGTTCGCAGCTGCCACCACCGTCCGCCGCCGTCCGCTGCCTCCTTTCCGGCCGCCAACCTCACCACTGGAACTGCCTCCCGCCGACCGGCCAGATCCCAGAAGCCTAGCCCGAACGCCGCCGTAACGGGCCCCCACGTGCCACCCTTCTCCGCAGCCAAACAGCCACCGCACGGTCAGTTTTCCGGCGCGTGACGGCGCGTTCGGTAGCCCTTCCGGCCACCGTTTCTCTCGCCTGACTCGTCTTGGCCTCCTCTACGCCGATCTGCCCTCAGATCCTTGTTCTCTTGCGTTGGATTTTTCAGGTATCTTGTGTTTTCCATTTTTGCCCATTGTATTCTGACCTATGGCGAGTTCTACCTCTCCAGATGGCTCTAAAGATCATCCCAAGGCTGAGCCTCCTGTTTTCACAAGTTACCTCCATACCCCTCTCTCATCTGATAAATTAGATGGCAGTAACTATGATACTTGGGCTTCCGACATCAAGTTGTGGCTTGAAAGTCAAGGCTATGAAGACCACCTCACCACAGACTTTACCTCTATACCTACGGAGGAACAACCCAGGTGGAAGAAAATTGATAAACAGTTGTGCGTTGTGATCAAGTCCACCATTCACTCCTCTCTCAAGCAGATCTTCCGTGCTTAGACCACTTGTGCTTCAATTTGGGAACAAGCCAAGGTTCTTCACACTAATGACACTTAGCAGCTATATGGGGTTTGTCACAACCTCATGAGTATTATTGCTCCTTGTCAGTTTGATGGTCCTATGTCTACTTACTTGGGTAAGGTTTATGGTGTTCTCCATGATTTCAATGAGTTGCTACCCCCTGCTGCTACCCCAGCCCAAGAACTCGAGCAACGTAGCAACTTCTTCATGCTCATGGCCTTGTATGGGTTACCTCCAGAATATTCTGTCAATCGTGATCAGATTTTGGGTTCGCCTACTAGTCCCACTCTGTCCTCAGCTTGGTCTACTTTGCTTTGGGTCCCAGTGAAGCAACCCTCTGGTTCTATCTTAGCTCCGGCTCCAGTTGATACTTCTGCCCTCGTCTCCCAAAGTGCCAATCGTGGTCGTTCTCGTCCTGGCACCTCGGGTAGGCCCCGTCCGAAGTGTACATTCTGTAACAGGTTGGGTCATACTGAGGATCGTTGTTGGACCAAGAATGGCCGTCCTCCACGAGCTGCCAATATTGCCCAGGCCACTGTACCTGATTTACCTGAGTCTTCTGCTTCACTGACTCTATCTCCGGCAGCCTATGCAGATTTTCTGAAATGGTTTGAGCAACAACAGGCTTCTAACTCTACTGCATCTGTTGAGCACACTGGTAATGCATTTGCTTGTCTCTCTCAATCTCCACCATTAGGTCCTTGGGTACTTGACTCTGGTGCATCTGACCATATCTCTGGTAATAAACGTCTTTTCTCCAAATTCTCTACCTCTGGCTATTTACCTATAATTACTTTAGCAAATGGTTCCCAAACACAGCCCGAAGGGATTAGCACTGTCCATCCCCTCCCTTCTCTGTCTGTTGATTCTATTCTTTATGTCCCTGGTTGTCCTTTTAATTTACTTTCTATTAGTCGTTGACCCGTTCTTTAGATTGTCGCATTAGTTTTACTAAAGACTGTCATTTTGTAGGACCAGAGTTAGGGACGGATGATTGGCGCTGGATGTGAGTCTAATGGTCTTTATTAGCTCTCTGCCACCTCTCGTGTGTGCTCTGTTACGGATTCCCCTCTCACCATCCATGCTCAGTTGGGTCATCCTAGTCTTGCCAAGTTACAGCAAATGGTGCCAACCTTTTCTAAATTATCTACTTTACCTTGTGAGTCGTGTCAACTTGGGAAACACACCCGTAGTCCGTTTCCCGATAGAGTGTGTCGTCGAGCTGCGTCTCCTTTTGCTTTAGTGCATTCTGATATTTGGGGTCCTAGTCGTATTGAGTCTACTTTTGGGTCAAAATACTTTGTTACTTTCATTGATGATTATTCTCGGTGTCCTTGGTTATTTTTAATGAAAAACAGATTAGAGTTGTTTTCAATTTTTAAGACCTTTTATAATGAAATCAAAACTCAGTTTTGTGTTCCGATTCGTATTTTGCGTAGTGACAATGCCCGTGAATTTTTGTCTCACAATTTTCAAACTTTTATGGCATCTCATGGCGTTCTTCACCAAACATCTTGTGCCTATACCCCTCAACAAAATGGGGTTGCTGAGCGCAAAAATAGACATCTTATTGAAACAACTCGGACCCTTTTGTACCATGGTCATGTTCCCTTTCGTTTTTGGGGCGATGCGGTTCTCACTACTTGCTATTTGATTAATCATATGCCCTCTTCTGTTCTTGGTAACCGGGTCCCCCATTCTGTTTTGTTCCCTCACCAACCCCTCCACTCTCTTCCGCCTCGTGTCTTTGGGTCGACATGTTTTGTCCATAATTTCACTCCCAGTCTTGACAAACTGTCTGCTCGTTCCATCAAATGTGTTTTTCTTGGTTACCATCGGTCTCAAAAAGGTTATAGGTGTTTTTCACCCACGCTTAAGTGTTATCTAGTCTCTGCCGATGTCACATTCTTCGAGTCTGTTCCTTTCTTTGAGTCTCCTGACCTGCCTCTTCCACCCAATACCTAAGGCCTTCCTACTTTTCCTCCTCCTGTTCCCTGTTGACCCTGCTCCATCACCACCTTCTCCTGTTGGTACCCCGGTCCCTACTATTGGCCCTCTCCAGGTTTATCGTCGTCGGCCACAACCACCACCACTACCACCACCACCCTCAGAGGTTGTAGAGATTACTGAAGCTCCTTTGGACTCTCATCCGGCACCACCTCCTTTACTAGCTCCGGCACTGCCTCCTGCGTCAGACCTTCTCATTGCTCTTCGAAAAGGTATTCGATCCACTCGTAACCCTTTTCCTCACTATGTTAATCTCAGTTACCATCGCCTTTCTTTATTGCATTATGCTTTGCCTTTCCACCTTGTCTTCTGTGTCTATTCCTAAATCTCTAGGTGAAGCTTTATCCCATCCTGGGTGGCGACAAGCAATAATTGATGAAATGTGTGCACTTCAGAGCAGTGGTACTTGGGAACTTGTTCCTCTCCCTCCTGAGAAGTCTGTTGTTGGTTGCCGGTGGATTTATACGGTCAAGGTTGGCCCTGATGGCACTCTTGATCGCCTAAAGGCTCGTTTGGTGGCAAAGGGGTATACCCAAATATTTGGTTTGGATTATAGCGACACTTTCTCCCCAGTGGTGAAGATGGCTTCTGTTTGGCTTTTTCTGTCTATGGCCGCTATTCGCCATTGGTCCCTTCATTAGCTGGATATCAAGAATGCTTTTCTTCATGGTGATCTGGAAGAAGTCTACATGGAGCAACCTTCAGGGTTTGTTGCTCAGGGGGAGTCTTTTGGCCTCGTGTGTCGTCTACATAAGTCCTTGTATGGTCTCAAACAATCTCCCCGGGCTTGGTTTGGTCGATTCAAGATCTTGTTGTGCGACGGCTTTGGTATGACTCGCGGTGAGGGCCGACCACTCTGTCTTATCGCCATACGATCGAGGTTTGTATCTATTTGATTGTGTATGTGGACGACATTGTTATCACCGGCGGTGATCACCAAGGTATAACTCAGATAAAATAGCATCTCTGTCATCACTTTCAGACCAAAGATCTTGGCAAACTTCGTTATTTCTTGGGAATTGAAGTGGCACAATCCAAGGATGGCAGAGTAATCTCACAAAGGAAGTATGTTATGGACGTTCTTGAGGAAACAGGACTATTGAATACAAAGCCGGTTGACACCCCTATGGATCCCAATGTTAGACTTTTATCGGACCAGGGGGAGCCACTTTCAGACCAAGGAAGATATAGACGATTGGTTGAAAAACTTAACTATCTTACTGTTACCCGTCCAGATATCTCCTTTGCGGTGAGTGTAGTGAGCCAATTTCTAAACTCACCTTGTGAAGGGCATTGGGATGCAGTGATTTGTATTCTCAGATATATTAAGGGAGCTCCAGGAAAAGGCCTTGTCTATGAAGACAAAGGACACACTCAGATTGTAGGGTACTCGGATGCTGATTGGGCAGGTTCTCCCACTGATAGGAGATCACTTCCTGTTATTGTGTATCCATTGGGGGTAATCGATTTCCTGGAAAAGTAAGAAACAAAATGTGGTTGCAAGATCAAGTGTCGAAGCGAATATCGAGCCATGGCCTCACTACTTATTGCTCTCATTTGGTTAAAACAGCTTCTTAAAGAGCTTCAGTTTGGAAACGTTATGCAAATGACTCTTATTTGTGATAATCAAGCTGCTTTGCATATCGCTTCCAATTCAGTATTTCATGAGAGGGCCAAACACATTGAGATAGACTGTCACTTTATCAGAGAAAAGATCTTGTCTGGAGACATCACCACTAACTTCGTCAATTCAAATGATTAACTAGCAGATGTTTTCACTAAGTCTTTGAGAGGTCATCGAATAAACTATATTATTTGTAACAAGCTTGGTACATATGACTTATATGCTCCAGCTTGAGGGGGAGTGTTGAAAACGTGTAAATATCTTTTGTATATCTTTTGTATTTATGTAGTTTCCTTGTATAGGCTAATCAAATCATAATCCTAATCTTTGTATTTATTATCATAGTTCTATATAAACAGCTCTCCGTCGTGTAGTTGAAGCACGCGGTTTCATCATATGTCTCTCTTCCTTTTCTCTCTTTCAACAGCTCTCTGTCTCGACAATTTCTCCTTACTCTCATCTTAACTCGTACATCCATAACCAAAACCCTGTGTTGGGTAGTCAAGCTCTCTCCAGGGATGACTTTGCAATCCATGCAAATCTTTCTATCAGATTTCCTTAATAGAAAGAAATCAATTTGAGAGAAAGAACCCCCGCTTCTATATGTGATAAGATGCTCTTCCCGCTTCCTAAAACAAGTGTTAGCTATTGTAAGATCAAACGCTACCGAAAAATCTAGAATCGCTTCGTCCTCTGCATTAACTACTCCTAGACCATAACCCCCATGCAAACCCTCATACCCCCTAGATTCGCTCCCCACATGACCATTTAGGTCTCCACCTAGAAAAATCTTCTCTCCTAATGATATTCTCTGAACTAAACCTGTATTTATATGTTATAACCTGTATTTTCTAATAGGCAAAACTTTCGTATATAGATAATTTTGAAGATATTTTGGTCTTCTGGTATTTATCTTATTATTACTGTCTGTGTCCTGTTTTGTTCTTCATATGCATGGTCATTCAAGTAATCTCATGCCTGTTATCAGATATCAGGATCCAACCTAAAAGGTTGGAGCCGATAAGGTGTCAAATCAAAACCCATTTATATGCCCTAGGGTAACTTACTCGAATCTCATTCATGATTCAACATTGGACACATCTGTAAAGGGTTACGATATACTGAACATATAAAAGAGATTGTGATTCTCCTCCAGGGTTCCCTACTTCTGTTTCTTGTAATATGTATGTGCATTTTTTTGTATGTTTATTTTTCCTGATTTGATTTTTTTATACCTTTTCCTGTTTTTGGCTCTTCTTTCCTGTCTTTTGTAGATGACCAACGGAAGGCTTCCAATTCCTGTCCATAGACCTAATGGAACAACCAACTCTGGGACAGTACCTTCTACTTCAACAGTATGCTTTTAATTATTATTATTATTATTATTTTTTGGTGATTATTCATAGTTAGGGGTGTCAAATAGATGGATTGGTTTAATTTTGGATTGGATCATAATGGATGGATCCAAAATAAACCATTAATCCATTACAAAATGCTTAATATTATCCAATCCATCCATAACCTAATTTAATGGATGGATATTCAATCCATCCATTAATCAATTTTAATGGATTGGATGGATGGATATCCAATCCACTCATTTAAAAAAAAAATTATCTCTAAAATATATCTTTAAAAAAATACTTTAGTGAAAGTGAAAGTGTTGAAATAATTAAAAAGGTAAAATACATTGGATATCCATTGGATTGGTTTTTAATTGGATATCCAACGGATATCCAATGGATCCAATGGATATTTTGGTTGGATTACTAACTATGCATAACTAAATTTAATCCATTAGATCCAATCCAATAAAATACATTATTCTAATTGGATGAACTGGATTGGTTTTAATATGGATGGATTGGATGGATTAAAAATTAATGGATTTTTTTGCCAACCCTATTCATAGTAAGGAGTAAGGACATATCCACGGTTTTCTGTTCTGATATCTAATGAATATGCATTTGATTCTATTTCAATACCTGCAGTCAATGCCGCAATCTCATAGTCAAACTGTTGTGGTAGAAAATCCAATGTCTGTTGATTCAAGTGGGAAATTGGTAATTTTATTATTGCCTTTCATTTTTTGTTAGTTTGGATATGTATTTATCTAGTGCATTTGACTAATTCTTGTGTTGCTTTTGAGCATAGCAAGATTTACTGAAAAGAATTTGACTTGTCACAGGTGAGCAATGTTGTTGTTGGCGTTACAACAGATAAGAAATAATACTGTCACATTAAAAGGTACAGTATATGAGGCATTATCACAGTTGCTGTCACAGGAAGATATTGTGTATATGATTTTGCAGCTTGCAATGGTTTAATTGAAATGAATCTTTTTCCAATACAAGGGTTAGACGGATATCATGTATGTATGTATATGAGGACAAGTCGTAATAAGGGCATAAAACATGTTTGTGTGATTGCCTGTGACCACTTTGTTGTTGCCTTTGTATCTATAGTCAAATCAATTGGTTCATTCAGATTATATCTTGACTTACAAGTCCTACACGAGCATATGCTGTTATTTCTTTCATGACTGGTTAAGCTTGTGCTTTTCTCGATGATCTGTTAGAACGATGTGTTGATATTTGCTAATGTTGTACAAGCTTTGCGTGATAAAGTGACTAATCTGATATATATATTTTTACCAATAATTTGAAAAATTGGGATAATACCAATCATTTATCTCATTTGACTACATGTTCAGGTAAATAGAAAAAAGCTGTTAGAAACATGATTAGGCGAATGAACATTTGCCATTAATTGTTCATTTCCTACCTGTCGGCTGCATTGGTATAAAAACACGACTTAATAAATCTTTCTAATTACTTAAAAATATGAAGTACTAAATAAGAAGGTTAAAGCATTTAATAGAGAAACTCTTATATAGAAATTGCTTACTATAAACATTCCAATCAATAGTTGATATATGGTAAGTTGTGTGGGCTATTTTGGAAATGCACTATATCGCAAGACTTTTACTTATGTCAACTATCAATTTTAATGTTTATAATACATAGTGTCTATCTAAGAAGTGTTATGTTACCAAGCGTTCTACCTTATTTAAAAATTTCTCACATTTAATATATTGAAAACTTAAAAAAATAGTTAATATTTTTTCTTTAGGTAATTAGGAGGATTATTAGATTTATTCATTAAAAGGATATAGATTTTTTTAAAAAATTATTGGATGAATGTTACATTTTTTCTAATAAATTCTAAGACTAGATTTGCTGAGAACATGTTTAGCGTGTCTTGATATTTGTGTAGATGAAAAGTAATGTTAAGAGTAATGTATTAATTACGTGTTTAGTATGTTTAAGGGTATTTATATCCTTTGCACAGAGAATAATTCAAAGGACATAAAAATCCTTAAACACACAATAGGTGTAATACACTATTCTTAAAGTGTTCCAAATGTGAGGTTTGAATGTACTAGGCTTTGGGGCTCTGATATATAGAAGCTAGCTATACTTGTGTTTCTCTAGAAATATCAGCACTTTTTCTCCCTCGGATTCAAGCACATCAATATTGGATTGTTAAACACCTACGCATTTGGGTTTTTTTTATATGTTTTTTAATTGCGCTTTCTTAAATGCAAGTCCAAATCTTTATGCATTATCGCGTTATAGGGAAAATAGTATATAATTCTTTTAAACTTTGATTTTTTTAAAAATTATTATCACGAATTTTAAAATTTTTTAATTAATTTTTAAATTTTAATTAATATTTTAATAATTTTTATATTTAATTTAGATATATTAATTCATTAATAATAATAATGTATGATATTATTTTATTTGTATTAATATTAATCAAGAATTATTTATTAATGTATTTATTAAAATTTAATTTTAAATATATTTTCTTCTTTACAAAATAAATAAAACAAATTTGTTTTTAAAAATAAATTTGTTTTTTATTTTTTATAAAGAAGAAAATATATTTAAAATTAAATTTTAATAAATAAATTAATAAACAATTATTAATTAATATAAATATAAATAAAATGATATCATATAATTTTATTGTTAGTAAATTAATAGATTCAAATTAAACATAAAAATTTATTGAGACATTAATTAAAGTTTAGAGATTAATTAAAAAAATTTTAAAATTCGTGATGATGATTTGTAAAAGAGTCAAAGTTAAGAAGAGTTACATACTATTTTTCCTAAATTTAATAGCTACGTTGAGTTTGATAACTTTTTTAAAAGTTTCTAACATCAAATACTACAAATTAGTAATGCTTTGTCTTTTAAATAACAGGCAATGAGAAAGAAGTTTGATGCAAAAGCCACGTGTGTACGTGCCTGTATTAGGTCAGCCTTGTTTGGCTGTGTACCTATAATAGACACAATGCCAAACCAAAACCTTTTTACTATTTTTTATGGGAAAATAATCATGTAAGGATATAGGTATTATTTATATTATTTTTAAAAGACGTGATTGAGTGAAAGAAAATGATAAGAAAAAATATATATAATAAACGATATTAGATGAAATATGAAAAATGATATATACATTATTTGATGTAAAAATATAAGAGTTATTTTTTATGGGTTACAATTTTTTTACTATTATTCACCCATTTACATGCTGGATTTTAGCACTATTAAATTAGTAGGCCATGTAATGCCGTTATAGGTATGCAATTAACACATAATGCTCAACGTAAAGCTCAACTTTCCGCTTTTAATCCCACGCGCTTGCAACTCCAATTGTAACAAAAAAAAAAAGGATCAAATTATGTCAGAGCTTACATTTGCATATGCTCTGAAGCCTGATCATGATTCAATCAAAACTAAACGAAACAAAATATTTTGCAAAAGTAGGAGGCACTATGTGCATACACAGTGGGATAAAAAAGCTAAAGCTATGGTTTACAATTATACAATACACAGTGACCTTTGTTTCTATCTCCATCAATATCTGCTTGAGATGCATATATATAACCAATATGACACAGTACCATAGGGAAAAAAATTCCATTTTTGAGTAAATGAAAAAGGTAGATTATGAAGGAACAATTTAAGAGACCGATGCCTTATCACTATGAGAAGAATTTCTGTTGTGTTTTCCATATCTGTCCTTCAATGTTTCAACCTTACTATTTACATTTTTCTGGTTGCTTACAGATCCCTCTTGGGCACTGCACATCTGAGACTTTATCTTAAACCCAAACTTCTTAGAAACAGTTCCCCATGTGCTTGAACCCTTTACACGTCCCAATTTCTCAATCTCCTGCCTCATGTTTGAGCATTCCTTTTCAAGCTCAGATACCCTCATCCTCGTGTTATCCATTCCCACTTTTAAAATCTGATTTTCCCTTACGGCTGTTGCCCAGCCTCCTTCATTAGATCCAGGAAAGCCACTTGTTAACTGTCTTGATCCATCAAGATTATCTGAAACCAGAAAGCAACCAGCAATAGAAGTCCTAAGCTGGAGCTGCTCAAAAAATAGAACTTGAACTATTATTCTGAGGGGTAGCCTCTCATTCTGTGCAGCATGAGTGCATGCCTCTAATGAGAGCTTCTGGCAGTCCATCAGCCCGCATAATTGCTCTCTCTCAGATTCCACCAACCAAGGGTGATTCTGCAGTTTTGTGTGACAGCAACAGTGAGTCAGTCCAGCATAGTTAGAAGAAGTTCACAGTTCAGTAACAATTGGTAAAGCCCTCTTGCTGACTGCCATAAATGCATGCAGGCTGGCTAGTGGTATGTGTAAGGAAAGCAACAGAATCTGATTTGAGAAATTAAACTGTCTACAAAGGTGATACAAACAAATTTGGCGCATAGTCAAATATGCTTTAGGTAAAGTGTACCACTCAAGTCAAGGACTGATGAAATAAACATGGCCAAGAAGCGCTATTTACAAAATACAATTTAAGCACCTAGAAGCATTGCAGAATTTATCCTTTAAAAATGAACAAAATTTAGGGAATATTATTAAACAATTAAAATCCAAAGCTGGTTCATCTTCTATAAATTAGAAATATGAAACAAATTCAATTTTAAATAAAATCATACTGGAAAAACATTTACAAGTATTAACTCAGGCCAAGAAATGGCTCACTTGTGGCGGGATGCATTCTAAATTTAGACCTTGACATCTTTTAATCAACATTTGCATGTAATGCATGAATACAAAATTAATTTGGGACAGCTGGTTGCAGATAAGTACCTTCAAATAAATGTCTATAGCGCGATATAGACCATCATCCAAAGGCCTGGCATACTCTGGAACAACAGCAACAAGGGCTTGAAACTTGGGAAGTTTCAAGTTAACATCTGGGGCAACCTCAGACAGGTAACCATCAATCAGCTTGGCTACCATGGTGATTGGTGTCAGTGAAGGTGATCCAATTAAATGGGCATCATCAATTGAACATGGAGAGGTACCACCTGCAACCTGATCCATGGCAAGGAAATGTTCAAGAATTCTTTGCACACAGTCTACATTGTAAAGTGTCTCCATTGAATATGAGAAATTGGGCAGCAAGAGATCTTCCACAGTAGCTTGATCAAGCTGCATCCCAATCCGCTTCTCCAAATTTGATATGCAAGAGGGGCTCACTTGAAGTATTATGGCTGTTCGAAGTAGACCAAACAAGAACTTGGTGGGGACAAGGCCCTTTTGCAATGGGAGTGACCGATCAACATCTTCCAGCAGAATCTTCTGGTCTTCTTCGGATGGTGGAGACCCCAAAGCCATTGGTGTCAAATGAGTACTGGACTCACCAGATAACTGACGTCGATTTAACCCAGGCAGATACTTTTTCGAATAGATAGCAAGAGAACCAGCAATAATCTCCTGCCTAATGCCACGAGATTCCATGACAGCTATCAACCTCTTATAAAGAGGTAAACTCAAAGCTGTTACATCCTCATACCACCAATCTGAACTTGAATTCTTTGGTTTTGCCCCAGTACTTATTCCATTCCACAAAACACTTCCACCAGGGCTCTGCATGGGCCCAACATGCTCCATTATTGGCCACCCAAATATATTTGGGTCAGTAGATGCCTTTCCTGAAAGTGACTCAATGCACCTTTTCACAATCTCTTCAGCATAGGGCAAAATATCATCACAGGTTTGAAGTGCCCTCAAGGAGTCTTTCCAACTTCGGAGGACCACTTGATTAAGAAAGGTTTCAGTTCGTGTAATAAGATTACCTTCACCATATTCCTCAGTCATTTCAAGATGCTCAGCAGCACACCGGAGGTATGCAACATTTGAGGCAGTAAGTTCAAGTTTCACACTATAGCAGAATTTTGCTACAAGTTCAAATGTTCTGGCCCCACCTGGAATGTCAGGGAGTTCTATGACACATTCTTCCTCTGCTTTTGGAGCTTCAGCTATCAGTCTTGCCAAAACCCCACTTCTAGAGAGTAAAGGGAACTGCATTGAATGATATTTGAAGGAAAATGGAATTAGGAATTGGTATTGTTTTCCAAAAACTGAACTATATAACACCCTTCACCATATTACACTTGCATAACATCACTGGACACAATAAATGGAATGGTAGAACAACCAACAATTTGGTGGAAAGGGATGCAAATAAAGTTAAAGGTAGAAGAGAAAGAAAAGAAGTCAGAAAGCAATATTTTGATGCAAGTCTATTTAATAGTATAATGCCCTTTTTCCTAGTGTGGAACCAAACCTAAATACAATTATATACAATAAAATTCCAATAGTAGCAACATCAGGTATTTTATACTAGTAAATTGACAACAACTTCATAATGTGGTATACACTAATGCAGTTATAAACTCAGTTATGTCTGTACTCATGTAAGCTTTGGCATATCTTGAAGATAAACCAGACCTTAGAAAATTAACTAGACATTCAAGTAAACTAGAACAATATACCATCTGCATAAATAGTGTATCAACTAGAAGTTATTATACAACAAATTGAAGAAATAAATATAAGATACCTTGTGAAGATGGAAGGACATGTCACCAACTTCAATAACTATATCGCTGGGAAGCCCAGTCGTGCAGAACCTATGGTTAAAACAAATCAATGAGAGAATAGAAATTATATAAAAATGACAAATTTTCAATAAGAAAAGGTCCAACAGACACAGTGCATTTCTGTCTCATTTAAACTGGCTTATTTTAACAATCCTAGACAGGAAATTAAAATTTCATAGTTCATTGTTTGCCTCTTGTAAAATCATATCTTGAACAAATGTCAATCTGACTTATCTATAGAATAGCAATAAAAGAAACGTATGGGACAGCCAAAAACATAGTAATAAGGAGTACATTGCAAGGTCATTTAAACGGACTATTGCTTATAAAGCAAACGGTTCCCTTGACTCCTTGTCAGTTCCAAACTTCAGTATCAGAGATAATATACTGAGGCATAAACATGCAAATTAACACCACAGTCTTATTTTATATTCATTGACAAGTAATGGTTCTGCTAAAAGGGTGGCCAGGTAGTACAAACCTCATACACGGGAAGAACAAATTACAGGCTTTTGTCATGCATTATTATGCATATAAAATCTTTGACAAATTATCTCAATTTAGGAGGGGAAAAACAAACTCATGAAGCACTTTTGTGCTCCCACTTTAGACACAAATCTCAAGTACCAGATTGAATTTGACATAGAAGGACCCATCAAGCAAGAATAAGATCTTCCAAAAACCAATCACTAACCCTATGTCAGTATGTTTACTTACTGCACTTCAACACGAGTTCAATATTCCGAACCACTTACAAACACTAGAAGTGGAAAGCATTCTAAGCAAATGCATAGTTTAGATAAAGATAAATGTGTGCTTCCTAATCCTAGACATGGGGGAAAAAATTCAGCAAAGGATATCAGATTTGAAGAGAAAACAATATCAATATTGGAATTTATATGAGACATAAGGAAAAGGTTGGATACCAGGCTTGCCCTTGACGCTGGAATGCATCAGCTTTGGAACCCAATTTCATGCAAGCCATTCACTCAAATGCCAAAAGACAAGAACTCAAGAACCGTGTCCAAATTAGATCCAAGGTGAACTGGATCACGCTTAAATCCTTATTCCTAAAGCAGCACCAAATGAGGCTTATTATTCCAATTCTAACAATTATAGAAACACTTGGCCTCTGACTCTGACACAAGAAATTTTATCAGCTTTGTCTTCCACAACAACAAAATTGATTAACAATGTAGATAATTTCCAACCTCTTTGCCTAATACACAACTTCTACCACAATTCCCTGCAATCCACCAAACCAGTAGAGCCAAATCCACCAAAAACGCCTTCAAAAACCTACTCCTGGGAGCTACCGACAGAGATAAAACCCTACAACGACTTCATTAGCTCAAAAACAATAAAAACTGAACCCAAAAACAAAAATTCCTTATCAGCTAGCTACCTTGTTTATGTCAACGACCAAGTCCTCTGCTCCAAACAAAAAAATCATTACCAAATCTCTCTGTCCCAGAAACAAATCATGAAGAATTTTTTGTTTAAAAAAAAATTAAACCAAAATGAGACACAAGGAGCTATGATCACTCATACCCATTTAAGAAAAACGTGCATTTAAGTCAGTGTCTATGGTAAAATTAAAATTTCTATGAACATGGTATGTATATAAGTAAGCAGGAGATTCCATAGGTTTGAAAAGCTTGAAATGGGGTAATGGGCATTTTTTATTAATGGCAATTGCAGCACCTGTGGGGTCCTTGGCTTCAAAAACACTCATTGTTTTCCTCGAACTTAGAATCTGAAAATCAAGCACTAACTCAATTTGACTAGAAACGTGTAATCGTTTTGTATTTGCTAAGGATAATTTTATTTTAGTTTAATGCTAGTGTCAGGTTCTTTAGTAACAGCCAAGCCATGCGTTGTGAGTGCGTTAGCGGCAGCGTTACCAACCAAGCTATGCTATTACATGGTAATGAATCATAAATTACTAACCCAAAAACAAAAAAAAAAAATCATAAATTAGCATGTTGAATGAAAATATTAAAATTGCAAATTCTGACTTGGGCTTGGCGATGACAGAATTAGCCGATTAGGGAAAAATTCTTATATAGATACAAATTTATCTTTAAAATATATTTATATGAGATGAATCTTATTATAAAGTATGTTTTACTCCGTGTAAATGTATCTAAGAAACAGTTGTATTTATATACAAGAATTTTTCACCGAGTAGGTCATAAAGAGTGGGAACCCGTACCTATATTAGCGTGGATCTTTAATTGCTCCTGCTGTGTTGGAAGGCAGCAAACTTGACCAACTTTATGCAATAGATTATAGCTTTTTTTTTCAAAAAGAAGTTTTTTATTATTATTTAATTATATTTAATAAAATTAGTTTTAATTTTAGCATAAAATTTAATATATTATAAAAATTTTATTTATAATACTAAAAATTAAAGTTTATGATTATAAATTATAGATTATTTTTTATACTTTGAAATGTAAATATTATTTTATTTTCTATTAAATAATTTTTCAATTATTTTATATGTATTTTGATAATTTAATACATAAAAATAATTCTTTTTTATATTATCTAAATAAAATAAATTAGTTTAAAATTATTTTTCAATTAATATATCTAAAATATAAAATTAATTATATTATAATTAATTATAATAATAATTAATTATATAATAATCAATTATTAAAATAATCAAATTTTTACGGTTATTCCCAAACACTTCCTTTAAGTTGTTGTTTAGATGAAAAGTTTAAGCTCTATGTTGACAGATTTATCTATAGTATTGGGTTCAAATAAAAAAAAAATAAAAGTTAATATATATATATATATATATATATACTTATTTTTAATTTAATTCTTATATAAAAAACTTTTAATTTAATCTATATACATAAAATTGTTTTTAATTTAATCTCTGTTGTTAGTTGTTGTTACATTGTGAACCAAATTACTGTAAAATATAATAACTAAATTGAAAATGAGTTATATATAGAGATTAAAAATATATTTTAACCTATATTTTTTGGACTTATACATGATATTTATTTTTAATTTGTTTTCTATATAAAAAAATTAATTTAATTTGTATATGTACAGTCATTTTAATGTAGGACTAATAAGAAAAAGGAATAAAGAACCATCGATGTTTTAAAGGTACTCAGTGATAAGAGATTTGATCTCAAAGTAAGAATATAATTCACTGACTTTAATAATCAACAATCATCTTCTAAAATATGATACGATGATATTTATAACACTTTTATAAAATAAATTAATCATAACTAAAATAGATAATAGACTAATTCTGTTTTAATTCAAAATCTTAATATAATTAACTAATGATAAGATTTGAAATTTGAATATAATCTCATTAAAACTGAAATCTTAAAATAGATAAGATCCATAAAAATAATATAATTATCTATAAAATCTTAAATTACCAAAAATCATAAATAATCTTAATATATGCATCATAATTTCAATTTGATCCACATTATTATAACACCATATGTTGGATATGAATCCCTTAGTCTTAGATGACTTGCCTTTTACTAGACCGATAAAGTGAATTAATCGAAGTGTGTACAAATTGATCCAAACATCAATCGCAATAAAAACAAAAAAAAATTTGAAAACATATATTCAGTTTCTGGTGCTGTCTAATATACACCCTCCAAATTAAGGTATATGATGCACCTTGTATCTCAGACCATTGATTTAAACATAAAAAATATCAATGATTTAGATCAAGCACTGGAAACTTGCTAAACAGGTTATGAAAAATTGCAATCAGTGATGCCACCACCACCACCCTCGCCCCCACATCCAAACCTAGCCTCCATTGGCAAACGCCCCTAGTCGAACCCAAACTCCAACCCCGAGCCTCCGCTGTCAAGCTGCCACCAAGCCCCATGGCCACCATCACCCATATGATCGAATCGTGACGCCACCACCAACCACCGCCCGTAGACCATTGAACCTCTGCTTCCACCCAAACGACCCACCTCAAGCCACCACCAACCCCATCCGTGCAGATCCACGTTGTCTCTGTTCATGGGTGGCGCTGGTGTTGGGCGTGTAGCACAAGACAACGTGACACAGTAAGAGTAAGACCTACCGACGATGGAGAAGTTGGGGGGGTGACAGAAGGCGCAAATCTAGGTCACCGGTTCTGGTTTGGTGCGACGTCATCACCTCGGACCCAGATCTGACCACCACGAACTGACCACCAGCCCTTGTTGCCTAAATTTGGCCACTGTGAATTCCACAAGCCCTTACTGCCGTCTACCACAACACCAGCCCTTCACCTCTAGTTTTAGGGGCAGAGGAATGAAAAAAACAAAAAAGGGGCTTTTGGCTTGTACCAGATCTGGCCGAATCGAGTCTAGAGCCGAATCGAACCCAAATCTTGCCATCACGACCAACGACCCAAAACCACCTGAATCCAAACCCAAACCCACCTTGTCCTCTGCACATGCTTTGGAAATCGTACTGGCTTACCAGTGGTATATGATAGTCGTGGGAGAGGCAGAGAGGGAGGAGGTGGTGGAGGGGAGGGTGGGTGGGTGGTCGAGAAGATGTGGGTACTAGTGGTGCGACAACTATCATATCAGATCTACGCATCTGAGATACATTTTTCCTCCAGCCAACCCCTTCCACCGTGTTCGCCACCTTACCCTCGGCCAGCCATCGGAACTGTGCCACCATCGGAGCTTCGATGCGTCGTCACATGCCGTTCGTCAGAATCTAGGCAGATGTGGCTAAGATTGAATTTGGGAAACAAGATGACCTGCAATAACAAGTAATTTTAAGTACGAAGTGTATGATGCATCCCAAGATAGTAAAGTGTATAATAACATCCGCGTTCAATGTCTATGGAACATATTATGTTTTTAATTGGTTTAATGTATTACTTTGGACACATAAAAATTTCTCCCGTTCTTTGCGTTAAATTTTATATACGACTTATTCATAAACTAATCAAACAAAAGGATAATATTTTTTGAGTAATTAAGGAAAAATAATCTTCGTGTCGTCAACATGTTCTCTTAACAATTTTTTCCCTTGCCATTTAACCACAACTTTTAGATGATACGTACTAATTATCCCGACACTTAGTATTAATTTTTAATAGGGCATGCATCGGTAAAACAGGAAAAATCAGAAAACAACTAGCGTAGCTCATTACAGGGAAGGAAAATGTTGATCAACTACCATTTTTTTTCAATATCACTTTATAATTTACTTGATTTAGTAAAAGAAAAAGAGATAATGTGTATTGATAATTACGTTTTTCTTATTTTATTATTAAAAAAAATAGTATAAGAAAAAGTGTAATAAAAGTGGTATATAAAAATTAAAACTCTATAAGAAAACACCTGCTATAAATTTTAACAAAATATACAAATACTTTTGTTTTTACATGCGAGGTGCATGCACTTTAAGAAGCAAAAAGAAAAAAGTATTAGTATAGTGGGACTGAACGTAACATCAATATAACAGACTGAAATTTTAAAGTTTGGGCCGATGCAAATTGAACTAAAGCTGCCATATACACAATTAATTTAGCATCACAGATTCAGACACACATTCACAACCTGAAATAACTATAAAGAAAGAAATTAGTTGTAGAAACCTATTGACAAATTATCTACTAACTTTTTAAATATCAATTGGAAACTGCTATAGTTGACACTTCCTCTTCTATTCCCTCTTCCACCTTGTTCCAATGCTTGTCAACCTCCTGGGTACTATTTTTGCTCTCAAACTCTTTTGCTGTGTCAAAGGAAGCATGTAACCCCAAGAGAACATAGTACACCAAGAGGAACCCTGTCCAGACCCCAAACCTGATAAATGAATCTTTATCAATAGAACCAAGAAGGAATATGTTAATGGCAATAGATAAAGAAGGTAGCCATGGAACTAAAGGCACTCCCCAAAGTTTTGGCTGCTTTGCCTGTGGAACACAAAGACAGAGAAATCCAGTCCCTAAAAACCACAATGGTACAGCTATTGCATACCCAATCCAACCATCACTGCTTGCCCAGTAAGCAGAAATGCCACATGAAGATCCAAGAATTAGCAGAAGGGACACAATGAGCTTGATTTGGTTCCCTTTTGTGGTCACCCCACTGGAATAGTAGCGGCGGACTAGGAGCGCTAGTGCCACAAGCATGAAGATAAAGAGAGTGGAAATGGATAAGAGGTTAGAGAGAATCTGAAGATCTGTGAAGAAAGCAATCACAGCTGTAGCTGCAAGCATTGAGACTGTAGCATTCACAGGTGTCCCAGTCCTCTCATCAACATGAGCAAACCAAGGAGGCATCATGTGGGTACGTGCAATGTGGGTTAGATAACGAGCTTGACCCACTGCATTCACCAACAACACAGTGGTCATTCCCTTCAATGCCCCTAATGCAACAATGTACTTAGCCCAATTCATTCCTACAGCACTAAACGCAACCGAAAAGGGTGCATATTTGTCAATATTCTGATAGGGCTGCATAAGGCAGAGTGTCACTGCTAGCAAGCAATATGCCAACGTGGTAATCACCATTGAGCCTACAAGACCAATAGGAATGTCCCTTGCAGGGTTCTTTGTCTCCTCAGCCATAGTTGACACAGCATCAAAGCCAACATAAGCAAAGAAAAGAACAGCTGACGCATGAAACACACCACGGACTCCAAAAGGTGCAAATGGAGTGTAGTTTTCGGGCTTGGCCTTGATGAGGCCAGCGATTATAATGAAGACGATGACAACCAAGTGGAACACTGAGGCAATGTAGTTGAAGATGGAAGAGCCTTTGGTACTGCACACTGCAAGGATGGTGATGGCTACGAGGACTCCAATGGCTATAGGGTCAAGATGGCCATAGTCGGGGTTCATGTTATGGACTATTATGCGGAAGTCATCAGGGTTTTTGTTGCAGAGGGTGGCAAAGTAAGAGGTCCATGACCGAGCTACCGCGGCGCCGCCTATTACATACTCAAGGAGGATGTTTCCAGCAGCTATGAAGGCCACAAAGTCTCCTAGCTCTACTCTTAAGTAGGCAAATGACCCGCCTGAAGAAAAGAATTGAAAAAAAATGCCATTATCAAAACCAAACTACTAATGAAATGAGATATAACAAGTCAACTTAAATTATGTACACATTTGATATTTTTGTGTCACAGGTCACATTAAACATGTCACATATTATGCTTAGTTAATGCATTACACTAAATATTATAAGAATTTCAGCCAAGAACGCTACTAGTTAATCATACTAGCAATGCCAGCAAAGGAAGAGCCCATAAGGATACGTAATGTAAGTTGACTCTTCAATATTATCCACAACACTTGTATTTTTTTTATGACATCAGTTTCTTTGGGCCAAAATATGTGACTCGGACTCCATATGTATGTTGAGTCTTCATTGTCTGTGTCTGTCATCTTTTTTTGACATTATTTTCTTTGGGCCAAAACATTTAACTCTATTTACCAAAAAAAAAAAATGATTCCAGCTATTAGTTTTGCCTACGCTACGTTACTGTAGGAATATACTAAATCCGTTTTCAATGTATTTTAGTCAAACTCAAATGTAGTTAGGAATTAGGAATAAGGATTAGGAATTAAGGTTCTATAAGAGATATTACTAGTCTATAAAAGAAAAAAAAAGATATTAATCAAAATAACTATATTCTAAAATAAAGTATGAGAACTCAGAATTCAAGGGACCCACTTATGAATTAATGAATAAATATCCAGCTGGTTTGAATTGTGCACCCACATGACATTTATAGATTCACATTTAATATTCCCACCGAAAAAAAAAAGATTAGATTCACACCTAACATTACAAACGCCGAAGTATACTAGCCAGCTGACTAGTAATGGGTTGACTAGTAATGGGTTACATCTCATCAGAATTGCTGTTAGTTGTTACACGTTGGAAAAGGGTTACATTTCTCGTCGGCGACTCAGATTACAAAAATTCTGGCGGAATTAGATGGAATTACATAATAAAAAATAGAATTTAATTTTAATATATTTTTAATATAAAAATATTTTATATTATTAAGCAATCATAAATTATTATATTATAAAAAATATTTAATTCTCAAAATAATTTTTTTAAATTATTATATTATATGATTAATTAATAATATAAAAAATTAAATTAACTATATATCAAAATTAAATTATAAATAAAAAATAAAAATATATAAATATGTATAAATAATATTAAAAAATATAACAAATATTGGATTTAAATAATATATATATGATTGAAAAATATTATTCACACAAATCGGTAAAGAAGGTAAGATTCACTTAGATTCTTCACCAAATCACTTTAATTTAGAATAATGCCTTATGGATGTTTATTTGAAGGACAAAATTTAAGTTTATTTTTTATATTTATTATATTTATTTTATTAATTAAATTATAATATATGTATAATTTTTTTAAAAAAATAAAAAATTATTAATAAATATATGTCATAATTTAATTTATAAAATAAATATAATTAATATAAAAAATAAACTTAAATTTTATATTTATTTAAATATATCATCTCAAATTTTGGGAATCGTAAAAAATATAGAATGTATATAAAAATAATAAAATAAAATCAATTATAATAGAGAATAAAAATTATGTGAATATTATGCGATATGTGTGGAAGTAGATGTAGTAAACAATTTGTCAGACATGTTGTTAATCCCGAAAACTGACCATAGTTTATCCAGTAAATTTAGAGAAAGAAATTGACGAGAGAACAAAATAAACTCAGTGATACAAATATGTAAAACCAAGAAGAGTTTATATTCCAAGGCTAAGAGAGAGAACCTGCGACGGGTATTTCGACGGCAAACTCGGTGTAACAGAAGACGGAGAGCAAGGCGGAGACACCAGAGACAACGTAGGACAACACCACCGCCGGTCCAACCACCGTGCGGGCCTCAAGTCCGGTGAGTACGAATATGCCGGAGCCGATGACGGCGCCGATGCCGAACCAAATGAGGTCCCACCAATTGAGCGTCTTCTTCATCTCGTGGCTGCTCCGAGCCTTCACTTCCACCAGCTCCGTCTGGTCCTTGGATCGGGTCAGGATCCGATCCTTCAACCTAAACGGCGTCTCCATGAATGCTCTCCCGTAGTTCCCCCAGCTCTTAAACGACTCCTCTGGGAAGAAGTCGTTTCTCCGAAACGTGCATGCCCTCCGCCGTACTCCTCTATCGACGGCGCCGTCAACTCCTCCCATCCTGCTCATGAATGAAGATTATGTATGTAACATGTCAGATGAGTGAGATAGTTTAATTTACAATGGAAACAGAAACAGAAACCGACGCTACGTTTGAGATATTTGTTACGCCAAGGAATTAAGAAAGAGACTTTCTTAGGAACCAAACAAAATTTATATTCAGATGAAGTGAAATATATATGTTATACACCTTAAATCTATGAGAACAGGAAGGCAGAGGTCTTCTTCTCGCTAGGTACTGAAAGTGAGAACAGCTGGTTAAGGATGTGATGCAGACAAGAAGATATGTAGGCTATGCTAATTCTCGAGAGGAGAATATTTCTTTATTTATAGAGTAAAGACTACCATTTTGCATGATGTGAACCCGTTGACCAAAATAATAATGAAATTAAACATTATTGAGAGGAAACGGCAGGCAGAATCCGCGAGAAAATCTAATTGTATTACGTGTGGAAACAATTCGATTTAGTTATTTAATTAATAAAATATTATGCGCTGAAGAACTTCAAAAATACTAGTGGCATTAATTAGTGAATTACCCTAAGCAAGAATTACTCTAAGCAAGTGAAAGAGGGGTGATTATTTGATGGAAAGGATAGAGATGATCATCACATTGCCCATGGAGAAGAGTAAGAGAGAGAGAAAGAGTTCAGAGTACCGGATGAAAGTCAAAGGAGGAGGAACATGTGCGCTCTCTCTCTTTCTCTCTCTCTCTCTCTCTCTCTCTCTCTCTCTCTCTCTCTCTCTATATATATATATATAACTTACATCATGATAAAGAAGTTAAAATAAAAAATTTAGATAAAAATTAAATATTTATATTTAATATATAAAAATTAAAAAAATATTTTTATTTCAACTACCTTACAATTATCAGTTAACAAATTTCATAATTTAAAAGTTATTAGAAGTATCTGTTGAATGAGTTAGGTGAGTTCAGTAATATTTTTTTACTTAATCCGTTTATTAGAATAGTGAGTTGAGTTGAGTTGGGTTAAGTCGAAAATATATAAAAGATAAAACATAAATTGTAATAAAAATTTACTAAAGTTATGAGACAAATTCACTTTAAAACATAAGAAGAAAGAAAAATATAAAACAAATAATACATAAGAAACTATCACCTAAACTTTGTAGAAGTATTTTAATGATATCACGTGCAAAACAATATGATTCAAAAAATATTATTATTCATTAAATATCAAAATAATAATAATAATTCAAATAAATAAAACTAATTATTATGTGCAATAAGAGATTAGGTATAAAGAAAGAATTTGACCATCTATACAATAAATATTAAATACCAAATTACCTACAAAGAAAATATTTGATGTGCACAATTAATACCAAATTTGATATAAATGTTAATTCAATAATAATAATTTCAATCAATACAATTTATACTTATGCAAGAAACTTTCTAATATTATACAACACAAAAAAGAATGTCATTTATCATGAGGTCTAACGTCAACCATGCTTAAAGGAATTAGTAAGAGAGGTGAGATAGATTAGATTTACTTCCATATTCCTTACGATTCTTTTTTTTTCCTTTGAAAACATGAAATAAATATAAGAAATTCATAATAATAAAAATTTAAACTCTACAATTAAATTGAATGACATTATGTATTAATTGTTGTAGCTTTTAGGATTATAGCCGTATAAATATGAAATTGAAGGTAATGCTTTGTCTTAAAAATTTGACAATAATTATTACAATTAAGTAAAACTAAAAGAAAAACCATTTTCACTAAAAAAATAAATAAATAAAAAGCATGACAAATATCTTAAATGGTCTCCTTCCTTTATTAGACATTACAATTATAATTACGTATTAAGTAATAATTTGAGTGTAGCAATCAAATTATAACAACATAATATTTGACTATAGAGTTTATCAATCAAGCAAAATAAATTTCAAATCAATTAAGATAATTACCAAAATTATTTAGCTGAAATATTTAACCAGAGCTTTTCATATTTGACTCAAAATAAATGTCAAATTAATACCTTTCCATATTTAAAATAAATGAAAATCAAATCAAATTTTGAATCATGCCAAGAATCTCATGTGGTAAGAATGAAGAGAATCTTACCTTCCATTACCAAAAAATTCATGGGAAGCTCTCTTAGCAGCTCATTTGAGTGGAACATCTCCATATTCAGATCTGGCAGCGACTAATTTGATTTAGAGAAGTTGAAATCTATGGAGACAATCAAATTCAATAACTAGGACATTCTTAAGCATGTAAAAAGAGAATGGTTACGGTTATAGACAACCTAGATTAGGATCCAATGCGAGATGAGCATCTTCAATTCAAGATTGGACGACTAAGAAGGGAAACTTTAGAGAAAGAAGTAAGAAGGAGAGATAGTGGACAACGAGAAACGGTGGCTGACATGGATTGAACAACCACATACATTCATCTTTCTGGCCACAAACTCCTTTCATGGCAAAAAGAGGAGTCTCTGCCCATTTCACTTGGCAGAAATCGTGACTTTTTAAGTTGAATGGGTTGCGCCAGAGAACCCCTCCCAACCATGGTCATCGCAAACTTTCATGGTAGAAAGAGGCGTCTTTGCCCATTTCACTTGGTAGAGGTCGTGACTTTTCAAGTTGAATGAGTTGTGCACCAGAGAACCCTTCCCCCCCCCCCCAACAACCATGGTCATCGCAAATGAAGAAACATGAAGTAGTAATAATGTTCATCAAGACCCAGAAAAAGGAATAGGGGTGGATTGTTTTTTTATTATTATTAGGGTAGTAGTAATGTTTTTGTTGTATTACATTTCTTTAATTTATTTGTTAAATGAGTTTTGTACATGTGACATTTTTTTTGTTACATATCTCTATTGCCACCTCAAATCATATGTGATAGAAAATTGTCACATAAGATGACATGTGACAAAGCATTATGTACCCTAGATGTCACATGTCAAGCAAGTAATGTATTTACTTGTTGACAGGAAAGACACCTGATAATTTTTTAGGCTATATATCTTTTTTTATATATTATATTGATTTGTATTGGTGACTTGCTGGAGGTAAGAGAATTATTAATATTAAGATAATGAAGTGATACGTGATATATTTATTTTAAAATTAAAAATTATGATAGTTCTTATAAGGATAGATATAATGATAGAATGTAAAAGTGGTTGATTTTTATGTAAATTGTTATAAGTTATAAATATTTGTATTAGTGACTTGCAAGGAGGTAAGAGAATGAGAAGGAAGAAATTGTGAATAATGTTGTAGATAAGGATTTCCAAGGGTAGGTGATGGTCAGTTAGTTTTTCCATTCAAAAGTTGTATTGTAATAATGTTTATACTAGATTTGATCTATATATAGCCATGTTGAACTAAATCATATTAATTCTATCCACGATTTATTTGTGATATTTTTCTAATTACTTATATTTATGCAAATATATGAGGAAAGGATTGTGGTATTTTCCAACAAATATGCACACCCCTATTAATTATATTATTTGGTTTAATTATACTTTTTTCCCTTCTTTTATATTGCCTACATGTAGTAGGACTAATTATATTTTCAAATACAAATTTTCAATTAATGTGTGTTAGTTTAAGTTGAAAGGACTCGAGTCCTTTAAGCATGTAATCCTGAATTTGATTTGAGATTCATATGTATGGAAAAAATACCGTCGAGAGAGGTCTCCGCTTAGGCGTTGACCCATACCTCAAGAAATTAGTCTATCACCTATTGGGTAGAGTGAAACTATTAAAAACCAAAAAAATATAAATTGTTATATATATATATTCTCAAAGAAAAGTTTAAAAAGTTGACAATAGATAGTCCCAGAGTGTTCAAGATCTGACTCGTTCCAGCTCGAAGAACATTGGGATGGTTTTAGGTTTTATGAATTAAACTGGTGTGTTTTCGAGTTGTATTTCGGGTTATTCCATCGTACTCCGGTGTCACACATTATTTTAAGACTTATACTTTTTTTTTACAATTAGTTATAAATATTAAGATTTTGTATTAATAATATTTTCATAACATGATAATACATTTATATTAATATTATTTGTTTCAAAATATATATTATAAAGCATATCTTAATTTTCTTAAAAAAATATTGATGCATTATCCGTTGCGAAGTTTACTAGTTATTTTTGGAAAACATTGTGGAAATTATTTGACATTCTCTTAAAATTCTTTTATACTTTTCACCTACAGACAAATGGTCAAATTGAGGTAGTTAATCGTAGTCTATGTAACATATCTTAATTTTCTTTTAAAAAAATATTGATGCATTATTCATTGTGAACTTTATTAGTTATTTTTGGAAAACCTTGTGGAAATTATTTGGCACTCACTTGAAATTCTCTTCTACTTTTCACCCACAGACATATGATCAAATTGAGGTAGTTAACTTAGTCTAGGTGATTTACTTAGGTGCCTTGTAGGAGACAAACCTAGTACTTAGGACTTAGTGTTGCCTACTGTTAAGTTTGCTTATAATAGTTCTGTTAATAGGTCTGCCAGTATGAGTCCATTTGAGATTGTCCATGGTTTGTCCCTTCGTCAACCCATTGATCTTGTGCCTTTGCCTATTGATGTCAAACCTTCTCATACAGTTGGGACTTTTGCATCTCACATTTGTGATGTACATGCTGACATTAGGCGCAAATTTGCATTGAGTAGTGCTAATTATAAACTTGTTGTTGATGTGCATCATTGAGTTCAGAATTTTAATATAGGTGATTATATTATGGTACGTTTTTGCCTTAAGCATTACCCTAACCACCACTTCAAAAGCCCTATGCTAGAGCTAATTGACCTTACCAAATTCTATGTAAGCTTGGGTCTAATGCATATTTACATGATTTACCTGGTCATTTGTCTATTAGTCCTATTTTCAATGTGAATGATTTGTTACCTTATCAAGGCACATTTGAGCCCCCTTTGTTGTCTTATACTATTTTTTTCAAGTCACATTTATTGGGTTCCTCCAGTTCCTTCTGTTCTATCGCGGCATGTTGAGATTGACGCTATGATTGATGATGATGTAGTTAACCATATCTTGGATGACGAGTTGTTTTGTTCTTGTTTTGCTCTATTTCATAGCTATCTTGTGAAGTGGAAAAACTGACTTAGCAATGATGCTGGATTTTTGAGGATGATCTTCACATCCTAGATCCTCTTCTTTTGGAAGAGTACCAGATTTCTAACTCTTTGGAGGAGAGTCCTCTCAGTGGGGGAATGATACATTATCCTTTGTGAATTTTTTGTTATTTTATTTTGTTAGTTAAATGATTTTATCTATTTTATAATTAACATTTCAGTTTTAATAAGATTATATCTAAATCTCAAATCTTATCATTATCTACTAGTATTTGATTTGTATTTTTTTGTGAAAGTTATAAATACTCTTCCTATTAACACTTTAGAAGATAATTATTAATTATTAAATTCAATTTAGAATATATTTCTGCTTATTTAGATTGAGACTCTTGAGTACCTTTATCTTTTGATTCTACATCAAATATATACCTTAATTTTATTTTTTTACTTTTAAAATTTTATTTTTATAACTTAACTACATATAATATTTTAATTTATAAATTTTATTTAATATAAGTCCAACTTAGTTTGGATTGACTAATTAATTAGACTATGTGTAACCTTTTACTAAATTAATAGTTTGATAGCAAATTTTTTAATTGAAGATATTACTCTTAATCTCTCTAATCATGACCATAATAGTATTAGTGGATTTAGTCCATAAAAATTTCAAATTTTGATAAATAAAGTTTTAGAATTTCAAAGACTCAGAAGAAATCAGTTGAAATTTAAAAAATTTCTTTCTGATTCAAAGTAGAGAAAAATTAGAAAAACTTGTCGAAAATGTGTTTTACAACAACTAGAATTTTGACATAGATTGAAATCGAACGAAAGTTTGAAAGTAGAGTTCGAATTTGAAATCGAAATAGAAAGAAACAATAGTAAGTAAAGAAACAAAATTAGCAACATAAATGCTAATTAATGAACTCAACAGCAGAATCATGATTTTACTTGCATGTATATAAGTCATTATTTAGCCATAAATACATATATTTCTAATAACTCCAATATACTTATTTTTCTCTCCTTTGGATTTAGAATCTATATATGATCAAACTGAATGATGATAACCATAATGCATCATGCGCTAATCTAAAAACACCATGAACATAGTGAGAATTAAAAATTCTCAGTAGGAAATAAACAGTTGTAGAAATGTTTGAAAACACATAGTGAGTTTTGGTTGTGTAATATACACAGAAAACTTCATGGCAACCCAAGTATGATAAGAATAACATAATTACAGCATAACATGATGAATGTTAAATAAATCAAACAATGCAACATTATATATATTAACATCAGTAAATTCCTCAAATATCAGCAAACAAGTGCTAATTGTTGATAACTACACAAAGTGTAATTATTTGTGCCGTATATCTGAGCTATAAAGAGTGCTAAAGTCCTTGTATTCATGCATATTTAGAAAGTTTTATGCTTATATTTGTTATATCCAATTCTGATACCTTTCCTATATGATATGGAGCAAACTGAGCATATTTGATATGTGATTAAGTGAATTTATATTTGTTATTGATTTGGTGTTTTCTCTATCACAGGAAAGGCTCCAAACAAGATGATATGTGGAGTATTTGAGCGAAAATGGGAAGAGGAAGCCAAATTAGCACTTCGGCACTCAACGCCGTGGCGTGGCATGTTAATGTCGCGGCGTGACATTCCCTGCATCCAAAGTCAGGGGCTTCGAAGAATTGAACGCCGCAGCGCAAGGATTTAATGCTGCAGCGTACGTAACCTAATTTAACACGCGCCGCGGCGTAGGCATGTTAATGCCGCGGCGTGCCTCTGTTTTGCTGAGCCTATAAATAGATTTTTAATAGATTTTGTAAAAAGAGTTTGGAGAGCTCCGTAGATAGTTTTAGGTTTTAGAGGAGCTACGGCTTTGTGCTTCATTTCCGGGCTGATTGGAGGCCTATGGAGGCTAGGTTGGAGGTCTTTTTCCTTAAGGAAGAGGATTCAAGCTTCAAGGATCTCATCAATGGCATCCTTCCTCTTCTCCCTGAGTTTTCTTCTTCTCCCTTATCTTTTGAGCACTGTTTTACTCTGTAAATTCGTGTTCAATTAATTAGAAGCTGTATTTAAGAAATACTTTGGATCTTTATATGATTATTAATGTTTATGTATGAATTTGAGTTTCTATTGATGTTTAGCTTTATTCTTCCATGCCTATGCTTAATGCTTGCTTCTGTTTGATCAACAATTGCATGATCTTAATTGATGCAAATGAACTAGACATAGGGATTTGTGGAGATGGACATGGTATGGTTGATGCATGTTCGATGAGTTCAATTGGCTTGGATGAGTTGATTCACTAACTGGATAGAAATATACCTTTTAGCCATGTATTAGCGTGTGTTTGAGAATAGATCGTTCATTAGTGGAGTTTACACTAGTCCTCATGCAACCATAAGAACTATAGTGGATTAGGTAAATGACACTAGGGTTGATCGAACTAGACATAGGCTTTTGACTAAATCAGATTCTCAAGCTAAACTAACTAAGCATTAATGTTACTTGTAAGGATTGCATATCATTAGTATGAAGTAAGAAGTGAAGAAGGATTCCCTAGATTTCCAAACCCCTATGTTATTGCTTTGGTAGTTTAGATTTAGATTAATTACTTTTCTTTATTTTATATGTCCTTGACTAGAGTCTAGCTGAGCTATTGGTTGCTACTTAGTAATGGAAACCTTGTCCTCGTGGGAACGAACTTTTACTTCGTATCTGTATTACTTGAACGACCCGTGCACTTGCGGTACACAAATGGTCTAACAAGTTTTTAGCGCCGTTGCCGGGGACAATGGTGTATTTCCAAAGTCTTTAGCCTTATTCCTTAGCAATTGCTGGGGGATAACGGTTGAATTCCATATTACTAATATCAACAATGAGTTTGGTTAGTTCTAATTCAAGTTGTAAATACTCTATGTTAATTTCTGTCTTTATTCTTTGTATATAGGTACAATAATTGGAGGATGAGCTTTATTATTTAAGACCTTTGTGGGAGCTCGAGAACCCCCAATGGAGAACCTCTATTTAGGTGGAGGAAGGCCTACCATCCAATCCATGAATTTTGTGAACAAACTGGCCATGATCGAAAGAGTTGGCGTGTTTGCCTTGCGAAAGTCATGTCGGGACTATAACTCAGGCCCTGCTTGGGAGGGAACCCAGGTTTTATTGTTTTTTGTTAAATAGTATGTAATTAGTAAGTTTTAATTCATAAATATGTTAGTATGTTAGTTTTTGTAGTTTTAGTTAGTTTTCATGTTTTTCTTTAGTTTAAAGTCTTATAAATATGTTAGTAAGTTTAATTTCTGTAGTTAAGTAGTTAATATTTATGATTTAGTATCTTTAGTAGTTTAGAGTCTTAAATATGTTAGTATGTTAGAGTTTAGTAAGTTAATTAGTTTTTATGCATTAGTTAGGTGTTTAGCTTATAAATAGGTTAGTATGTTTGATTTTGTAGTTTAGTTAGTTTTAATTCTTATATATATTAGTATGTTTGATTGTTTTGATTTTAGTTAGTTTATATGCTTTTGTTTAATTATTAGTAATGTATAGGTTAAATATGTTGATTATGTAGTTTTTATAATTTTTAGTTGTACATTTTGTAAAATAGCTTTTTGAACAAGTTTTGCTGCTGCTGGAGGCCACTTTAAACCAATTTCAGCAGCAAAACTGTGTTGGCTGCTAAATTTAGCAGTCTGGCTTCTCACGCCGCGGCGTTGGCATGTTTTACGCCGTGGGGCCATTGAGTTTTTCTCTGTAGAATTCTGCAGACGAGGTATTACGCCGCGGGTGGATGCTGTGCGCCGCGACGTGATGACCAATTTTGTGTATATTTTGTGTATATTCTATTTATCTTCAATTTTTTTAATTCATATTTCATTCTTTTGTTAATATAATTGTTTTTATTATTCATCTTTCTAAATTTTAATCTATTTTTAGGCTCAAGAACCCCGGGAATTATGGAAAGTGAGGAATTTGTCTCACTTAAGTTTGGGGGAGTGTTTTTACATGCTTTGGATGATTATGATGTATTATATAAATGCATGTAATGATACTTGAAAAGATGCAGTTGTGATAACCATTATGTTTCAATGAGTTTTGATTTGAGTTGGTTATTACTGAGGAGTTTGTAAAGAAGTTTCAAATTTTAAAAGATTGCTGGTGTTGTTTTGATTGTTCATGATATGAAGGGTTGCTATTTGCCTCTTTGTGAGTGAAACCTTATGTGATCTTGAAGTATGTGAAACAGTTTAGTTGCTTTTGATGTATGATTTACATTCTGCTTAGATGCAAGTGTAATTTTGAATATGAGATGAATGTATGTTTAGAGAAAGTTTATAGATGTACGTGTAAAGTTTCGATTATCCTAGAAATTATTTTTAAACTCTCTTGAGGCGAAATCCTAGATTGTGCATGACTGAGGAAATGATTAGGGCATTCATTGGACCGATTGAGCCTTAAAAAGCTTACCTTGAATGATTATATCTTTAGGTCCCCTTTGAAGCCTGTTAATTGTTTGGCCTTATTTGTTTTTCAAACCATTGTCATCGTTAACCTGTTAATCGTTCCAATGCATGTGAAAGTAGTGCATTTTCTTCCTACCCTTCATTGTTTGTTGAGTCCATGAGGTGTTGTTTCTTGAAGTGAGTTCGGTGATTAGGGGTATGTATGTTTGAGAAAAATGAGCCTAAAGGAACCAATGCAATCAAAAGAAAGAAAAAAGGAAAAAGAAGTGCTTTGTAAAAGTAAAAAGAAAGAAAATGAAAAGAGAGAAAAGCAAAGCAAGAAAAAGAAAGAAGAAAAGCTAAAAAGAAAAAGAATTGCATGGTTCTGGCAAGTTGTGATCCTTCACTGAAGAATACCCCGCTAGTTCGCTTGTTCTCAAGTCTTGAAATCACATATTCATGTATTTCAATGTTTGTTATGTATCATCTCCCTTCTTTTCTGTTGCCCAATACCATGACCTAACATTACAAGCTGTAAAGACCTTCTGATCCTCAGTTGTGTGCGGTTTACATTAGTGGAGAGAGAGTTTAGGATCAATTTTTGTGGATTTTATGATTCTTATGCATTTATGTTTATAAATCTATCCGGATGTGTATGATTTGAATAAGAGAAGTTTATCTTGCATGTTTGTGGATATGTAGATTGCATGGAAATACGCTGAATTGTTTGCATGTGAAGGATTATGTATATGTGAAGCTGGTTTAGGGGCATTTGCACACTTTTTATGAATTGAAGTAATCAGTACATACTAGTAGCTTTGATTTAATTGAAAAACAGAAAGATTGAAACTTGAAAGTGCTGAATGATGTGTTGAAATTGTTAATAAGATTTACTTGGTCATACTTTGTTTTGCTCGAGGACAAGCAAAAGGTTAAGTTTAGGGGTGTGATAACTACACAAAGTGTAATTATTTGTGCCCTATATCTGAGCTATAAAGAGTGCTAAAGTCCTTGTATTCATGCATATTTAGAAGGTTTTATGCTTATATTTGTTATATCCAATTCTGATATCTTTCCTATATGATATGGAGCAAACTGAGCATATTTGATATGTGATTAAGTGAATTTATATTTGTTATTGATTTGGTATTTTTTCTATCACAGGAAGGGCTCCAAACAAGATGATATGTGGAGCATTTGAGCGAAAATGGGAAGAGGAAGCCAAATTAGCACTTCGGCACTCAACGTCGCGGCGTGCCATGTTAATGCCGCGGCGTGACATCCCCTGCATCCAAAGTCAGGGGCTTCGAAGAATTGAACGCCGCGGCGCAAGGATTTAATGCCGCGGCGTACGTAACCTAATTTGACACGCGCCGCGACGTAGGCATGTTAATGCCGCGGCGTGCCTCTGTTTTGCTGAGTCTATAAATAGATTTTTAATAGATTTTGTAAAGAGAGTTTGGAGAGCTCCGTAGATAGTTTTAGGTTTTAGAGGAGCTACGGCTTTGTGCTTCATTTCTGGGCTGATTGGAGGCCTAGGGAGGCTAGGTTGGAGGTCTTCTTCCTTAAGGAAGAGGATTCAAGCTTCAAGGATCTCATCAATGGCATCCTTCCTCTTCTCCCTGAGTTTTCTTCTTCTCCCTTATCTTTTGAGCACTGTTTTGCTCTGTAAATTCGTGTTCAATGGATTAGAAGCTGTATTTAGGAAATACTTTGGATCTTTATATGATTATTGATGTTTATGTATGAATTTGAGTTTCTATTGATGTTTAGCTTTGTTCTTCCATGCCTATGCTTAATGCTTGCTTCTGTTTGATCAACAATTGCATGATCTTAATTGATGCAAATGAACTAGACATAAGGATTTGTGGAGATGAACATGGTATGGTTGATGCATGTTCGACGAGTTCAATTGGCTTGGATGAGTTGATTCGCTAACTGGATAGAAATATACCTTTTAGCCATGTATTAACGTGTGTTTGAGAATAGATCGTTCATTAGTGGAGTTGACACTAGTCCTCATACAACCATAAGAACCATAGTGGATTAGGTAAATGACACTAGGGTTGATCGACCTAGACATAGGCTTTTGACCAAATCAGATTCTCAAGCTAAACTAACTAAGCATTGATGTTACTTATAAGGATTGCATATCATTAGTATGAAGTAGGAAGTGAAGAAGGATTCCCTAGATTTCCAAACCCCTATGTTATTGCTTTGGTAGTTTAGATTTAGATTAATTGCTTTTCTTTATTTTATATGTCCTTGACTAGAGTCTAGCTGAGCTATTGGTTGCTACTTAGTAATGGAAACCTTGTCCTCGTGGGAACGAACTTTTACTTCATATCTGTATTACTTGAACGACCCGTGCACTTGCGGTACACAAATGGTAAAACAATTGTTAGTAAGTATCAGTAATCATCAGCAAACAAGCTCCTCATCACATTGAATCTACCATTTACTTTTCTTTTTCTTTCTTTGTCTGTTTGTCTCACATTTTATTCGAAGGTCTTCACTTCCAGGGAATCCATCTTATCTTTGGTGTTACTTTAACATTATGACAACAAAGTCAAACATACCCACATTAACCAAGGCATGTAACATAAAAGGAAATCCATCCATTTGCCTTCTCAACAGTTAGATGCAAACTTTTCCTTGAATCCCTTACTTGACATTACACACAAACATAAGCAATACAAACCACTAATACATCACAAATAAATTCATCATATTCAAGTCTATAAATCATGGCAACTAAATAAAATTCACAAAACTTAGAATTATTAAATTTAAATGTCTGTTCTTTAAAGGACCAACTATGATTTAAAATTAATTTAATAGTTATTTTAAAAGTCTACATCATAGTCTGCAGTTGTCTAGTTCTCATCATAATTCATATTTTGTTAGGTTTTCATCATAGTTCATAGTTTGTCCTAGTCTTTATAGTGCATTCACTGCAAAAACATCCTTTTATTGCTAATGTCAAAGTAAAGGTCATAAAATTACTCTCAAGCCAATGTAAATATAAAAAAATCCATGTACATCAAGCACATGAATTTATTGTACAATATAATTAAAAGTATTTATTTAACTAAAGACTTGAGTAATATTTTAATTCTTTTATGGTTTATTATATTGGTCCTATGAAAGAGTCAACATTCAAATTATAATAATTCTAAATTTTGTCAAATATAATAAACATTTTAAAGTCAAATAAATATCAATTTTTTATAATCTAACAATATTACATGTGCATAATAAATATAACAAGAATAACAATATATACAAAATATTAAAATAATAAATAAATTACTAATAAAACAAATAAACATACTAAAAGTCATAGTTTTATTAAAAAAAAAAAAATTTTTAATTTCTACCTTATACAAAATTTCTTTTCCTTTTCTTTTTCCTTTCTCTTCCTCTTCCTTTTTCTTTTCTTCTCTTTCTTTCCCTTATTTTCCTTTTTTTTTTTGTTTTTCTCCTACGTTTTCACCGTGTTGAATATTAAGGAGTAACTAAAGAAAAGGAAAACTTGAGAAAAGCAGAGAAAGTGAGAGAGAATGAACAAAGAAAATGATGAACTTCTAAGCTGAATTTTACTAAAATGAAAAACTAATTCAAGTCACTGAGATGAGATTGGTTTATATACTATAATAGGAAACTCTCAAATACTAACTGAAGTCTAACGGCTTTAACTAAATTGCTAACCAACTCTACACCTAATTGATTACTGATTCAGTTGGTATCTTAAACTAACTCTAATATGCCCTCGCAATAAGAACCCTTTCTTGAGGCAAATTTGTAATAGTTAGCTTGTCTCTGAATAGAAGAAAGTTTGTTGGAGCCAAAGGCTTTATAAGTATATCAGCAGGTTGATCTTCGGATGAGATATGTTGGATGATCAACTCTTGCTGCATAACTTTGTCTCTCATAAAGAACAAATCCAACTTCATGTGATTTGTTCTATTATGTAATATTGGATTGTGAGATAATAGAACAGTGCTCATGTTATCACAATAAATGATAGGTTTGCTCACATTGATCTATAATTCAGTAAGTAGAGATTGGATCCAAGTTAACTCAGTCACAGTTGGAGGCTAAGCTTCTATATTCAGATTCAATGCTAGACCGGGCCACCACTTATTTCTTCTTAGACCACCATGATACTAAGTTTCCTCCAAAAAATACACATGCACCAGATGTAGACCTCCTATCATCTAGATCACTTCCCCAATCTGCATCACAGTATCCTTGTAGAGCTACATGAGTAGGTTTTTATAAATAAAGACCATAACTCAGGGTACCATTAAGATACCTGAGAATTCGTTTTACTGACTTCCAATGACTTTCTAATGGTTGATGCATGAATTGACATGCTTTGTTGATTGAATAGGATAACTCTGGTCTGGTAATGGTCATGTACTGAAATGCACCAACAATGGACCTATACAATGTTAGGTTTGAAAAGAAGTTAGTACCATGTTTAGACAACTTAGTACCAATGGTCATTGGAGTATTAACCCTTTTAACTTAGCATATTAGCTCGAGTCAATAGATCTCTAACATACTTTGATTGATTGAGATGAAGACTGTCATCGAGCAAGGTATGAACCTCAATTCCCAAAAAATAATGAAGAGAACCAAGATCTTTTAGAGCAAACTTATCATTGAGGCTGAGAACTAGCTGAGAAATAAAGTCAGTAGAGGTGCTTGTAAGAATAATATCATCCACATACACTAAGATATAGGTGCAGCTATCTACAGTCTTCCTGATAAACAAAGATGTATCACATTTGCTGGAAATAAAGCCAAAATGATATAAAGTTTGTGCTAGTTTCTTAAACCAAGCTCTTGGAGCTTGTTTGAGACCATAGATAGCTTTATCCAACTTGCAAACTAATGAGGTGTCTGAAGAAACAAGGCCAGGTGGTTGAGTCATGAAGACTTCTTCATGTAGTTGCCTATTAAGAAATGCATTGTTAACATCTAGTTATTTAAGGGGCTAACCATATAGCAAGGCTAAGGTTAAAATGATTCGAATTATTATTGGTTTAACTACAGGTGAGAAGGTTTCTGTGTAGTTAAAACCATATTCTTGATGAAAACTCTTGGCAACAAGTCTTGCCTTGTATCTTTGAATTGATCCATCAGGATTTTCTTTAACTTTGAACACTCATTTATAGCCTATTGGAATTTCTGTTGTGAGGAAGTGATACCAAATGCCATGTATTATTAGCAATTAATGCATTGTACTCAACATACATAGCTGCAGTCCATTCAGATGATGCAAAAGCTTCTTCAGTAGAGGTAGGAATGATATGAGTTAGAAAAACCTTTGGTTTAAAGACATTAGCTTTAGCTCGGGTAGTCATTGGATGAGTATTCAGATTAGAAATAGAGGTAAAGCTGGAACAAAATTTGATGTGGGATTAGAGTTAAGAAGAAAAGAATTTGAGATGAGAAGATAGTTAGGAATAGCAGAACTTGAGATAGAATTAGAATTGGGAAGGACAAAAGGAATAGGTGATGACATTGCTGATACTGAATTATCAAATGGAAGTTCTGATGCTACAATACCAGTATAAGCAGGAGACCTATGTGAGGTAGTAGAACCCGAGGGAACAAAAATATTGTTAGAACTGAGTGGTGAATGAGATAAAGATGAGGAATGAGTAAATTGAGTAGCAAATGGAAGTGAAATAAGAATTGGTAGAGAAGCTGTCACAGAAACTGTAGCAGGAAAATGAAGTTTGGTAGAAAATGAATGTGTGAGCTTAGTGAATGAAAACAATAACTCATTAAATGTAACATCTTTAGAGATATAAATACTATTTGTTTGGAAATGAAGACACTTGTACCTTTTATGAGAAGGATTGTATCCAAGGAATATACATTTGAGACTTCTAAACTGCAACTTATTTGAATTATAAGGTCTGAGATTCGGGTAGCAGGCACATCTAAAGGTTCTAAGAAAGGAATAATCTAGATTTTTGTTATAAAGTTTCATATATAGAACTTGACCAGACAAAGAGGAAGATGGCAACATATTAATTAGACATATAGTTGTTTGAAAAGCATAATCCCAAAAGGAGAAAGGTAAAGAAGCATGAGTGTCGCGACCGGGATCGAGGCGAAATAGTAACTCGCATGATTTTAAAAATTGAAAATATGAAGTCGCCACCAATTTTATTTAAATTTAGGAAAAATTAGAAAACTTTTTTAGAAAATGGTCTTTGGAACTAAATTGGATTCGGGAGTCGGTTATGGATAGGGAATGACGGAAACTTAATCCCACTGCACCCCCATCACACCCGTCCTGAGACGGTACCTTAAATCAGTTGTGCAAAAAACTTGATAAATCTTAAATTTATTTATTTTGCCCCTAATAAAAAGACTTTGTAATTATTTTAATTTTTATTATTTTTTTTAAAAGAAAAGAAGAACCAAATTATGAAAATTTAATTTTTGACTTGACAGAATGAAAATTCTGCTCCTACGTACCTTCAGGTGCAATGAGGAACTCAAAGTCACGTAGTTCTGTAGAAAATAAGTCTGAAATGATTGATTTTAATTAGGAAAATATTTTTGAAAAGGAGTTTTTATTTGAGAACAAAATCATCCTTGCACAAAATTTAAGGTAGCACCAGGCTACTCAATAAACCCTTATGATCCAAACGACATTGAAGATAGCATCCGCTATTCAATCATCACCGTTGGTCATTGCATTGATAATAAGAGATTACTCTTTTTTTATATTTTTACCTTTTTTGTATTTATTTTATTTTTTATTTTATTCTTGGCATTTTTTCATTTTTTTTGTATTTTTTATTATTATCTAATGCTATACATTTTGCCCCAACATTTTTAATTTATTTTTTTACTCAGTCTCTAACCTAAAAAAAAATCTAACCTTAGCCTAAAAAGAAAACTCAACCCACTCAAAACACTCATCTAATACCAATTCTTTTTTTTCGTTTTCTGGTTTTTTCTTTTTTGTTTTGCTTTTATTTATAGGCTCTTTTTTGCTTCTAAAAGGCCCAAAGTAAATTTAAAAAAAAATGGAAGCAACAAATTAAAAAAAAAAATGCTTGAGGTGCCAATCGAATCACCTACGGCAGGCACGGATCTGGGATCTCCAGCGGTCGTGCGTCACGGGAGTGAGGCGGAGCTGGACGGCGCGACAACAACTGTCGCAGATCGACACTGCGCGGTTGGAGGAGTGGCTTCTTCGAGCTCGCTAACCGGAGGTGACGGGCTCGTCTCTCTGATTCTAGCGGTCCTTACTGCTGGACGTGAGGATGGTGGATGGGTTCGGGGAGTGACGGCGCGGTTCAGCTGGTACAGGCACGGAGGCGTCACGGCAAGGCGGAGATGGTGCTGCTGGTGGGTCGTGGACGACGGTGAGTCCGAGCTCGTGCGGATCTGGTGGACAACTTGCGACAGCGCGGAGCTTGCGACGCGGCTTATGGTTCGACGGCGGCTGGGTTGCGGGTTCAGATCCGGCAAGCTCAGGCACAGCACCGATCCGGCGAGTGGACGATGGTTTCTGACGGTGTCACAGTGTTCGCGGCTGGGCTGGCCGTGGGTCGTGCGGAAGGCTGAGAAGGGGAGGGCTCGCGGCTTCGTCGGATCTGGTGCAGCTCCGACGCGGTTCTGGTAATGTTGGAGGCTCGAAACGGCGGAGCAGGCTTGGCTGTGGCGGTTTGGACGGATATCGATGGTGGTTGGGGTTGATAATTGCTTTGTGGTGGATGGTTGGTTGGAAATGATGGTGGCTCGGGTGAGGTTATGGCTTGGTGGAAATGATTGATGGTGAAAGTGGATTGAAGGTGATGGAGAAATGGTGGTGAATGAAGATTGAGTGAAATGGTTGCTTCACGTGGAGGAGGTTAAGGGTGAGGGAGATGGAGGTGTTGGGTGGTCTTGGAGCTTGGTGATGGAGGGAGATGGAGGTGTTGGGTGGTCTTGGAGCTTGGTGATGGAGGGAGATGTTTGGAAGTGGAGAATGGAGGGTGGCTGTGTGATGGCTGCTTGGTGATAGTTGGATTGGCCGTCAGTAGTGGGTGAAGCTTGGAGGTTGGGTGCTTGAAGTTGAAGGTGGTGAGAGTCAAGTGGATATGGAAGCTTGATGGCAATATGGTGAAAAATAAAAAAAAAACGTGAAGGATCCGTGAGTGCAGAGTGAAGAATCCTTATGAAAGAAAACCCCTCCCCCCAAAATGGAGACCCCCCTGCAAGTTACGTGTGCACTCCATTATCAAGTAACGTGCCTGGGATTCAAAAGCAAGTTACGTGTGTGCAATGATAAAAATGTGCAGATGGGTAGCGTGTGTGCAGAGAAAAATATGTAGATGGGTGGCATATGTGCAGAGAAAATGTGTAGAGTGATGTGAAGTTGTGGCGCATTTATTTTTTTTTTTTTTTTTTTTTAAAAAAGAAAATATTATCTTTTAATTTTTTTTGTTTTATTTTTATTATTATTTTTTTTATCTTTTTAATTTTTATTTTTAATTTTTTTTTAAAAAAAATTTCACCCAGACAAAATTGAGTGTTCACAATGAGCCAAAAGAGTAAGGCCAAACTCAGTAATCTGTCTGTGTTTCCTCTTAATAACACCATTTTGATGATGAATGTATGGACAAATTAATCTATGATTGACTCCTAGTGAAGTGAGATAAGAAAATAATGGTCTAAACTCACCACCCCAATCACTTTGTACAACCTTTATTTTATATCCAAACTGAAGTTCGACTGTTTGTTGGTAGAGTTTGAAAGTGGAAAGAGTATCTGACTTGGATTTTAGGAGATATAACCAAGTAAATCTGGTGTGTGCATCAACAATGTTGAGATAGTATTTATAACAAGTTGAGGTTGCCATAGGTGCAGGACCCCATAAATCCATAAATAACAATTCAAATGGTGTATTATAAGTGGAAGTGGATAGATGTGAAGGATGTTAATGACTCTTGCCAAGACAACAAGCTGCACAGAAGTCAAAAATTGTTTTATGTGGAACATATATAACACATGATTGCAGTACTTGTTGTACAATTTTGGCACTAGTATGGCCTAGTCTGTTATGCCAAACAGAAAAGGAGAACTAGAAATCACAGTAGAAGTTACAATTTTATTATAAGAATTTGAAGTACATGACATAGTAGTACAATGTGCTTGATTATTAGATGAAAAACAAATAGAAGGTGGTAAATTAGAGTTACAATTTTCTTTACAATTTCTGATATCACAATTAATAGAGTTGTCAGTACAAAAGGAATTTATAGATTTTACTGATGAGCAAGAACTAAGTGAATAGGAAATAGGAAATATATTTGCTGAAGAACAACTTGAAGTTGAACTCTATTAACAAGAAATCTGTGGCAGTTGCTGATTTGCAATGCCTGATTGTTGAAGAAAGAATTGAGAAAACTTGTATAAACCATCAGGACCAACAATACCTTGAAGTAAAACTTCATGATTGTCTTGAGATTTGACATAGCAACAGTTATAATGGAACTCAAATAGACATTATTGTCATGAGCAAATTTACCAACACTAATTAGGTTTTTAGTAAAGTTGGGAATATGCAGTAAATTGGTTAAACAAAAAGTAATGGAAGGATTTAAAGGAAATGTAACACAACATTCACCAACACTAGCAATTTGCAAACCTGAACCATTGCCTAGCCGAATTTGATCAGATCTAGTATATGGAGCTTGATGTGCAAAATTTGATGCATCAAGTGTAACATGAGTTGTGGCACCAGAATCTGGATACCAAGCATCATCATGCACAATAGAAGGTGTAATAACCATAACATTGAAAGAGGAATGAGGTTTGTATGGATAGGATGATGTAGTGTTTGGATAGGACTGATGAGGATTGTGAGATGTGTTTGGTTGGAACACTAAAGAAGAAGGTTGAGTATTCTGAAATGATTGTGATGACTGAAATGATGAGGACTGAGGTGGATGAAAATAAGAAGGTTGAAGTGGAAGAAATTGAGATGATTAAGGATGCTGAAATCTTAGAGACTGATAATGCTAATGTGATTGCCAAGGGTTTTCATCAAGAATATGGTTTTGACTACACAGAAACCGTGCACCTTGATCTAAGAAAATTGAAAAACATTAAATGGACCTTTGAGATCAGAAAATTAAAAAACATGAAATGGACCTTGTGACTGATTAGTAAGTTGAGGTAGATACTGATTAGTAAATTGAGGTAGATGCAACTGTGAAACAGATTTATTAGCAAATGCAAGATTAGTCAGATTAACAAAAACTAGATCAGAATTAATAGGCATCATACTCTTTTCAATTCTTGTTTCCTGAAGCAGTAATAGAGACTCAACATCACTTACGTATAGTATACGAATATAATCTTGAGTTGATCAGAGTGACAAATGTGTCATATTCATCAGGTAGACCATCCAAAACAATTTCAACATGTTCTTGTGCACTGATAGGATGACCAAACGAAACCAGAGAATCAATAAGTGATTTAATACGGAGCAAGTACTCATTGATTGTTCGAGAACCTTTCTTAGTTATGCGAAGCTCAGCCTTGAATTGCCTAATGCGTGTTTTGGTTTGAGTTGCAAAATGTGATTCAATTTGATGTCATACTTGCGAAGAAAATTCACAACCTATAACACGTGTGAGCATACCTTCTGAAAGCGAAGAAAGAAGCCATGAGAGAAGTAGTTGATCTTGTTGTTACCAAATCTGATACTCAGGTGATATATTGTGCGAAGCAGCATCTTCAGGAGATCGAAACTTAGGTGGAACAAATTCAGCACCTTCAATATACTGAGAAAAATTGTGACCTTTGATTGCAGCAAGAATTTGTTGCTTTCATAGTAGATAATTTTTATCATTTAACTTTATCGTAATGGAATGATTGAAAGTAACTTGAGATCTGGCTATTGAAGTTGTGGAATTCATATGATCATCAATTTTGATACCATGTTGAACATTAAAGAATAACTGAAGAAAAGGAAAACGTGAGAAAAGCAGAGAAAGTGAGAGAGAATGAACAAAGAAAATGATGAATTTCTAAATTGAATTATATTGAAATGAAAAACTAATTCAAGTCCCTAAGATGAGATTGGTTTATATACTATAATAAGAAACTCTTAAATGCTGACTGAAAACTAACTGAATTCTAACAACTTAACTAAATTGCTAATAAACTCTAGACCTAACTAACTGAATTCAGCTGGTATCATAAACTAATTCTAAAACACCTGCCTCACTCTTTCTCTTTCCTCATTTTTCCTTTTCTCTCTCTCTTTTTCTCTTCCTCGTTTCACACTCTGCTGTTTCTTTTTTTCTCTCTTTCCTACGTTTCACAGCCGATAGCATCCTCCTTTTATAGCCATCAAGTCATGATCACGTTACATCATTTGCAACGTTCACCTGCTTATTTTTATTTTTACTATTATTGCTTAAAAATATATATTTATATTAAATAATAATTACATTTAAATATTTAGAATAGATTTTTATATTAAAATAATAATTAATTTATAAATATCTTTTATAAATATCTTTTTACAAATATTTATTTATAAATATATCTATTAATATATTTTTAATTTTTTATTAGTAACAATTATTATAAAATAAAACCAATAAAATGTTTGAGTTAAAAATAAAATTTTATTTTTTACAAAAATATTTTATAAAAAATTAGATGTTACACTATAAATAATCGGGGTGCGGGTCTAAAGATTTTTTTAAAAAAATAAAAATTATCTTATATTTTTAAAAGAGTCTAAAGATTATTTATATTTTTTTAAGAGATATAATTAAATAAAAATAATAATAAAAATATATATATATATATAATAAATAATATTAAATAAAATATAAAAAAATATATATATACTATTTGATGTAAGAATATAATAATTATTCTTAAAGATTGTCTAAATATTTTTTCTAAAAATATGGACTGGGCCAAATCGTCCCATATTGTCTTATCAATACCCTACTCAATGCTCCCTCACGTTTCTTCAGTCTTGCCGTAGCTAGTGGCGCATGGCCGCATGTGAAGACAACGACCTTACAACATATTTGGTTGGGTGGGATAATTAATTTTGACGAAATGGAAATGGGAGTAAGAGTGGAATAAAACAGAATATTCATTTTTAGATTTTGTTTGGTATGAATATAAATAAAATGATAACTTTCATATGCGATAAAAAAATTAATCAAAATTAATTTATGAATTTTTAGGTTATATAAGCTTTTTTTTGTCAACAGATTGTCAGTTTACTTGAACCATACATAGGCTTGACTTGCCTTATTTGAACCAAAATTTTAGGCAGGGTTGGACCTTGGGCCCGAGTTTGCATTGATTAATTTTTTGGGTCTAAAAATACGAATTGACCCAAAAAAGATTTAGGATTGACGAGTCAATATGGGCTCATTCATTTTTCACATCTATATTTTCGTGAAATGAGCATGAGGGTAAGGGTTTTGTCATTTTTGTGGTGAAATACCTATTTCTGTGATTGTAGGAATGCTCATTCTCTAGGCATGGTCATAAATAAAATTATTATGAGACATCAAAATTAAATAAGAGTGAAAATAAGTTAGACAGTTTATAAAAGGATTTATGATATAGCTTATTTAATAAAAAAATAAAGCTTAAACTTTTCGAATAGGCCACTAAAATAACTGATTTAACTTATCTGATTGATTTATTTATTTATTATTTAAATATACAATTAAAACTTCATAATACTCACATAATTTAATAATTATATATTAATATAATATTATATATTTTTTAGAGAATATAATTTCTTGTTAAAGGTTATAACTATTTTAACATTAAAAAATATATGTTTTTTTGGTCTATTTGGAGACCTTAATGCAATGTAAGCCTTTAAAATAGACTTTAGGATAAGATGAACTTTCATGTTTTTACAAAATGACCAATTCAAGCCCTTAAAAAAGCCTACAATAAGTAACAAGTCTGGTTTAGGTCAACGTTTTGCAAAATATGTTTGGGTTTATTTAGTCAAAACCTAATTTAGCTTAACCTATTTTCATCCTTATAAACAAATAATAATAATTGGGTCAATTTATGATTGAGCAGAGAAAAGTGAAGAAATTTAGAAATTGAAAGTTTTTATTTTCCATATTTGTAATTAGAGACACAATATAAGATTATAATTTATTAATTTTTTATGATATCCAACTAGTTGTGGCACAAAATTCAAAATTAAAAAAGTACATTTTTCAGGAGCTTATGTATTCAACACGAGTACACTAAATATTTGAAAGTATTCGTGCTTCTTTGCAAGTTGTAGAGATGAAAGATCACCAAAGCATTCGCCTTCGTCAATTGTTTCACATGCTTTACAACATTCATATGCAATAATAACTTAAGGTTAGAGATGAAAAGGTTACAGATGATCATTGTTAAAGAATCTAAAGAAATAAAGAGAAATATAAAAGCATTTGTAAAAAGGAAATTAGGGATTCATGAACACTACATAATGTAATTGAATATCAAAAGATAATTTAACATAAATACAAAGAGACTATATATATAGGTTAAACAAGAAAAGAAAAATACTATTTTACTTTTAATAAATAATAAAACAAAATAATTCAATATTTCTTTACATCTTCTCTTAAACTCACGATGCAGAACTACAAGCATCGAGAGTTTGCCAACTAGAAAACGAAAACGGGAAACAAAATGCAACTTGGTAAAGAAATTAGCAATCTGCAAAGAAGAAGAAACAAAAGGCAAGGTAATTGTGCCATGTTTGAGATGATGACGAGTAAGGTGACAATTAATCTCAATGTGCTTAATTCGTTCATGAAAAACTGCTTAATTCGTTCATGAAAAACTAAGTTATGAACAATCTGAATAGAACTATTATTGTCACAATACATAAGAGTGGGATGAGAAAGAGAAACTCTCATATCTGCAAGTAACCAACGTAATCAAACAACCTTTTTGGTAGTAGATGTCATAGCATAATATTCTGCTTCGGTTGAAGATTGAGAAACAATAGATTGTTTCTTGCTCTTCCAAGAAATAAGAGAGTCACCTAAAAAAATATATAAACCAGTAACAGACTTGCGATCTGTGGGATCACTGCCATGATCAGCATTAGAGTATGCACGCAACTCCAAGGAATAGGTGAATGGAAGTAAAAGACTCTGAAAGATTGTACCTTGAAGATACCATAAAATACGAAGAACAAATGCCCAATGAACTGTAGTAGGAAAAGCAACAAATTGACTAACAATATGAATAACATATGCAATATCTGGACGAGTAATAGTAAGGTATACCAAGCTCCCAATAATAGTACAGTATAAAGTAGGATCTGACAAAGGTAAGCCATCAGAAGAAGAATACTAATGGGAGTATCAACAATCTTATTATCAGTAAGTCTAGCTCGCTCAAGAATATCTGCAACATATTTTGATTGAGAAAGAAGATAACCTCTGGGTGAGTAGGCTACCTCAATACCCAAGAAATATCATAGAGAACTCAAATCCTTTATTTCAAACTGTCGAGCTAACTCTGTCTTCAAAACTGAAATACCATCAATATCATCACCAGTAATAATCATGTCATCAACATATAAAGACAAAATGATACGACCTACATCAGTGCACTTAACAAAAAGAGTAGAATCATGATTACTAGAAGCAAATCCAAAGGAAGATATCACAACAGAAAATTTCTCAAACCAAGCACGAGATGCTTGCTTGAGACCATATAACGCTTTCTTGAGCTTGCAAACATACACAAAATCATGGGAAACACCAGGAAAGGGCGCCATATAAACGTCTTCTTGAAGATCTCCATTCAAGAATGCATTTTTAACATCAAGTTGATCGATATGCCATTGACGAATCGAAGCTACTGCAATAAGAGTACGAATAGTAGTCATTTTTGCAACAGAAGCAAATGTCTCCTCATAATCCATACCATACTGTTGAGAGTAGCCTTTTGCAACCAATTTAGCTTTGCATCGCTCAATAGATCCATCAAAATTAGTCTTAATCTTATACACCCAACGACAACCAACAACAGTCTTACCAGGAAGTAGTTTTACCAACTCCTAAGTACCTGTCGTATGCAAAGTAAAAAGTTCTTCATCCATAGTTTGCTGCCAAAGAGGATCAAGAATATCCTCTTTATAGGAAGAAAGCTCAGAAAGACAATGAATAGAAGCTAAAAAGAAAAAAAATAAGATGAAGAATAATAAGAATAAGCAAAATCTGGTAACTGTGTGGACTTACGAATGCGTTTGGATTGACGTAGAGGTGGATCCACAATCTCAGACAAAGTTTGAGAGACCATAAGAGAAGAGGGAGCTTCAGGTGTATTGGAGAGTAAAGTGTCAGTACCTGCAGAAGGGGTATTTGAAGTACTATGAACCTGGGATGACAAACTATCAGAATCCTTAGAAAAATGATCTATACGAATAAGGTCAGATCTAATCAAGCTATGAGTAGTGGATGGAATAGAAAAGAAAGGTATATGCTCGAGAAAAACAACATGACGAGACACATAAAGTTTTTGAGTTATTGGATCAAAACAACGATACCCATTTTTACCTTCACCATAACCAAGAAAGACACAAATAGTGGATCGAAAGGACAACTTGTTGTGTTCTACATGAAAAAGAAGAACGAAACAAGTACAACAAAAAACTCTAAAGAAAGAATAATCAGGAGCATACCCATACAATTTTTCAAAAGGAGACAAACCTGAAATATGAGAAGATGGAATTGTATTAATCAAACTTATAGTAGTAAGAATAGCTTCACCCCAAAACACACTAGGAACAGAAGCAGGCAACAAGAGAGAACGAGTAGTTTCAACGATGTACCTATGTTTTCTTTCAGCAACACCATTTTGCTCAGGTGTATCTATACACGAAGTTTGGTGAATAGTTCCATCTAAGGTAAGCAACTCACAAAATTTATTAGAAATATATTCACCTCCTAAATCACACCTAAAACATTTTATAACAGCAGAATGTTAAGTTTTGACAAGAGCCTGAAAGATTGTATATATCTCAAAGACTTCAGAACAATGTTTCATTAAATAAACCCAACAATAACAAGTATGATCATCAATAAAAGAAACATAATATCGAGACCCTCCTTTTGTGGCAATAGGAGAAGGTTTCCATACATCAAAATGAATCAAATCAAATAGTGAAGAAGAAACAGAAATACTTCGATTAAAAGGTAAAGATGAAAATTTTTCCAATTTACTTCCACTACAATTAGAAATATCACAAGTTTGTAAATTTCCTAAAGCTCTTGTGGATGCTAAAAATCTTAAACGAGAAGGCGAAACATGACCTAAACAAGAATGCCACAAGTAAAAACCAAAAGAAGAATGACTCAAATGAAAAGAAGACAAATCAGCATTAGTAGCAGCAACAACAACTGACACTTTTAACTCATCCAAAATATATAGTACCCCCTTCCTATGGCCTGTCCCAATTAGCTTCTAAGATTGCAGATCCTGCACATAACAAGAAGAAGAGGAAAAATTGACTAAATTACCAGAATCACATAACTGACCAACAGAAGCAAGATTTAATTTGAGTTTCAGAATATGATAAACATTAGGGAGAGACATATGAGGTGTAACAATAGAACCAACACCTGTTAAAGGCATAGGAGTGCCATCAGCAGCCATGACAAGAATAGAAGATAAGGAAGATAGAGAAGCAAAATATGAAGAATTTGGAGACATATGATGTGAAACACCAGAATCCAAAACCCATACAGAATGTGACATACCTGAAGAGCTGTGAGGCAATTGACTTACGGAAGAAGAGACAGATATAGCTTGTGGTTGCATGGAAAGAAAATTCTGAAATTGCTCAGCCAGAGTACTAGGATCAGTGAAAGGACCTGATGAAACAACTGCTGCAGTATTAGACTGTGGTGGTTTATAATCCTGATATAGTCTATAAGCATTAGATTGTGGTTGGTTCCCAGGCTTCTAAGCTTGAGATTGTTGTTGTGATTGATTCTGCTATCTCAATAACTTAGGACACTGAGTCTTCCAATGACTCTTTTGCTTACAGAAATTGCACTCATCGATGACAACCCTTGTATAAGGCTTATTCTGATTGCTAGAGAGTGGCTTAGAAGGTACAACTAACACTGAATGATTAGAAGTAGAAAGAATTCCCTTTTCAGAAAAAGACTTAAGACGTATTTCTTTAGCCAATAACTCACTGACAATTGAGTTAACAGAAGGAAGTGGAGAACAATGCAAAATTGAACATCTAAGTCCTTCAAAATCACTACGAAGTGCCATTAAAAACTGTACCAATCGTTGCTGCTCTCTACGAGCAATATAGACACCACATGCCTTTAACTCTGCTGATTCTGTAAGAGCCAATTGATCCCAAAGATTTGTCATAGCAGAATAAAACTATTGAATACTCATATTCTTCTACTAAAGAGCTCGTATGTCATTTTCTAATTGATATTGTTTTGCAAAATTTGATTGAGTGAATAACATTTGCAGATGATCCCAAACCTTCTTTGTTGTCTCATACTTTGACAACTATGTACCTATGGAATGCTTAATAGAATTGTTAATCCAAGTAATAATTTTTGCATTATCTACTTCCCAGGTATCTATCAAAGCAGCATACCCCTCATCAGTAGTCTTAGGTTTCACAGAAGGTCCACTAACATATCCCCACATGTTTTTACCCTTAAGAAAATTTCTCATCACATAATTCTAATATGAATAATTTTTTCCATCTAATCTCACACTCACAGACTGAAGTGAATCATCTCTTTCAGTAGCCATAATAAAAAAATAAAAGAAGCCAAAAGAAAATACAAAATTTCAAACACTGAGTGAAGAACAAAAAACCAGATTGCAGAAATACCCTCACGAAATTATACGATATGATCACAGCTACATCACAAAAATCGAAATTGTATGGTACAGAAACTCCCACGTTGTCAATGCCATAAAAGCTGTGTTTGATATTATGCTTCGTCTCATGGCTTTCTCTAATACCATGTTAAAGAATCCAAATAAATAAAGAGAAATACAAAAACATTTGTAAATAGGAGGTTAGGGATTCATGAACACTACATAATGTAATTGAATACCAAAAGATAATTTAATCTAAATACAAAAAAAAAACTATATATAGACTAAACAAGAAAAAGAAAATACTATTCTATCCTTAATAAATAATAAAATAAAATAACTCAATATTTCATAACAATCATCACCTTACCTATGGAGGAGTGTAAGAGAGGAAGAAAGAGTTAAGAGTTACGTGGAGAAGGCTTAGATTGCAGGATGAAAGTCAAAGGAAGAGGAACATGTGTTGATATATATGCAATAGTCACTCAATAAGCCTTGTAAATAAATAAATAAACAAATAAATTCAATAAGCCACAAGCTTGTCTAAGATGCGAGAAACTTGTGGAATCTGGATTCAGGAGGTACAGATTCCCGTAACGGTGGCTCCTACCTGGGAATTCGGATACAACTGGATTGATACGAAATATAAATATAAATTTTGTACATTTTACAATTTTACACACAAACCTTCTGTTTTTAGTTCATTCGGTTATGAATATTGTCGAGATTAAGGCAAATTAAAAGATTTGTATTTTGAATTGTAATAAATATTAAAGATAATGAAAAAATACGTAATCTATTTATTTTTAAATATAAAATTGGGAAATTTTTTATAAGAATAGAGATAAAAATAGAATGTAAGAGGGATTATTTTTAAGTAAATTGTTGTAGATTATAAATATTTGTATTTGTGACTTGCAGAGAAAGTACGATAATGGGAGAGAAGAAATTGAACAATGTTGCATAGGATAGTTTGTAAATATGGGAGAAAGTTTTTAGTTTTTTTCATTCAAAAGTTATAGTGGTAATGAGTGAGGATTTGTAGCTTTTTTATATAAAATTATATTATAATATTATTTTTTTATTAATAACAAAGATACAGGTTCAAGAGACTCTCTAAAACAAAGAGAAGTAAGAAGAGATGTAGTCTAGAAGGATAAGAAAACAAGAAGAGCACATAAGTCATCAAAACAAATTAAGAACGAAACTAAGAAACTTGTTGTTCCTCTAGAAAAAACTCAGAACTTGCTTTAAGCTTGAACTTTCTTTTTTGATAGGCAAAACGTAAATCTTTAAAACATCTATTGAATGATTGAAACCTATTCTAAAGGAAACGCATTTGCCAAGGAATGTTATTCTCATCTCCCACCCAAGATAGAGTAAGCAAGGAATTAGACATAATCAAAATTGAACTATGTAATAACCACGATTTTTTAATAGAAACTTCAAGAACAAATATTAAGGCCGGTAAGATAGCTTCAAAATCTGCACAAAGAACAATAGGTTTAGCACAAACACACAACAACTTCCCACACAAACCTTGAAGGATCCACCAATGACAATCATTCCCATATTAGTTCGTAAAGCGTCTTGTAAGGTCCATGTGTAGACACCTTTAGGCACAGTAAACCAATTAGAAAATTTCTATCTTGTTAAACCCAGAAGGTTACCAACACCTTATTTTTTGCAAATTAGTTATCAATGAATTTGGAGCGAAAGGAAAATTAGAACACCATCCCTTAATCTAATACCCAACTCTCAATTTTACAATAATGTAAATCTGTGACCAATTTGACTCTACTTTCTCAAATACCAACTTATTCTTAGATTGTCAAATAATCCATATAACCACAAAAATAAGGATACCCACACTTTGTTTTGAAATCAGACCAACCCAATATCTACCCATGAATAAAAAAAAGTGTGTGAATCCAACAGGATAGACTAACAAAAACCCCACCAATCCAAGCAAAAACACCATAATTTCTAAGAAAAATGATAGGTGAAAAAAAGTTGTTTATAATAGATTTTATCTTTTTTAATCTGTATATATTGACATGTTGGGCTGAATTAAGTTAACTATATGCATGAATTATTTGTGATACTTTTACGTAATTACTTGTTTTTGTGTAAATATACGAAGAAATAATTTTGGCATTTCCTAACAAATGCGCATACCCTTATGAATTATATTATTTGATTCAATTATATTTTTTTTCCATCTTTATATTGTCTATTGGCCTACTTGTAGTATGACCAATTACATTCTAAAAAACGTGAAAGTGAAAATTAAGTTTAAAGGGGGTGGCAATAAATAGCCCCATCTCAATATGATTCTTACTGAAAATGGTATTAGTAGTTGTTAGAATATTTTAAAAATATCTCATAATATTTTGAGTATTTTAAATAATTTCTTAAGAGTTATATCTTTCAATAATATTTTCAGTTTATAGTCATTTCTCTTTCTCATATTTCCTAACTTAAAACCTAATTCTTCAACGGTAAGTATTGTTAAGTAATTAAACCGTTAATCTTAGGAGATGCAAATTTAATTAAAAAAAAAAAAATCAAAGTTACAGAGGAAGGATTGAACACTGTGATCCCATCCACGTTCAGCTAAAATTCCACTCTCAATACTCCCTCTCGTTTCTTCATTCTTTCCGTAGCCATCCTCAAAAAACAAAAGCGAAAAAAAATTATTGCCGTGGTTAGTGGCTCGTGCAGTCTTGACTGTGGAGTTTGGGCATGTGGCGAGCGGTCTTGACTGTGGAGTTTGGGCATGTGGATGGATGCCAACAGCACATATATGGGGAGGCAATGATATAGGGTATATATACATCTCAATAATTTCAAACCTTTTAATATATTCACCATCCAAATTTATTATATTTTAAATTTTTAACAGTCAATTGATAACTACTGCAAGATGAGATTAGCACTGGACTTGATTTGTGGTAGTTACAATAGAATTAAGGACGTGGTCATCAACAAGGCTACCATCCGTTACCAAATTGTACAATCAAGGGAACAAGGGAATGACAATGATAATCAGACAATTGCCATCTTCTTTTTTTGACAGTGTACCGGTCTTTGGTAGTTATAGATCTTATTTTTTTAACTGGACTGTAGATAAAATACTTGATTGTGCAACCAGACATTTTGTATCATTTTTCAATTACCTTATTGGAGACACACATTTGCATCAACCTCATATTTATAACAACACTTTACTCAAGCAAATTCTTTCATGACTGAATGACTCAAGTCACAATAATTAAACTTGACTCAAGCAAATTCTTTTGTGATTGAATCTGATGTCCAACCAAATCAAAATTAAAAAAAAAAATTGTGGATCGAAAAGGCCACTGTAGATGAACTTATTAACCACTTTTGTAATTATCCAAACGAATACAGTTATGGTAGTTAGGGATTTACTATTCATGTATTCTATACAAGTCTTGGTTACGAGGTGGCCTCAAATGCACAGGCTATGATCAAGTTTACATATAGCCCGTTTGGATAGACTAAGTAGGGGTGTTAACGGGACGAGTTGGGTCGGGTCAGGTTTAGAAGAAAAAAATGTCTGAACCAATTAATTAAAGTCGAGTCGGATCGGTCGGTTTTCGATAAAAAATTTGGATAACTTGACCCGAATCAATCCGATGGTAATCGGGTTGGTTCAGATCGAGGGTTTGAAAAGAAGGATTGGAATTGGAAATGAAATGAGTGGTTTGGGTCAGGTCGGGTTCGCGGGTCGGATCAGACCCGTGAACAATCTTAATAAGAAATACCCAAAACGACGTCGTTTTACTTGGATAATCAGGTCACCGGGTTGGATTATTCAATCCGTCACCCGAACCAATTAGAAGTCGGATTAATCGGGTTGGACTCGAACTGACTTGATAACCCGAACCAACCCGGATATATTATATCGGGTCGGTTCAGGTTGGTTGGGTTCGCGGGTCGAGTTAGACCCGTGAACACCTCTAAGACTAAGTGCTTTTATTATCCAAAAGTGATGTTTGGGAAAGCTTTTGCAAAAGCTCTTAAAAGTGCTTATAAGGAAGCTAATTTCGTTGACCTTAAAAAGTAGTTACATACTGAATAAGTCTAACAATTTAGATTGTAAGAAGAAAATTATTACAACTTCTCATCTTCTCATCTTATAGTTCTCTCATTTTGTTTTTAGCATCTGCATCACTCACATATTGCAAATGAACAAGTCTCAATTATGGAGTTGGCTAAAGCTCCACACGCTATGAACAAATCTAACAATTGAAAATTATAATGTTAAAAATAAGATATCAGAATTCAATCTGATTCTCTCACCATAAAAGGAATTTTATTTGATTCTCCTCATTAGCCTTTTGCTTCACTCACACATTTTCAATACCAATGGTACATAAACTTGAAAATTTATCAAACATATATTGGAATACAACTTGAATCACACCTCAGAATTAACAAATCTATAATTCCAAAATCAAAACCATCTAATTAGCAATGTTAGATTCATCATAAACAACACATATGAAATCAAAACGAAAATAAATGAGAATGGACTTACCATGATGGTCAATGACTCCTATAAATCAGTCCTGCTTCGTTCGCACAGCACAGTTGCGTCACACCAGTGCTTGATGGTCGCTGGTAATACAGTTCAACGACGATGCCAACGAACTGGCATGTTAAGGTTCCAATTTGGGGACTAGCGTTCCGATTTAGAGATTAAGATTTAAGATTTGGAGATATTAGGGTTAAACTTTGGAGATTTAGGTTAAATCTACAATTGTGCGAATTAGGATTATATTTTGAACAGGTGATGCTTTACTACTTCAGTGGTAACCAGTACACATGACTTCACCGTTAAATTAGCTCAACAGTCAAGATCCATCCAGCTAGGCAATGACACCTAAACCACTTGTGGTACCAGAAATTTGTCCTTGACAAGATGGGAAGGAGAGTAAGGATGGAGTAAAATTGAATATTCATTTTTATGTTTTGTTTGGTATGAATGGGAATGAAATGATAACTTTCATAATTCATATGACATAATTGATAAAAAAATATTTAATCAAAATTAATTTTTGAATTTTTAGGTTATGTAAGTTTTTTTTTGTCAACAAGTTACATATTGGTAGGGGTGTTTAAGACCAACTCATCCTACTAATCCGGCTCGAACCAAAGATAATTGGGATAAGTTTGAGTTTTAGAAATTAGACTTGATGTGTTTTTAGATCGAGTTTGAATTATACTTTGAGTCGTCTCAACTTGGCTCAGTGTACTAAATTATTTAAAAACTTATATATTTTTTTTACAATTAGTTATAAATAATAAGACTTTTTAACTTAAATTAATAACTTTTGTATAACATGACAATATATTTATATTTATATTATTTGTTTTGAAATATATATTACAAAAATATACCTTAGTTTTAGTTTTCACTTTTATAATTTTTATGACTTAACATGCATAATATTCAAATTTATACATGATATTTAATATCAAGTTGGCCTAATTTAAGCCTGATCATTATTAAGTTAGGTCGAGCCAAGCTCAAATTTAAAAAAATAACTCAATCACAAAATGTCAGACTAGGTTTGAGTTAAGTCAAATCCATCTCAACCATTTCATGTACACCCCTACGCATTGGTCATAAGTCATAATAGGTTACATAGGCTTGACTTGCCTTATTTGAATCGACATTTTGGGTGGGGTTGGACCCGAGTTTGCATATTAAATTTTTGGGTCTCAAATTACTAATTGAACCAAAAAGATTTAGGACTCTAGAGTCAAGATAGGCTGGGACAGTTTTCACATCTATATTTTGTTGAAATAAGCATGAGGGTTTTATCATTTTGTAATAAAATACCTATTTTTGTGATTGTAGGATTGTTTATTCGCTAGGAAATGGCCATCAATAAAACTATTATGAGACATCATATACATATAGGGATGAGAAGAGACGAGACAGTTTATTAAAGGTCTACAGCAAAGTCTATTTAGTATAAATTTAAATTAACTTTTTGAAAGACTTAGTTAACTAAGTAGCCAAGTTAAGGCATAGGTTTTTAAAAAGTTAATTTGACTTATTCAATTGACTTATTTATTTATTATTTAGATATACAATTAAAATTTTATAATGCTTACATCATATAATAATTATAAATTAATATAATATATTTATTTTATATAAAATATAATATTTTTATTAAAGGTTATAGTTGTTTTAACATTAGAAAATGCATGTTTCTTGGCCTATTTAGAGACTTTAATGCAATGTAAGCCTTTGAATAAGATTTTGGATTAGGTCAAACTTTTATGTTTTTACAAAATAGTCAAGCCAAGTCCCACAAAAAATTTGTGATAAATAATAAGTCAGGCTTAGACTAATATTTTACAAAACAGGCTTGAGCTTATTCAGTCTTTACCACTATAAATAAAAAAAATAATAGTTGGGTCATTCTAAGATTGAGGAGAAAAGTGAAGTAATTGAAAGAGTTTATATTTTCCATATTGTCATTAAAGACACAATAGAGGATTATAATTTATCAAATTTTTATGACAGTCTATGTATCCAATATTAATACAACAACAACAATAACAACAATCAAGCCTTTTCCCACTAGGTGAAGTCGGTTACATGGATCAAACGACGCCATTGTGTCATATCATAAATCAAGTTTTAAGAAATGTCATTCAAATCTAATTTTTTTTTAATGGTTTCACCTATAGTCTTTCTTAGTCTCCCTCTACCTCTAGCTATTGGATTATCCTCCACCTGATCTACTCTTCTTACCGGGACTTCTAAGGGTCTTCTCCTTACATATCCAAACCACCTAAGGCGAGATTCTATCATCTTTTTCACAATAGGTGCTACCCCTGCTTTCTCTCTAATGCTTTTATTCATAATCCTATCTTATCTTGTATGGCCACACATCCAGCGCAATATCCTTATGTCCGCAACACTGATCTTATGCTCTTACTGGTTTTTTACTGCCCAACATTCAGTACCATACAACATCGCAAGCCTTATAGTTGTGCGGTAAAATTTATCCTTAAGTTTGAGAGTTACTTTTCTATCACAAATCACTCCTTAAACACTCCTTCATTTCATCCATCCAGCTTGAATCCTATTATTTTCATCTCCCTCTATCTTTATGTCATTTTGTATGATAGATCCAAGATACCTAAACCATGTGACTTGTGGTATGGTGTGATCCCTAATTTTCACTGCTAAACTAGTATTAGCACGCTTCTTACTGAACTTGCATTTCATATACTCTGTCTTACTCCTACTTATTCGAAAGTCATGTTCTTCCAAAGCTCGTCTTTATAACTCTAGCTTCTCATTTGTTTTCTCTCTCGACTCTCTAACTAAGACTATATCATCTGCAAAAAGCATGCATTGTGGCACCGCTCTTGGATATACATAGTAAGCACATCCAAGACCAAGCTAAAAAGATATGGACTCAAAGTTGACCATTGGTGCAGTCTTATAGTTATAGGAAAATCTTCTGTAACCCCTCCTTGTGTTCTCACACAAGTTTTAGCCTCATCATATATATCTTGGATTGCTCGAATATAAGTGATACGAACTCCTTTCTTCTCCAGAGCCTTCCACAAGACCTCTCTCGGTATCATATCGTAAGCTTTTTCCAGATCAATGAAAATCATATGTAAGTATTTTTGCTTCCATTGATGCATCTCCATCAATCTTCGTAGAAGATAGATTGCTTCTATGGTTGACAACAAATATTTTAAATTACTCGTACTTTCTTGCAAGTCGTTCAGATGAAAGATCACCCAAATTAAGCATTCGCTCTCATCAATTGTTTCACATGCTTTACAACATTCATATATAGGAGATAGCATCATCCTTTGAGACATGTTCAAACTCAAAGGAAGTGCAAAGAAGTGCTCAAGCTAACTACCCCATCTACTTTGCACTGTAGTATTTGAAGGGACAACATCACTTATTGAGGACGGTTCGAACTAAAACTGAGTTTGTAGCATTGCTCGTCCTCTCTCACCTATGTTATCACGCTAGCGATCAAAAGCACACTTAATTGATATATGTAACCGACTTCACATAGTATTTAAGCTTGGTTATTATTATTATATTATAAACTCATGACTGATAACTAAGAAGATAGAAAAAACAATACAATTAAACTTTATTATAGCTAAATATAACTTTTTTAGAGTTTAATTTTAATATATTTTTAGTGTAAATTTTTTTACACTATATTAATTAATTATATATCATCATATGTATGACTTTTAAGATAGTTGTTATGAAAAAATTAAACACTTTTAATGACGTAACAATACATAATTGGTTAATAGTGTAAAAAAAATTATATTAACAGTGCATCACAATTAAATCTTCATTCTTATGCTTCTCGTTTACATTAATATTGCCCATATACCCAGCGGAGACTCCATCCGAAGTATTTTGATAATCACATATTTTATACATTAATAAACTCTCATTTTTAGTCATTTACACTCTCCATGTACTTTATTGATTAAGATTGGTTATGTTTTGTAAGTTTGGACTCAAATTGAACTTAATTGATTTTTTCAGCACTATTTTGGTCTTACACTGTTTTTATATTTCTGTTATATCTTGAGTTCTAAATGTCTTATAATTATGTATCTTACCTTATAGGAAAGATAAGAGAGAGCTCTACAACTTTCATGAGAGCTCTACAGAAAAATCGGACATCTAATGGAGCTAATTGAGCTTCAAAGTCAAAATGCTTGGAAGTCAAAACATGAGTTTTATGACTGTAACTCGAACAGTGTGCAGTAATCATTGCATAATTCGAGTTTAAGGAACTGAAATGGGTTAAAAATTTGGCATCTAAAAGTTAAGACCCATATCTATAACTTTCATGAAGAATACAAGAGTTCAATCGGACAACTTAGAGGTTATATTAGGTCTAGAAGTCAAAACAGAGGTGCTGAAACTGAGCTTGAACAGTCTGTAATAATTGAGTCATATCTTGGGCTGTAAGATGAATTTTTGGATGATTTTGGTGGCATTGGAAATTTGAGACAATTTCCTAGAACTTTCATGAAGACCACTTTGCTTCATTCTGACGTTATCCATGAGTTCATCACTGAATGATTTCGGAGATAAGAAATTTCAATAATTTTTCACTTATAAAAGTTCTTTGACATTTTCCATTCATTCCACTCACCCACCCATTCATCCACCCACTCATCCACTCACTCATCCATAGGCAGATCATTTGGGTAATCTTGGCTTAGCTTATATTATGCTATTATGTTGTTTGTTGTAATTTTCTTTTGTTCTAAGTTGAAATTATGTTCATCTTTTTCTTCTACTCTCTTTCTTTCTTCTTGTTTATGAGTAACTAAATTTTCATCTTACTTGGGTGAAAGAGTGAAACTTTTGATAATAAAATAATGTTAGATTAATTCCTTTCTTGTGCTTAAATGATATATTATCAAGTGATCATTATACGAGTTGTATTTTGTTTCCAATCAATAAAAACCCTCCTTGTAAAGTGGAGTTCTTGATTCATTATAGATAAGTAGATTTGCACAATGAATGCTTGAACTCATTTATAAGTGTAAGTGTTAGTAAATAATTAAAGGAACCATAATATAACTGCGTATATAATTTTAAATGGACTTTGAATGTTTTATTTTTCGATTGGAACCTCCGTTGTGCGTGGATTTCAATTGAGTTATAAAAAAAATGAATTAATCTTGTCCTTAATTTATTATCAAAAGTGAATCTCCTAACCAAATCAAGTTCTTTAATTTAATTGTAAATAAGTTTTATTATCTTTATTGTTGTCCCAAAGTCTTCCCTTACCTCAAAGAATTTTTCTTCATCAATTCCCTGTGGATGGACTTCGAACTCTCAAGAAATTTATTACTTGAGGCAACCTGCATTTGAATTTGTATCCTTTAATTCGCATCACATTTCAATATAGAAATAATTTTCAAATGGTAGGAGTGTGTGCATCTCCTTTTGTGGTATATTTACTCTTGCTCGTATAATGTCGAACCATGAGCGATATTTAAATAAAGCCTTTTTTAAATTGATAATTTTAGGATTCGAACTTCCAATATTACAGGTGATGTGTGCATCACCAACAAAATAGATTAAATATTTCACCCAAAAAAATAGAAATAAAAATATTAAGTGTAGTTTACAGTTTATGAAACTAGATTTTACAAATTAAGATTTAAATGATAAAAATAAAAATAATTATATAAAAAGTATTATTAAATAAAATATATAAAATAATTCATTAAGAAAAATAAATTCATAAGTTTAATTCAAAAATTCATAAAATATAATTTTTATTATATTTTCATAAAAATATAATTTTAATATAAATATTAAAGAATTTAAATATAAATTGTTGTAAAATAACATATAAGCCTGAAAAAATAATTATAATATAAAAAAATCTTTGTCTTTTAAATGAACAATTTAATCCAATAATTTTATAAAAAATATTTTAATAAATTAACTTGACTGAAAATTATATATGAATTAATTAAATTTATGTAAGTCAAGTGATAATAAGCAATTTTGAGATGACAAATCTCCTTACATTTAGAGATCTTCGTGGGAACTGCCTAATTTGGGGATCCAAATAATGGGATAAAAATCCTCTCGATATAGGTGTGAAAACAGGGATCGAGGATTGTATTTCTTTCCCTGTGAGGTTTCGGTCTCGAGAAATTATTAAATTATCTATATTGATTGTATTATATATATATATATATATATATATATATATATATATATATATATATATATATGTGTGTGTGTGTGTGTGTGTGTGTGTGTGTGTGTGTGTATTAATACTTTATTTCTTTTTACTATTTGTCATCTATATTTTTTATATTAATTTTAGATTAAAAAATATCTCTATGAAATAACTTGCAATAATTTTATTTGTACTAAAAATACGATTCATTTGATATGATTTAATAAATAAAAAATTAAAAAAGTATTTAATAATTTTAGAAAATAATATTCCAATGTAATATAATAAACAAAATTTGAAAAAAAATATAGAATTTGGAATATAAGTTATGTTATTTTTAGCCTCATATCAATGGTATACTAAAATCATCTTAGAAAAAAAAATTATAAAGAAAATATGAAAATATGAAAATATATTTTTTAACATTAACAATTTGTAACATTACTTTTATATAACTACAATGAACAATAACATTATTTATGTCTATGTGCTATGCATGAGGTTAATTAAGAATTAAGTTATAAAGATAAATATAAAAAATAGTTTTATTAAATGAAATATATAGATAACATTTTCTAATATTAAAAATTCAATGCTCAATTGTTCTACTAATTATTTTTGTATATTACATGTTTATTCTTGATATAATAACTTTTATTATTAGATACATATATGATTGAATAAAAATTAAGTTATATTTTGTCAAGTAAGGTTTTATTAACTTCATTTATATCTTGGTTAGATACCTATTAAAAAAATAATATTTTTAGTGTAATTAAGAATCTTAAATTATTCTAAACACTTTCAACACTTGATGTAATATTTATCAAGTACTGAATAAATATCTTGCTTGTGAAGTTTCTAAAATCAATGGTTAAAAAAAGAGTGAGAGCAATATAGAATGAATGATTTAAGTGTATTTGTGTATTATTTAAATAAGAGACACATAAAAGTGAAATATGAGATAACTAAATTAAAATATTGATTGATTTAATTAAAAATAATTGATACAAATTGTTGAACAAGAATTTTCATATTTCCTTATTTGTTATTTTATATTATTATTATTAAGATTTGTTATCATATTTTAGACTTAAATAAAAATATTTTTGAATATATTTAGGATATTACAAACCTATTTATATAAAATTTGTAGACTGACAAATTTGATTAATAATTTTTAATACTATTAGCTATGACTAAAGCACTTTATTTATTTTAATCAAATTAAATAAAAGTTACTTTTTAATTTAATAATCATCAATCATATAATATATAAAAAGAAGATACATGACTTGAAAAGTAGTCATGTGTCTTCCTTGTCAGTAATTACATGATTTAATTTGATGACATGTGACAAATAACAAAACTAAATTTTCGTCATGTGTCATCTGATATGGTCTTTTTTTCACATTGTTTATGCGGAATTTTGGTTCAAAGATTCAGAATTAATTCCAACAAACAAACAAATATATCAAAACGAATGTGGGTTCACGAGTTATGTAGTAATTTCGTTATAAAAATGGTTTTAACAATAAACAAAAAAGGAGTTTAAGAAATTTGAAGTAAAACAAAGATGAAAATGCAGAAAGGAAAGTTTGAAAGGATTAAGGAAATTTAAAAAAAAATTATAAAAAGGAATCTTAAAATGCGAGAAAATTAATTGAAAGCATGTAAATGGCACGAAATTAAAGTGCATGAGAATTTAAATAGAAAAACAATAAAGAAAATCGATAAAAGTCTAATAAAAATCAGTAAAGAAAATTTAAAAGACGAGATTGAAAAAGTAAAGAATTTTAAAGGAACATTGCATTAATTTAAATGACATGAAATGGAAAAGGAAGGCGTACACAAAAATCTTTTAATCTAAACACTTTCGGGTTGAGATGTTAGGATTTTGTATCAAGTGAAATAACCTCCCATTTTACATTATGACTCTTGGCAATTTATAGACAATATAAAAATAACGACATCCTAAAAATGACCAACACGTTCAAGTGGTTTTATTTTTAAAAATAAGTACCCAATTTTCGACGAAACCAAAGACTTTCGACTACTACTCTTTAAACAAATTTTCGTCGACTTAATGCAATCTCCTGTCGGATACTTCTTCTCACCGACATCAATACCTTAACCTCATTAAAATTTTCCTCTTTATTCAATGCTTAATACTATTAGTCGAAATTTTTGGCAAATTAAATAAAAGTTACTTTTAATTTAATATTTCATAAAGTTTTCTCAAAACCTCCATCAACCGACGAACTGCCAAATCTTTATTTTTACTTCCAACACACGTGTAAAGTGATTTGACAATTACAAAATAAAAAAAAATCAAATAACTCCAAATCAAAATCACATTTTAACTTTTTAGTTTCATATTTCTTAGTTTTCTTGTAATTTAAAATGAAATTTTACTTTTTTAAATACAAAAGTATGATAAAACTTAGAAAGATTCATTCTTTGAATGAAATAGAAGAACATTTTGAAATCCAAAATTTCTAACAAAATAGAAGACTATGTTGAAATCCCAAAATACATATCGGTCTTCTTCTTCATCGCTTGTTCTTTTTATGATTTAGAGACAAAAGATTAAATTTGAGGAGATGAAGACCCACCAATGTTGTCATACACAAAAACTTAATCCTTTTCAATATGAAGACCCATCAACCGAAAACGATGAAGCAAAACGAGAATCTCAATGTCATTTTACACAGAAGCTTAATCATTTTTAAGGATAAAGACCTATTAACCGAAAACGGTAAAGGAAACGAGGATCTAGATGATAGTCATCGTACTATAATATTTTGAGGAGATAGACTTTTGTGGAGATGAACTTCAAATTAGATGTCAAAAGCTCAATTCAAAAGGACATCAGTGAGTTTTCAAATTTCTCTTCAATGAATCTTTTTTCATTGCTATTTCATGTTTCTTTTTTTTTTTTTTTGAGTTCTTTTTTTAAAATTTTAATAATTTATAATGTTAATAAATAAATTCTAATTTTTATTTATTTTTTAGTCTTTAAAAAAAATTAATGTGACATGATTTTTTTAATGTAGTGATATATTTGTACTTTTTATTTAAATTGTAATATGATATGTCATATTATAGTTATTAGAAGTACATATTTGTTATATAATAATGTTGTATACATATATTATTATGTTAGAGTAACACATGTCATGATTTAAAGGTATAAATATTATTTTTTATATTATATGATTATATGATTATATATATGATTATGGAAGGTTTGTCTGTAAAATTGTACAATCTTAATAAGGAATGTTGATTATTTATAGCAAGTAACCCATATCCCAGGTAGGAGCCACCGTACGTTACAAGAATCTGAACCTCAAGATTCCACCCGTTTCCTGGATCTTAGGTAAACTCCTGGCTTTTTATTATTGCATATATAAAGCACATGTTCCTCTTCCCTTGAGTCCTTGACTTTCCCATAGGCCTCCCCCACCCTTCTTAACTATTTTTTTCTCTCTTACGCTCCTCCTCTTCCATAGGCAAGAGGTGAAGATCATCTCTAACCGTCTCATCAAATAACCATCCACAAACTTTCACTCCTTTTAATTCATGCCAATAGTTTTTGCATGTTATTCTACATATTTGTTTATAAGTAATTAATAAATAGTTTCCGTATATTATAATATACGTGCTTAGTTTTCCCGTTGAATCTGCGTTTGCCTGTTTCACAATAATGTTATTTTATTATATATGGCCAACTGTTTCTGCATCATGCAAATTAGAAGGCTTTCCTCTTGAAAAATATTTGCTTATTGAGAATTAAGCAGTAAGAAGAAAACCTCTGCATGTTTTCTATATATTTGGATCTCTCTTAGATTTAAGATATCATATAGATATGGATTCTCTCTTATTGTTGAATAGCAGGAGAGAGTTGACACCATTATTTTGAATATAATTAATGGATCTTATATAATCAGTCATAATAGATCTTTACATGATAAAATTTATATTTATCTCTCTAACGTAATGATGATCCTATCACAGGAGAGGAAGCAAACTCATATCATATAAGTTCATCATTAGGGTTTTGTTTGATTCCCAAGAAACAATAGGAAAATTCTCCATCCTTGTCTCTCTTCCTTTGTAAACTATATTGAAACGTTACATTTTGGTACATGAGCAGGATGGGAGTGGACGGTGTTGTCGTCGAAGGCGGCAACAACGTAGGAGCACAGAGGAGGAGGGGATGTACCTTTCAAAGAAACGACTTCTTCCCAGAGGAGTCGTTTAAGAGCTGGGGTAACTATGGGAAAGCGTTCATGGAGACACCGTTCAGGTTGAAGGATCGAGTCCTGACTCGATCCAAGGATCACACGGAGTTGGTCGAGATGAAGGCTCGGAGCAACCACGAGATGAAGAAGACACTTAATTGGTGGGACCTTATGTGGTTTGGCATCGGCGCCGTTATCGGCTCTGGCATATTCGTCCTCACCGGCCTTGAGGCCCGCCAGGCAGCAGGCCCAGCCGTGGTGTTGTCCTATGTCGTCTCCGGCATCTCCGCCTTGCTCTCTGTCTTCTGCTACACCGAGTTTGCTGTCGAAATACCCGTCGCAGGTTTTGCCCTAGCCTCCACCTTACATTTTACATATAGCCAGTCACTTTTTAATATAATATAAATAACTAAATATAATAATTATTTTTATAATCCTTTCTTTATTGTTATTAAAATTAAATGAATACACCCAAGGTAGTTGTGCCAAATGATAAGCGGCTTTTGACCCTAGAGAGAGTGTGTGTTTGATTCTTGTTAGAATCATCATCTTGAGAAGAACTTCTTTAAGTGCGACTAAACTTGATATATTAAGCTTTTCTATCTAATCTTTATTATTAAAAAAATCAAATAAATACTAGCCTTTTTTTCATTTAATATATATATATATATATTATAAACAGCCATTCAATATTTTATCAGGGCTTATTGTTATTATTAAACAAAAGTTTTAGTGATTCTTATATTCTTCAGGGACAAAGTGCATATATTCAGATCTATTTCTCTTTTTTAACTGTGGGTGACTTCAACTATATAGCTGGCTGGTGCTTAGTGAAGCTATAATGCATAACGTGTAAATCTAAAAAAGCAAAACTTAGATAAAAAAATTTAGATACTTATAGTGCTACTTTTTAATAAAAATATAATATGTGCATAGTTTTTTATAGTTTATTAATAAAAACTTAAAAAAAAATAAGATACATGTTACATTTTTATTAAAAAATAACATCACAAATATTTAAAAAACTTTACCTAAAGTTTGTCCAATCTAAAAATGTTATGTGCTGCACAATTCTAACAAAGCTGGAATACAATATTTTGGCACAAAGAAACTAATGTCATAAATGAAATACAACTGTGACAGAGATTGAAAAATTAACTAATCTTACTAGCGTTTTTGGGTGAAAATCTTGTATATATTTATTGTAATGCATCTAGCTAATATTCATGCTGTGACATCTAATACACAAATTAAATCTAATAATGTGATCATAAGAATATGTGGATTCTCACATTCGTGCTTACTCACAAGATAATCCATTTTGCTAACTTAAAGTTGACTTGTCATATCACATCTTATCATCCTTGGTGGCTTGAATTTCACAGTAATTTAATTAGTTTCTCCTTTTCTTCAGGTGGGTCATTTGCCTACTTAAGGGTAGAGCTAGGAGACTTTGTGGCCTTCATAGCAGCCGGAAACATCCTCCTTGAATATATAATAGGTGGAGCAGCCGTATCTCGGTCATGGACCTCTTACTTTGCCACCCTCTGCAACAAAGGCCCCGAGGACTTCCGTGTAATAATCCCCAGCATGGGCCCCGACTATGGCCACCTTGACCCTATAGCCATTGTGATCCTTATAGTCATCACCATCCTTGCAGTTAGCAGCACCAAAGGATCTTCCATCTTCAATTGCATTGCCTCTGTCTTCCACTTAGTTGTCCTTGCCTTCATCATCATTGCCGGTCTCATCAAGGCTAATCCCGAAAACTACACTCCTTTTGCTCCTTTTGGTGCCCGGGGAGTGTTTCAAGCTTCGGCTGTCCTTTTCTTTGCTTATGTAGGCTTTGATGCAGTGTCAACTATGGCTGAGGAGACAAAGAACCCTGCAAGGGACATTCCTATTGGTCTTGTTGGCTCAATGGTTATTACCACATTGCTATATTGCCTTTTAGCAGTGACACTATGCCTAATGCAACCCTACCAAAGTATTGACATAAATGCACCCTTTTCAGTTGCGTTTAGTGCTATTGGATTGGATTGGGCTAAGTACATTGTTGCATTTGGGGCATTGAAGGGAATGACCACTGTGTTGTTGGTGAGTGCAGTGGGTCAAGCTCGTTATCTAACCCACATTGCACGTACCCACATGATGCCTCCTTGGTTTGCTCATGTTGATGAGAAGACTGGGACACCTGTGAATGCTACAATCACAATGCTTGCAGCTACAGCAGTAATTGCTTTCTTCACAGATCTTCAGATTCTCTCCAACCTCTTGTCAATTTCCACTCTCTTTATCTTCATGCTTGTGGCACTAGCGCTCTTGGTGCGCCGCTACTATTCTAGTGGGGTAACCACAAAATGTAATCAAATGAAGCTCATTGTGTGCCTTGTGCTAATTATTGGGTCTTCATGTGGCATTTCTGCTTACTGGGCAACAAGTGATGGTTGGATTGGGTTTGCAATAACTGTGCCATTGTGGCTTTTAGGGACTGGAGGTCTTTGGCTTGGTGTTCCACAGGCAAAGCAGCCAAAACTTTGGGGGGTGCCTTTAGTTCCATGGCTACCTTCTTTGTCTATTGCCATTAACGTATTCCTTCTTGGGTCTATTGACAAAGATTCATTTATCAGGTTTGGGATCTGGACAGGGTTTCTCTTGGTTTACTATGTTCTCTTTGGGTTACATGCTTCTTATGACACAGCAAAGGAGTTTGAGAGCAAAAATAGTACTAGGGAGGTTGGCAAGGAGTGGAACAAGGTAGAAGAGGGAGTGGAAAGGGAAGTGTCTACCACAGCAGTTTCCTGTTGATATGTAGATATTTAGGGGGCAACTGGCATATAGGCTTCTGCAACTAATTTCTGTACAGCTATTTCTGTTGTGAATGTAAATAATGGCATATGTATATAATCAAATATAAATCGCCACGTTTACATGATGTAGCAGAAAAAGTAATAAGAACTGCCATTGCCAAAGTTATTGATTACTTTTACTTATCACATGTTCAGTTTTGTTTAATTTTTACACAAAATCAGCTTATAAGCTAAATGCTCTATTGTAGCGTTTTAATTATAAGCTTTCTCCTTTCCTAAACTCAAAATAAGTTAATAATCATGAAAATAAGCTTATGGTTCACTCTTAAAAATAAATTCAATAAGAAATGATTAATTAATAATTCTTGAAAGTTGAAAAGAATGAGCAACAAACCAATAATATCGAGACATGTCTAATGTAACATTCTATTTCTTATAAAATATTTTTTGTGAAAAATTAAATATTAATTTTTTAACTCAAATATTTTATTTAATTTTATTTTACAATAATTATTATTAATTAAAATAAATTAGATAAAGTTTGTAAAAATTTGATTAGTAATAATTTATGAAATTAAAAATAAAAATTTATTAAAATAAGATCTAACATTTATCTTAGAAATAAAATAAATACAATTAAGAAGATGTTATTATTATAATAAAAAAGATAGAGATATTTGTTAAAATTAATTAATAATTACTTTAATTTAAAAAAAAAGGCTACGTGCACCACATGAAAGTGGTGCAACGTGCCCATTATAATTATTACTTAGAAAAATCTAGTTGCAACGTGGTGCAATATAACCAATTGAACTATATATATGGGCAAATTAAGAAACATAACAAGCAGCAAGCTAGGAGGAGAAAAAAAAAATGAAGAGATGCTGCTGAAGGTGAGAAACCGTAGGAAGAGAGAGAGAGAGAGAGAGAGAGAGAGAGAGAGAGAGAGAGAGAGAGAGAGAGAGAGAGAGAGAGAGAGAGAGAGAGAGAGTAGGATCTAAATTTTTTTAAAAATAAAATTATGATTTTGAGTATCTTTATATGTTTTATTAGTTAATTTATTATTTTAATATTTTGTGCATATTGTTATTTTTATTAAATTTATTATGCATATGTAATGTTATGAAAATTTAATATTTACTTAGTAATTTTAAAATATTTATGATATTTGATAAAATTTAAAATTATTATAATTTGAATGTTGACTCTTTTATGAGATCAATATAATAAATTAAAATATCACTCAAGGCTTAAGTTAAATAAATATTTTAATTATATTAGACAATAAATATATGTACTTAATTTACATGAATTTTTTTATATTTACTTTAGCTTGAGAATAATTTTATTACATTTATTCTGACTTATATTTACCTTGACTTGAGAGCAATTTTATAACCTTTATTTTGATCTTTGCAACAAAAAGACTTTTGTGCAATGAATGCACTATCAGGACCAGGATAAACTATGGATCATGATGATGATCTAACAAACTATGAACTATAATGAGGACTGAACAACTATGAACTGTGATGTGGACTTTCTAAAAAAACTATTAAATTAATTTTAAATCATAATTAGTTTCTTGAAGAATTGACATTTAAATTTAATAATTCTAAGTTTTGTGAATTTTATTTTATTGTCATGATTTACTTATAGATTTATATATGATGAATTTATTTGTGATACATTGGTAGTTTGTATTACTTATATTTGTGTGTGATTACAAGCAAGAGATTCATGAAAAAGTTTGTATCTAACCGTTGGGAGGCAAATAGATGAATTTCCTTTTTTGTTACCTGTCTGGTTAGTGTGAGTATGTCTGATTTTGTTGTTACGATATTAAAGTAACATCTGAGATAGGTTAGATTCTCTATGAAAGTGAAGACATTCGAGTAAAATGTAAGATAAGGCAAACATGGAAAGAAAAAATAGAGTAAAGGGTGGATTCACTGTAATGAGGAACTTGCTTGCTTATGTTGCTGATGATTGATACTTGTTTGCTGATGTTTAAGGAAATCGTTGATGCTTGCTGATACTTGTTAATAATTGGTACTTGTTTGATGATATATAAGGAATTTATTGATACTATTATATAAGGTTGTATTGCATGGATTATTTAGCAATCATTATGTTATGTTGAAATTGTGTTGTTCTTGTCATACTTGGGTTGTCACTAGATTTTCTGTGTACATTACACAACTGAAATTCACCATGTGTTTTCAAACATTTTTATAATTGTTCATATTGAAAATTTTCAATTCTCAGTTTATTCATGATTTTTTCATATTAGCACATGATGCATTATGGTTATTATTATTCAGATCGATTATGTATGGATTCTAAATCCAAATGAGAGAAATATATGTATATTAGAATTATTAGGAATATATGTATTTTTGGTTAAATAATGACTTTGATATATACTAGCAAAGTCATGACTTTGTTGTTGAGTTTCTTAATTACAATTTATTTTTTATATTATTATTTTTTACTTATTATTGTCTCGATTTCAATTTCTTTGATTATGATCCTTGTTCTTCAATTTTTTATTTTTTTCCTTTGATTTCGTGTTCTATCGAAATCTGAGTTGCTATAAAACATAATTTTTGATTTGTAAAGTTTTTTTTTATTTTTCTCTACCTTATTTAGAAAGAAATTTTTATATTTTAACTGAATTCTTTTGAGTTTTTGAAACTTTGAAATTTTATTTGGCAAAAATTGAAATTTCTATGGAGTAAACTCACTAATTTTAATATTATAACCACGCTTAGAGAGAATAAGAGTAATACCCTTGACTAGAAGTTTGCTACCATACATTAATATAGTAAGAATGTTACATTTATGATATCAGAACTTGGATTTCTAGCACTAAATAGTTATATTTATGTATTGAATTTTTTGTCTAAGTCGAATTTCTACATGATAACATTTTATATTATTTTGTACATGCTATATAGAATTATTGATTACTCATGATTTTGTACATGTCATATAGAAATTATAAGTACAATATTGAGACCGATCACCTCAATATTGGGAAGCCATGAAAAGATTGGCTGAAGCTGTCGAGGCCTAAACAGAGTCAACCAATCTGACTTTATATAGGAACAATAAACACAATCATAGTCATCTAGGTGAAGGTAATTTTTGTGACCTACATGATAGAAAGGGATGATATCTGGTCATGCAAGTGAAAAAAAAAATATGTGTGTGTTATAGAGGGGAGAATCGAGAGAAAGGAAAGAGAGAAATCAAGGAAAGAGAGAAAAAACATAAGAAAAAGAAGAAAAATAAGATAAAATTCATACAACTTAAACAGGAAAAACATGACTATGGGACAATATGTGGCCAAATATGAAGAACTTTCCAAATTTTCTTCTTATACCACAAACTAAAGGAAGGATATTCATTCTAAGCGAGGAAAGAGACAAATCAAATTCCCTAACGTGATTCATGGTAAATGCTTTCTTAAAAATACTCTCTTAATAATTGTATTATTTGATTCAAAAGTTACACACTCATTTATATCTATTGATTGTATGAAGAAGTTGAATTCACCTATAACTTCCTTATATTATAATCTACGAATTTCAACTTCCTTAGGAGAAAAAAAAATTACTTCTCAAGCTTGTTTAAAATGTCCAAAAAGCTTCCACTTTGGACTTCTTTGCTTGGTATTATCTTAGATTGTTCCCTATTCCTTAATATCACTCAGGTAGAGAAATGTCTCTTAGAAAGAAGCTCAAATGTTTCTTGTTTTGTTTTCTTCAAATTCAGAGGTTGGGCAAGAAATAAACAACATACTTATTATAAGAGAATTTTCAGAAGTGTTTTCCTAAAAAGATAATGAACATACCACCTAAAAGAAAAGTTGAGTTTTCCATTAACCTAGTTCTAAGAACAGGACCTCTATCTTTTGTGCCATATAGAATATCCCCTTGAGAGCTAAGTGAACTCAAAAGACAAAAAGAGGAACTGTTAGCCAAATGATTTATCAGGCCCAATATATCATCGTGGGGTATACATGTTCTATTAGTCAAGAAGAAATATGGGAGCATGAGGTTATGTGTAGATTATAGGCAATTGAACAAAGTCACAATTAAATACAAGTATCCTCTCCCTAGAATATATGACATATTGGTTCAATTGTTAGGAGTCATAGTATTCTCAAAGATAGACTTGAGATTAGGATATCTCATATAAGAGTAAAATCAAAAGATGTACCCAAGACAGCCTTTAAGATTAGATATGAACATTATGAATACCTTGTGATGCTCTTTGGACTTACTAATGCTCTTACAATATTCATGGATTACATAAATAAGATTGTTAGATCTTACCTTGACCAGTTTGTAGTATCCTTTATAGATGACATACTCATCTATTCTAAGACTAAGAAGGAGCATGAACAACATTTTAGAACAGTGCTATAGATCCTAAAGGAGAACTAGTTGTATGCCAAGTTAGAAAAATCTGAATTTTGGTTGAGTGAAGTAAGATTCTTAGGTCATGTAATTACTCAGGGAAGAGTAGTTGTAGATCCTAGTAAAGTTGAGGCAATAGTTCAATAAGAGAGACCAAAGACAATTACTAAGATTAGAAGTTTTCTTGGATTAGCCAGATATTATAGAAGATTCACTAAGAGATTTTCCTAATTAGTTTTACCTCTGACTAGGTTAGCTAGAAAGAATCACCATTTTGAGTGAGATTTAGTTTAAGAAGCAAGTTTTCATAAGTTAAAGAACAAACTTACCTCCACTCCAGTTTTAATAATTCCTGATCTTAGACAAAACTTTGTAGTGTATTGTGATGCATCTAAGAAATATTTGTAATGTGTTTTGATGCAACATGGTAAAGTTGTGGCCATGCATCCAGACAACTTAGATCATATGAAGAAAATTACCTAACTTATGACTTAGAATTAGCAGCAATACTTTTCCTTTAAAAATTGGAGGCATTATTTATATGGAGTCAAGTTAGAGGTATATACTGATCATAAGAGTTTAAAATTGTTAGAAAATTTTAAGGACTTGAAGATTCTAGTATCCTTGCAACCTTACTGCATGTATACTAGTGAATTAAAAATAGAGTGCAATTTAAGAGACTAAGTAAGACAAGCCCAAGAAAATGATGAGTTTTTACAGTCCTTAAAAAGAAGATTTCTAGTAGAACAACTTGAACATTTTAGCATTGATGAAAATGAGCTATGATGTGCAAAGGAAGGTTATATGTGACCAATGATTAAGAATTGAGGAAGAACATTTTATCTAAGGCACATTGCAGTAAAGTCCACTAAGCATCCAAAATGTATTAGGATCTCAGGAAATTATTTTGGTGGAATGAGATAAAAAAAGACATAGCTAGTTTTGTAACTAAGTGTCTAGTTTACTAAAATGTTAAAATAGAACACCAGAAGCTTGCTGGATTACTGCAATCCTTGAATATCCTTAAATGGAAATAAGACAGTATATCAATGGATTTTGTGTTAGGATTACCTAGGACTCTATCAAGTTATGATGTAGCATGGATTATTGATAGGTTAACTAAATCTGCTCACATTTTGCTTATTAGGATCAGTTGCCTATTGTATAAGTTGGCTCAGGATTACATTCGGGACATTGTTATGTTACATGGTGTACCAACTAGCATAGTTTCTAACAAAGACTCAAGATTTATTTCAAAATTCTGGGTAGCCTTACAAGAGCTTTAAGTACTAGGCTCCATTTTAGTACGTCTTACCATCTTCAAACAAATGGTTAAACTAAAAGAACCATTCAGATCCTAGAAGATATACTCATTTACCATTAATACAACAGTTACCACTCCAGCATAGGAATGACACCATTTAAAGCTCTGTATGGTAGGAAGTATAGATCACATTTGTGTCGGTTAGAAACGGGGGAAAAGAATTTATTAGGACCTGATATAGTGGTGGAAACCACAAAAATGTTATGTTGATCAAAGAAGAAGACCTCTAGAATTTGAAGAAGGGGAACATGTTTTCCTCAGAGTCACTCATACTACTGGGATTGACATAATCTTTAAATCCAAAAAGTTGAATTCCATATTCATTGGTTCATTCTAAATCCTAAAAAAAAAAAGACTTGTTGCTTATCAAATTACACTTTCCCCAAATCTTCAAATTTTCATGATATTTTACATGTATCTTAGCTTAGAAAATACTTTTTTAACCCTTCACACATTATAGAATATGAAACAATTCAAGTAAGAAATTATTTGACTTATGGAACAAAACTTGTACGAATCATGGATAGATCTGTCAAACACTTGAGAGAAAAATAAATTCATTTAGTTTAAATGATCTGGGAAGGACTGTCACCAAAAAAATGCAACATGAGAATTAGAAAATGATATCCAGAAACCCTATCCAAGGTTATTTGGATAAGATTAGTGAATTTTGGGGACAAAATTCATAAAAGGATGGCAGAAATATAACATCTTATTTTTCATAAAAAAAAATTATGAAGAATAAAATTTTAATTTTTTTAACTCGAACATTTTATTTAGTTTCATTTTATACTAATCGTTATTAATCAAAAGAGATTAGATTAAATTTGTAAGAATTTAATTAGTAATAATTTATGAAATTAAAAATAAGAATTTATTGAAATAATGTCTAACATTTATCTTAGTAATATGATAAATACAACTAAAAAGATATTATTATTTTAATAAAATGGGAGAGATATTTGTTGAAAGTAATAATTACTTTAATTAAAAAAAAGCTACATGCATAACATAAAAGTGGTGCAATATATATATATATATATATATATATATATATATATATATATATATATATATATATATATATATATATATATATATATATATATATATACTTCTTCTTGTGATAATGGGCACGTTGCACCACTTTCATGTGATGCAAAGGCTACATGCATCACATGAAAGTGGTGCAACGTGTCCATTATCACAAGAAGTAATTAAATGTCTAACATTTATCTTAGTAATAGAATAAATACAACTAAGAAGATATTACTATTTTAATAAAATGGTAGAGATATTTGTTCAAAGTAATAATTACTTTAATTAGAAAAAAAGGCTACATGCATAACATGAAAGTGGTACAACGTGCCCATTATCACAAGAAGTTACATATATATATATATATATATATATATATATATATATATAAATATATATATATATGGGGGAAAAGAAACATAACAGACAACAAGCAAGGGAGAGAAAAAAAATGAAAAGATGTTGCTGAAGGTGAGAAATAATATGAAGAAAGAAGAAAAGAAAGAGAGAGAGAGAGAATAAAAGAAGAAGAAAGAGAGAGGGAAAAAAAGAAAAAAAAAGAGAAAGTTTCTATGAGATAAGATCTGAACTTTTTTTTAAAAAATAAAACTATTACTTCCAAGTATATTTATATGTTTTATTAGTTAATTTATTATTTTAATATTTTGTGCATATTGTTATTTTTAATAAATTTATTGTGCACATATAATGTTATAAAACTTGATATTTGTTTAGCTTTGAAATATTTATGATATTTGATAAAATTTAGAATTGTTATAATTTGAATGTTGACTCTTTCATGAGATCAATATAATAAATTAAAATATCACTCAAGGCTTAAGTTAAATAAATATTTTAATTATATTGGGTAATAAATATATGTACTTGATTTACATGAACTTTCTTATATTTACCTTGATTTGAGAGTAATTTTATTACATTTATTCTAACTTATATTTACCTTGACTTGAGAGCAATTTTATGACATTTATTTTGACCTTTGCAACAAAAGGACTTTTGTGCAATGAATACACTATCAGGATCATGACAAACTATAGACCATGATGAGGACCTAACAAACTATGAACTATAATGATGACTGGACAACTATGGATTGTGATGCGAACTTTCTAAAAAAAACTATTAAATTAATTTTAAATCATAGTTGGTCCCTTGAAGAATTGACATTTACATTTAATAATTCTAAGTTTTGTAAATTTTATTTTATTGTCATGATTTACTTATAGACTTGCATATGATGAATTTATTTGTGATACATTGATGATTTGTATTGCTTAAGTTTGTGTTTGATGGTAAGCAAGGGATTCATGAAAAAGTTTGCATCTAACAGTTGAGAGGCAGAGAGATGAATTTCCTTTTTTGTTACCTGTCTGGTTAGTCTGGGTATGTTTGGTTTTGTTGTCACAATGTTAAAGTAACATCTGAGATAGGGTAGATTCCTTATGCAAGTGAAGACCTTCCAGTAAAATGTGAGACAAGACAAACATGAAAAGAAAAAATAAAGTAAAGGGTAGATTCCCTATGATGAAGAACTTGCTTGCTGATGTTGCTGATGATTGGTACTTGTTTGCTGATGTTTAAGGAAATCGTTGATGCTTGCTGATACTTGTTGATGATTGGTGATAATTATATATTTTATACATTAATAAACCCTTATTTTTAACCATTTACACTCTCTATGTACTTAATTGATTGAGCTTGGTCATGATTTGTAAGTTTTGGTTCAAATTAGGCTTAATTGATATTTTTCAACATTGTTAAGATTTTATATTATTTCAGTATTTTAGTCATATCTTGAGTTCTAGATGTCTAGAAATTATGAATTTTATCTTGTAAGAAAGCTGAGAGAAAACTCTACAACTTTGATGAAGAGCTCAAAGTCTCAATCAAACATCTAGTGAAGCTAATTGAGTCTGGAATTCAGAAAACGAGTTTTGTCACTAGAACCCGAGCAGTGTGCACTAATCAGGGCATAACTTGGGCTATATGAGTTGTATTGAATTGAAACAGCGCCATTTGAAAGTTAAGACTCAAATCTACAACTTTCATGAAGAACATAAGAGCCAGTTCAAATGTCTTAGAGGTCATATTGGGCTTGCAAGTCATAACAGAGGGATTGAAATTGAGCATGGGCAACTGTAATGATTGGGTAATATCTTGAGTTGTAAGAGGCCAAATTGGATGGTACAAGTAGACATTTGATAGCCAAGACAAAGACCTACAACTTTTATGAAGGCCACTTTTCGAGAATCTGTCGGCAAGCACAAGTTTGGCACCAAATTATTTTATGTAAGTGAAGACAAGCATTTTTTGCAATCATCCACACACTCCTCAATCATCCACTTAATCATTCACCCACTCATTAATTATCCACCCACTCATTGTCCCACTCATTGTCATCTTTTGCTTGTGATGCTCTATAAAAGGTAGTATTGACTGCCTATTATAGTAATCTTGGTTTTAGATCAAGATCATGTTATTATGTTATTTACTTGTTGTAATTTTCTTTTGTTGTAAATAGAAGTTATGATCAGCATCTTGTTCTTCTCGCTTTCTTTCTTCTTGCTCATGGGTAACTAATCTTCATCTTGCTTGGGTAAATGGGTAAGCTTTTGGTAATAAAATAAAGTTAGATTAATTTCTTTCTTGTACTTAAATGATATATTATCAAGTGGTCATTATATGTGTTGTATTTTATTTCCAATCAATTTAGAAACCCTCCTTGTAAAGTGGAGTTCTTGATTCATTGTAGACAAGTGGTTTGACACAATGAATGCTTGAACCTATTTACAAGTGTTGGAGTTGGTAAATAATTCCTCCTTGTAAAGTGGAGTTCTTGATTCATTGTAGACAAGTGGTTTGACACAATGAATGCTTGAACTCATTTACAAGTGTTGGTGTTGGTAAATAATTAAAGGAGTCATAATATAACTATATATATAATTCTAAATAGACTTTGAATGTTTTATTTTTCGATTGAAACCTCCGTTGTGCGTGGATTTCAATTGAGTTATAAAAAGAATTAATATTGTCCTTAAATTATTACCAAAAGTGGATTTCATAACCCAAGCAAGTTCTTTAATTTAATTGTGAACAAGTTTTATTATCTTTATTGTTGTGACAAAGTCTTTCATTACCTCAAAGAATTTTTCTTCATCATTTCCCTATGGATCGACCTCGGACTCCCAAGAAATTTATTACTTGAGATAACCTGCACTTGAGTTTGCATCCTTTAATCCGCATCAATTAGTACTTGTTTGCCTGATATATGAGGAATTTGTTGATACTATTATATAAGGTTGTATTGCATGGATTATTTAGCAATCATTTTGTTATGCTGAAATTGTGTTATTCTTGTCATACTTGAGTTGTCATAAGATTTTTTTTGTACATTACATAGCTAAAATTTCACCATGTGTTTTCAAACATTTTTATAAACGTTCAGTTCCTACTGAAAATTTTCAATTCTCACTATGTTCATGGTTTTTTCATATTAGCACATGATGCATTATAGTTATCATCATTCAGATCGATTATGTATGAATTCTAAATCCAAATGATAGAAATATATGTATATTGGAGTTATTAGAAATATATGTATTTTTGGTTAAATAATGACTTTGATATATACTAGCAAAGTCATGACTTTGTTGTTGAGTTTCTTAATTACAATTTATTTTTTGATTTTTTTACTTATTATTGTCTCGATTTCGATTTCTTTGATTACAATCTTTGTTCTTTATTTTTTATCTTTTCTTTCGATTTCTTACTCTATTGAAATTTGAGTTGCGAAAAACACATTTTTCAATTTGTATAGTTTTTTTTATTTTTCTCTACCTTATTTAGAAATAAATTTTTATATTTTAACCTAATTCTTTTGAGTATTTGAAATTCTGAAATTTTATTTAGTAAAAATTGAAATTTCTATGGAGTAAACTCACTAATTTTAATATTATAACCATGCATAAAGAGAATAAGAGTAATACCTTGACTAAAAATTTGCTACTAGATATTAATATAGTAAGGGGGTTACACCTAACACAAACATAGAAAGTCCCTTTTTTTATATTTGAAGTTCACCTTTTAGTATTACTAATCCTTCATAATACACACACAGCACAACATAAAAGCCTAATATACGTACCCTTATTATACTTAAATGCTAGACCCAGCAATTCTAAAGTGATCGAGTTAAGCTGAAAACATATCTTTAGTATCTTGACAGTAAATTCCAATTCAAAATGGCATATATATATATATATATATATATATATATATGAGGAGGATCGGTTTACACCAGTGTAAGTCTTTTTTGACTTATACTCATTTTCAATCGTTAGATCCACTTTCATCTAATGGTTGAGATTATTTCATTAAAAGTAACAATTAGATGAAAGTGGATCTAACAGTTTAAAATGAGTATAAGTCAAAAAAGATTTATATTGGTGTAAGTTGATCCTCTCTCTCTCTCTCTCTATATATATATATATATAGAGAGAGAGAGAGAGAGAGAAGAAAGAGAGAGAGAGAGAGAGATGACATATCTAGTGAGAGGAGTGGTTATTGTGAGATGGTGAGAAGAGTAAATCTTGATCATACAACCATACATGGATGATCAAGATTAAAAGTTATTTAAAGGGTATGTGACCACTTAAAAAAGTTACATGCATTTATGTTCTAATCTTGACCATTCATATAAGATCCAATGGTCAAGATTCACTCCTCCCACCCTCTCATAATAAACACTCTTCTCACCTGATACACTTCATATATATATATATATATATGTGTGTGTGTGTGTGTGTGTGTGTGTGTGTGTGTGTGTATGTGTGTGTGTGTGTGTGTGTGTGTGTGTGTATAGATCAGATGTATATAGCACCGCGTGCTCATAATCTAAAACTACTTGTCTAAGTCATTATTAATTACTTTAATTATAAGCTGACAAATAATCATGAAAATAAGCTTATGCCACATTCCCAGCCAATCTCTTAATTTTAATGGAAACCTTACAGCATTCATGAGGGCAATTAGGATTGGAAACTAAACAAACTCAATGAAGTTGAGTTTCTGTTCGACTTGATAAGAAATTATTCAACTTTGAAACTCTACTTCAGTTCAATATGAATTATTTTTGTAGCTTGAACTTGGTTCAAGTTAAGCTCACGAACAATTTAGTTCGACTCATCAGTTCGAATTATATGAACCAAATATCAAAATAAAATAATACGAATTAAATGAATCAAGCTAATTCATGAATCAAATTCATTATCCTAGTTCATAACTCAATTCAACTAATCAATTATACTATTGTAAATATAAAATATAAAATATTTTTTGAGATATATATTAATTGAGTCAGTATACGAACTAAAGTTGAGCAATGCTTAATTGAAGTTCAGTTTATTTGATTCATTAACAATTTAATCGAATTAATTAACGAGTCAAATCTAAAACTACTTTTAAATTGGTTTGGTTCATTGCTAAACCCCAACCCTAAAGACAATAAAGTTAACAAAAGCCTCATTATCGAGGGCAAGGGGGGAATCCCCACTGCCATAGCAATGAGACTATACCTTTCTCATCTTTTCCATTCATATTTACTAGGTATTGGTATAAAAATAAAATACTTTTCGATTTATACTATTTCGATAGTTTAAATTGGCATGAATATAATTCTTGATGAATTTACAAGTTTTTAGGCTGTAATTGAAGTTGATCGAGACATAGAATTCGATTGGTCATTTCATTTCATATTAAGAGTGATAGTTTCAATTTACAATCGAAACAATAGGTTTGGAGAGTAGCTACACTTAGCAAAATTTCTAGAAGGAAGAGACCTCAAGTAAAGATTAACAAATGTTCGAGCATACAAGTTTCAATTCAAAAGAAAGAAGATTTTGAATTTGAAATAGAAGTTAGCAGCAGTTGGAGATATGAAATCAAGACAACACATTGATTGCTGACAAAGATCGAGCAATTGTTAATGGCACAAGGATTGCTGACAAAGATTTGGTGGTTACTAGACAAATGTTACAAATTATTTAGGCAGTTATTTTTGTTGTAGACACATGTCAATATCTTATAAACTAGGTAGTTACTTAAAAAGTCTATAAATACCAAGAGGATGGAAATATTTAGGGGTTGAAAATTCTATACTCACAAACACTTGTAAATTCACGCTCTCACGTCCATTGACATCTCGAGCAAACAACACGCAAGTCTAGTCCAGTATGTTTCCATCCACTTTCATTTTCACTTCCATTCATGCACTCTTTACAAATTCAATATAATTTTAAATTCAGTTCATTTACATTTAGTCTTTATTTTTCTTTACAAATTCTTTTCTACTCCTCATCAAGTGATTCTTTTAAAGATCATTTGAGTTTCATTTATTACTTTCCTTTAATTGCTTTCTTTACTTTTGTGCAATTTTATTTTCCTATAATTTACATACATGTACATTACTTTTCATTGCATTTACTTTGAATCATTTTACTTTATGCTATTTAATTTACATTCGTATTTACGTTGAATGTTTTCTTTCGTTTCAGTCATTTTAACTTATTTTTGTTTATATTACTTTTACTTTATTTCTCGAAAACAAGGTTTTTATATTTCCAAACTTGTCTTTTATCAAAGCTTGGCATTTGCATAAAGTTTTCGATTTTGGATTAATCAACATAACATTTTCTGAAGTTGAAATCATTAATTTCACTCCTTTAAGATATTCAAACCAGAATCCCTAGAGGAAGCGATTCTCTTCCCCGAATTGAGATCGAGAATCAAACTTTGTCCATAGACAAAGGGTTTACCATAGTGTAAGTAGTGATATTCAAAAAATTTTGGTAAACAAAATGGCACGCCCGGTGGGATAGGTCAATTCAATAAAATCTTAAAGGATTTTTACTAAGTATATGCGTTTGAGAAGTGGTAGAGTACTGCTAAATATGTCTGAAAATACATCTTTGAGTGCTCAGAACCTACAAACGGGGAATAATGGTACTAGTGCCAGTAGAGACACCATAGTCTCTGCAAATTTACCATAAGTCTTAGAGCCCATGATCAGTGAAATCACAGGAGTCCCTGTTTCGAATTTAGAAACCAGGACTCTTATGGTAAACAGAACTGCACCCTTGTATGGTTTGCCTCCTGGGCTTGTTCCCCAAAATGTTACACATAACATAGGGACTGCCCAAGTCATATACACAAGTCTTATACTCAATATTTCGCTAAAAAACCAAATGGTAAATGCTGGTGGCCAAGGTACAGTAATAAGTACCAGTCGAACTGATAGGCAAAATATGTGAATACCAGTGTTCCTTAATATGCCCATGGATATGTCTTCAATTCCTTCAGGGAATACGAACACAGCCTTGAACAATATCAGGTAACAAATTGATGAAAGTAACCATGAGATTATTCATATGCTAACTCAGCAGATGACTACTGTGATAACACCACTCATAGAATCAACCAATAATACCTACACCACATTGGCTAGGCAAATGGGTAGGATTGCAAATATTTTTGGTAACCCAGAAGATTCTGTAGGCAATCAAAGGGTAAATAATAAACCTGTTTATCAAGAAAATGCCCAATTGGTAAATAACCCCAATGTTAACAACACACTTGAAGATAACCAGCCGAGAAAGATTCCACAAAGCCCAAATATAGGATTTAGAATAGTCAATCGAAATCAGGATGCTGATAATCTTTTAGAAAGGACTAGACTTAATAATCTTGGGGGGCAACAAAATATTAGCCAAGCAGTGAAACAAGTGCTGAATAGGTATGATTTTAATGTGGGATATGCAAATAGACCTTATTTTGTGTCAGTTTTCCTTGAATTTATCTAGCAAAAAGAATTACCTATAGGGTGCAAAGCACCTAAAATCTCTAGTAAATTTGCTGGGGAAAGTGGGGAATCCACTATAGAGCATATTGCTAGATACACAATCGAAGCTGGGGAAGCAGCCTAGAATGAATATTTAAAAATGAAATATTTTTCCAGTTCTGTAACCAAGAATGCCTTTACTTGGTTTACAACCCTTCTACCAAATTCGATTCACTCTTGGAACTAATTAGAAAGAAATTTTCATGACCAATTCTTTAGAGGAAAAACAAAGGTATGTCTCATAGATTTGTTTAATATTAAAAGAGGCCATGAAGAGTCTATAGATGATTACTTGGTCAGGTTCAGGTAAATGAAGGCTAGGTGCTTTACTGTTGTTCCTAAATTTGAGGTGGTCAAAATAGTTGCTGGTGGATTAGATTATTCCATTTGAAAGAAACTAGTAAACCAGCAAATCCTCAGCATCTCTCAGCTTGCTGATAAAGTAATATAAATCGAACAGTTAAAACTCGAAAAGGAAAGATTTAGGAAAAATCTAAGAAAAGAAAAGATTGTTTATATTGAAACTCCTGATATTCAGGATAAGTACTTCAAGAAATCGAAGGATAATAAAGTAGCCTACATCGAAATCGATGAGGGTGTAGATGATGAGGAAAATGAGGTTAACATAGCAGAATTAAAATTTGGTCCTCCTTATACTTGTTCATCTTTAGTACCTAATCGAATCAAGGATAATATAAAATCCTCTACTAGGCCAGCTTATGCTTTCGATATTTCTAAAGCAGATTTAATTTTTGATGTCTTGTTAAAAGATAAGCAAATCAAACTTCTTAATGGACATAAAATCCCTTCAGTAGAAGAGATAAATGGTAAAAAATATTACAAGTATCATAATATATATGGTCACTCGACTAACAATTGTATACGTTTGAGGGATTTAATTCACAAAAGTATCATGGAAGGAAGACTAATCTTCAATAACAAGAAAAGCATAAAGGTGTATGCTAATCCATTCGTAATGAATGTTAGCTATATAGAGCCTGTTGGCTTCGCCAAAATTAACATGGTGGAGCTAGGGGAATTTGGCATCATCCACACCGTTGAGGATAATCTCGAAGTGTTTGAGGCTGAAGAACAAGAGGTTTTCCCAAAGGCTGGGGAAACATTGGTTGAGTTCCTTCTTAGAAAGAAGGAAGATGAGAAGGAAATGTCTTTTTGCCCTCGATGCAGCGCCATTTTCGACATGTTGGATGCTAAGTCTTACCAGGCAGCTAGGAAGCAAAAGATTAGAATAAATAATCAACCAACAAACCACAATTCTGTGGTGGTTCAAGATCCAGAAAAGATTAAGAAAGACAAGACCAGGGTGCCCCCTTCAAGTGTGGCACCTAATCAATGGGTGAGAAATAGTCCACATCCCCCCAAGTTTCAGAATAGTTCATTTTGGCCCAATTTAGAATATGAGATGAGTCTTTTTTGAGGAAGACCAAACACTTGATCTCGAGGAAAAGGTTCAAACTCGAACCAAAGCCTTAACCCATTTCTTTTAAAGTCTCAATGGCGGAAAGCCCAGAGGCTTCGACAACAACAACAGGCATTGGCCAAGTTGCAGCAGCAACAAATGTCCTATGCCTAGGTGGTCCAAGGACTACCCCTGAGAGCTGAAAAACAGAAACCCCTCAGTCCAATGGAGGAGGACGTCATCACAAATTCTTTTGAATTTGGATTTAAGGATGATCTAGATACCATTTTTAGCATCAATGTGGTGTCCCTTCTCTCTTATAATTTTTCTATTACAGGAAACCAGGAACTGGACCAAGAGGAGACTAGTTAGTACTTGGTCGAGGAGGATATGGTTGAGGTATTGGAGAATTTTGTAGTCTTTAACATTCCCTCTCTCGAAATGAAGATTCATCTGTGCCCACTAATATCATGGCAACAGTGAATGGTAAGTTAATAGGCAAGGTACTAATAGATGGAGGGGTTGCTATTAATCTGTTGCCAAAGAATTTGCTGAGGAAGTTTGGCAAAATAAAGGCAGATTTGTTGCCTCACAATATAGTGGTGATAGACTTTAATGGCAGATCCTCCATGTCAGAAGGGACTGTTGTTCTTGACGTCAAAGTGGCCTCATTAATGAGGTCAACCTTGTTCATAGTAGTTCCCTTGAAGGCCAATTATAATCTTCTTTTGGGTAGAGAATAGATTCATGTTGCAGGTGTTGTCCCTTCGACTATTCATCAGAAGATGTTCTTATGGAACCAAATAGGAGAGCTCGAAATGGTAGAGGCTGATGATACTCTCTACCATGTAAACCAGAATCATGCAGATCTACAAATATATGTACCTGGTGTCAGACCATTCTGCATATAAGTTTCAACAACTCTCAACAGCAATGGAGTCGAGATGGTGGCCATTACACCAACAGGTTTTTCTGTTATACTAAAGGCTAATTCATTTCAGCTTCGAAATTGTAATGATTCTAGGGCCTATAGACACCTCTTTAACATTCCAGGCCAAGTGTATTTAGTCTCAAGTTGTAATTTAAATAAAGGAACTTAAGAGCCACATGGCTCGAATTGCAGCCTATATGGCTGAAAACTGCATTGAGAGTGCAATTTTGAGTCATGAGACTCAAATCTCAGCCTATATGACTGAGATATTTAGTGTTATTAAAGACACTAACTTGGATTATATTTATGATTACTCTTCTCTAGGATTCGAACAAGCCCATTTATCTTCTGATGTTAAAAAAAATAGAAGTATAAGATCCTTTAGAAGAAATTAATTTAGGGAATGATGTAATATATAGACCTACTTTTATTAGTTATTTAATAAAATCTGATTTTAAGTATGAGTTGATTCACCTGCTCGAAGAATATAAAGACTATTTTGCATGGGAATATAAGGAAATGTCTGGGCTTAGTCGAGATTTGGTAGAACACAAACTACCAATTCGAGCAGGACAAAGACCAATCAATCAAGCTCCAAGAAGATTTGCCCCTGAAGTGGTCTCGAAGATCAAGGAAGAAATCGAAATGTTATTAAAGGCTAAGTTCATTCTAACTGCCAGGTATGTTGACTAAATCTCCAACGTTGTTCTTGTTATGAAAAAGAATGGCAAGTTAAGAGTATGTATTGATTTTCTAGATTTAAATTCTGCTACTCCTAAAGATGAATATCCTATACCTATTGCTAACATGTTGATTGACTCAGCCTCAGGCCACTAAATTTTAAATTTCATGAATAGTTATTCTGGGTATAATCAAATTTACATTGTAGAAGAAGATGTGCCAAAAATAGCTTTTCGATGTCCTAGAGCAATTGACACTTTCGAATGGATAGTCATGTCATTCGACTTAAAGAATGCTGGAGCCACTTATCAAAGGACCATGAATACCATTTTTCATGATATTATTGGGAAATTCATGGAAGTTTACATTAATGATGTAGTGATCAAATCAAAATCAGAAAATGAATACCTTTTGAATTTGAGACAGTCATTCGAAAGAATGAGAAAGCATGAATTGAAAATGAATCCTCTTAAATGTGTTTTTGGTGTTTCTACAGGAAATTTCCTTAGATTCCTGGTTCATAAGAAAGGAGTAGAGGTAGATTAGAACAAAGCTAAAACTATTCTGGAAGTATCATCTCCTTCGAATAAGAAGCAACTCTAGTCTCTACTTGGAAAAATTAATTTCCTGAGAAGGTTCATTTCGAATTTGTTTAGAAAAACCAAAGCCTTTTCTTCACTTTTGAAGCTTAAAGCTGAAGAAGAGTTTCGATGGGAAGAAGAACATCAAGAGACATTCGATCAAATCAAGCATTATTTAGCTAATCTTCCAGTAATGAGCCTCCAGTGCCTGGACGTCCCTTGAAGTTGTATATTTCAGCATCAAATAAAACTATTGGGTGTATGTTAGCCCAGGAAGATGAAAATGGAATCGAAAGAGCTATTTATTATTTCAGTAAAGTTTTGATAGATGCTTAAACTAGATACAATGCAATCGAGAAATTATGTTTAGCTTTGTATTTCTCTTATACTAAGTTAAAGTATTATGTAAAGCCACATAATGTACTTGTTATTTCGAAAATCGATATAATAAAGTATATGTTATCCAAGCCTATCTTGCATGATATAGTAAGAAAATAGGCTGTTGCTTTAACATAATTTTCCTTAAAGTATGCACCACAAAAGGCTGTGAAAGACCAAGTGTTGAGAGACTTTTTGACTAACCATCATTGTGTTGACATCGAAGAAAAAGATATTATTTACGTGGGTTTAAAACCATGGAAGTTATATTTCGATGGATCGAAACATAGTGGAGGTATTGGTCTTAGAGTTCTAATTATTTTGCCAATTGGAATTCCAACAAAATTTTTATTCGAATTGAAACATGAGTGTTTGAATAATGAAGCTGAGTATAAAGCTTTAATAGCTGGCTTACAGATTTTAATTTCACTTAAAGCCAAAAATATTAAAGTATTGGGTGACTCACAGTTAGTTATTAAGCAATTAACTCGAGAATATAAATGCATGAACCAGAATTTGTTTAGATACTTTGTTTTTGCAGCAAGGTTATTGTGTAAATTCGATGAAGTTATATTGCAATACATTCCAAGGGAAGAAAACTATGAAGCTAATGAGCTTGCTCAAATAGCTTCAGGTTACAAAATTTCGAGTTTTACTTTACTTAAATTAATTGAAATCAGAAAAAAGTTATATCCTTTCGAGAATTTAGAAATATGTTTAATAGATGATATGAATGATTCTGATTGGAGAAAGCTAATTGTGGATTATTTACAAAACCTAAATATAGCAGTCGAAAGAAAATTAAAATATAAAGCTTTACACTATGTTATATTGGGACAATCACTTTATAAGAAGTCAATAGATAGGAATTTATTGATATGTCTAAGTGAGAAGGAAGCATTGACAGCTTTAGCAGAAGTTCATGAAGGCATTTGTGGTACTCATCAAGCTGGTGAAAAAATGAAATGGGCATTGTGTAGGCAAAAGGTCTATTGGCCCAAGATGGCTAAGGATTGTCATTCATATGCTAAGTCTTGTGAGGAATGTCAAAAGCATGGAAACATTCAGCATGTTCCTATAAGTGATTTACATTTGATTATAAAATCTTGGCCTTTTTGAGGATGGGCTTTTGATCTGATAAGTCAGATTCATCCACCATCTTCGAAAGGACACTAGTATATATTAGTTGTCATCGATTATTTTACTAAATGGATCGAAGCTATTCCTTTGAAAAATGTTACTAAACAAGATATTATTAATTTTGTTGAAGAAAATATTATTTATAAATTTGGTATCCCTCAAACTTTAACTATAGACCAAGGTACTGTGTTTATTGGTTGTTATATGACTGAGTTTGCTAAGAAAGAATATCAAATTACTTACTTCGACTCCCTACTACGCTCAAGCTAATGGACAAGTCGAAGCAGCCAATAAGATTTTAATTAGTTTAATAAAGAAACATGTTAGTCGAAAACTAAGAAGTTGGTATGAAACTTTGAGCCAAGTTTTGTGGGCTTATCGAAATTCTCCTAAGGAAACTACACCTTATCATTTAGTTTATGGGCATGATGCAATATTACCAATCGAAATTAATCTTTAGTCAATTAGATTACAATATCAAGATGACATTCCTACTTAAGATTATTGGGACTTGATGTTTGATGAACTAAATCAATTATATGAGAAAAGATTAATTGCTCTCGAGAATTTGATTCGACAAAAAGAAAGAATTACAAAATTTTATGATCATTGAGTCAAGAGGAAAGAGTTTGTTTTAGGTGATTTAGTTTGGAATATTATTTTACTTATGGAAAAAAAAAGTCAAAATCATTTGGAAAATGGTCACCAAATTGGGAAGGGTCATATCGAATCAAAAAAGTTTATTCTAGTAATTCTTATTTGATTACGAATGTTAACACAAACGAAAAGATTGCTTCGATAAATGGTAAATATCTAAAAGCATACAAACCAACCATTCACGAAGTTAAAATCTCACTCTAAAAATCATGGTTTCGATTCAAAGGTAATCGAAAATTAAAACTGTCATTATAGAATAAAAATACGAAGTATTTATTGGAGTCTCAAAAACAAGGAGACCAAAGTATCTAAGATTCTATCTTTTTCTTTGGAAGCTGCCTCGAGGGATGGAGCTAATTCTTGAATGGCTTGCTTCACTTAGTTACCCTCAATTGTCAACTGTGAATACTCTTTATTAAGAGTTTGGTCTTTATTAGCACAATCCTTGGCAAGGGCTCGAAGTTCACCTTGTTGATCTTCTAGTAGTAGTAGTTCTTATTTAAGCCCAGTAATTCATTCTTCGTTTTGATTAATGTTTTGCTAAGTAGATGAAAGAACAGAGGTGAGCTTCGAACGCTTTCTCTTGACTTTAGCAACAATCACCATCAATTGTTTCTTATTTTCAAGCAGTTGCTGATTGTTGGTGATGATTTGATCGAGATTGAGAAGCTGGATTGGCAAATCTTTGGTAAGGGTAACCTAGTTTTGAATAACTGATTGGGCATTCGAATCTAGCAGATGTTTGTTTTGATTCAGTTGGTCAAGAAGCCTAAACAGTTTTTCTTGTTTGTCCTTGGAAGCCATAACTTGATCTATCCCTAGAATGGAAAGATCAACTAGCTCTTTTAATAGTTGGGGGCAGAAATGCTTTGGATTTCGGCTTCAGAATGAGTTGTAGAATGATGAGACTTTGAAGATATAGATCGTTTAGACAAAATATCTTCCAGACGCTTTTGGACATCATCCTCGTCTTCATCATCATCAAGGCATATGGCTTATACTTTTTCTTCGAAAGAAATTTCAGTTTGTCCTGATTGGACTTTAGCAAAAATAGAAAGGATAGCTTTAGAAATGTGGATAGCCTCAATCGAGATAGGAACTTCGATATCTACAGAGATGATGGTTTCAAGGGGAGAAATGTTCTCCTGAAAATAAGAAAATTTGATTTTAGAAATAATCGGAGTAATTTGTGAATATTTGATTTCGATAAATACAAACCTGAGCAGTTGTGTCTATTATATGGGGACTTCAGAACTGGGTCCAGTTGCAGAAGCTATGTTTCCCTGAAAAATGTAAGAACAAAATTAGCATTTTTTTTAAATTTATATAAAATGAATGTATTAGGTGACAAACCTCAACATTAGCTTCGACAGGGATATCTTGAGCCCCAGTGTTATATTCTTTTTCAGCCTGAGTTTCAACATCAAACATCCTGTCGAAACAGGAACTCAAGGCTGAAGTTGCTTCTAGCCCAGGAGTGAGTTAGTTTGGAATGAGATTTGAATCCCTTGGAGGAGAAGGAATAGGAGAAGAAGTCCTGAATCTTTTTGTAAAAATCGGGGTAGATTCCCTATGTTCTTTGGGAGAGGATTCCTGTTCGAAATAGAAAACATTAGTCGTATTTTAAATATTTCAAAAATAAATTATATATATATATATATATATATATATATATATATATATATATATATATATATATATATATATATATATATATATATATGCCTGCGATGGTTCAGCTCTTTGTACGTTTGATGCAGGTCTTGCATCTTTTGAGGAAACGAGCTCTTCCTCTCGTTTCGAGGATTCATCAGAGCTTTCGGATAAAATGATTTGCGCCTGTTTTGACGCAACATGTTTTATGAGCCCAGTTTTTATTGGGCTTTCAGCAATTGTTTTTTCCTAGAAAGTAAAAAAAGAAAAAAAAAACCCTTTTTTTCACACACATATATATAGGGGTTTACAGAGACAAGAAAAAGAAAGAGGGGGAGAACGTGCATAGTAAACTCCCATTAATGCTGACGTGATGGATTACGGTTGAAGCCATTTTTATCCATTAAAAGCCATCATTGGCTTTGTAATTCCCTAAAAAGTGGAAATTGGTTAATTTATGGGGAATGACCACATAATAACCGTTCAGATGAGTAAGGATTTGGTTTTCAAATTACAGATATTGCCATTAGACCTTTCAGTTGCTTGTATTACGGTAGACTAAGATAGAAAGGCAAAAAATTTCTAAGTCCAATTATAGTCGAAGAGTAGTATTCGAAAAGTTAAAATATTTATCTCTCATCCTTCGAGAATAAATATTGGAGGGCATCTGTTGGTATAAAAATAAAATACTTTTTGATTTATACTGTTTCGATAGTTTAAATTGGCATGAATATAATTCTTGATGAATTTACAAGTTTTTAGGCTGGAATTGAAGTTGATCGAGACATAGAATTCAATTGGTAATTTCATTTCATATTAAGAGTGATAGTTTTAATTTACAATCGAAACAATAGGCTTGGAGAGTAGCTACACTTAGCAAAATTTTTGGAAAGAAGAGACTTCAAGTAAAGATCGACAAATGTTCGAGCATACAAGTTTCGATTCAAAAGAAAGAAGTTTTTGAATTTGAAATAGAAGTTAGTAGTAGTTGGAGATATGAAATCAAGACAACACATGAATTGCTGACAAAGATCGAGCAATTGCTGATGACACGATGATTGCTGACAAAGATTTGGTGGTTACCAAACAAATATTACAAATCATTTAGGCAGTTATCTTTGTTGTAGACACATGTCAAAATCTTGTAAACTAAGTAGTTACTTAGGAAGTCTATAGATACCAAGAGGATAGAAACATTTAGGGATTGAAAATTCTATACTTACAAACACTTGTAAACTCATGCTCTCATATCCATTAACATCTCGAGCAAACAATACGCAAGTCTAGTTCAATATGTTTCCATCCGCTTTCATTTTCACTTTCATTTGTGTACTCTTTACAAACTCAATGCAATTTTAAATTTAGTTCATTTACATTCGATCTTTATTTTCATTTACAAATTCTTTTCTACTCCTGATCAAGTATTTTTTTTAAAATTATTTGAGTTTTGTTTATTGTTTTCCTTTAATTGCTTTCTTTACTTTTGTGCAATTTTATTTTCATGCAATTTACATACATGTTCATTTACTTTTCATTGCATTTACTTTGAATCATTTTGCTTTATGTTATTTAATTTACATGCATATTTACTTCAAATGTTTTCTTTCGTTTCAGTCATTTTAACTTATTTTCGTTTATATTACTTTTACTTTATTTCTCGAAAACAAGGTTTTTTATATTTCCAAACTTGTCTTTTATCAAAGCTTGGCATTTGCATAAAGTTTTCGATTTTGGATTAACATAACATTTTCTGAAGTCAAAATCATTAATTTCACTCATTTAAGATATTCAAACTAGAATCCTTAGAGGAAGCGATTCTCTTCTCCGAATTGAGATCGAGAATCAAATTTTGTCTATAGACAAAGGGTTTATCATAGTCTAAATAGTGATATTCAAAAAAAATTGGTAAACACCAGGTATGCTAAACCCCAAATCAATTTCTATATGCTAATTCATGGAACTTTCCCAGTGTAAAGAAGGTTTTGACAACATAATTTCAAAAAGTGAAGTGTAAAGAAGGTCTTGAGAAGAGACTAAAGAATTTGATGCTAAGGGAAATGATTGCAGAATAAAATATCAGAATTTTTTTTTTGCACAACTCAAATGAATAATTTTGAGATAACTCAGGTAAGTGGTGAACACCTCTAAGATAAGTTGTAATTTCAATTGTTTATGTGGTGATCTTCCTCTATTAATTACACGTATTGAATTGAAATTATAATTCACCATATTAATAAGAAGGATCATCACTTATCACTTTATTGATTATCACATGATAATCTTTATATAAGATATTGTAAATTTTAATTTTAACTCACTATATGTAATAAAAGAAAATTATCAGATAGGTAATTGAAATCACCACTTATTAGAGGCGTTCACCACTTATCAGAATTATCTCAAAGTTGTCCATTTTAAGTTGTACAAATAATATGACTCTAAAAAACCAAAGCAAGACAGGATGGATATTGTTTTTGTAGTTGGATTTCCGTTTTCCAATTGGAAAATGATACTCAGACCGTCCCGGATCCAACCCTCATTTTATTTTGAAGATAGTAAAGTAGGACGTTATTTTAAAAAAAAATGAGAAAAATGTTAGAGAGCCATAATTTCTGCTAGATTTTTTTTGTCAAAATAATATGACATGTTTGTTGACTCTTAGATAAATAAATGATCCCTATCACTTAATTTTATCAAATAATCATTCTTGTATTTTGATAAGATTCTAACGTTTTTTTTTTTGTGTAACATTGTTTAAAGGAGCAGGGTTACCATTCAAGTTTTATCACCTGGGACGTATGGCAGCTCTCTTTCTAATTTGGAATTGGGTTAAAGATTTGTTTTGATTTTGGATTGCAATGTTTGCTGCGGTTTATTTTTGTTTTTGTTTTTTTTTACAAAATGAGGTGTTTACAATTGGAGCATAGGCAAGTTCTTGTTTCATAATGATTTTTTTTTCTTCATAAAGATAATGAATTCCTATAAATAAAAAATAGTTATTAAATCGCTTTTCTATATAAAACATAAAACTCAATTGTGAAATTATGAGACCCAAAAACATATGATTGTTTTCAATTCAATGATAGTTTTGGAGAGATGAAAATAAATAGACAAAAAGCATATTTTAGTTCTCTAATATTTTTTTTTAAATTTCAAAACCATCCTCTACCTATTTTCATTCCAAAATAGTTCTTTAAGTTATTAAATTAACATAACAGTTCTTTGCAAAGTTAACTCTGTCTTCCTGCAAACTAACTCCGTTAGTTTCATAATCTTAGGTGACAAAACGGTGTAGGAGCTAAGTACGATTAATCCCCTAGTGATATTAACGGAAGTGGTTTTTAAGAAAACGTTGTGTTAATTTAATAAGTTAAAGGATTAATTTGAAACAAAATAAAGTTTTGAAAACTTTAAAAAAAAAATTAGATGAGTAAAAAATATATATATAATTAAGGTAGGAAAAAAGATATATCAAAATATATTATTTACATATTATAGATGAGTAATTCATAGTTTTGAAATTTACTTTCAATTATATAGCTTTCTAATAAAATAAGATGTGACTTGATCCGTCGCATCTAGTAAAAGTATTCATGATATAATATGAGTATTTTTACTAGAATATGCATATCTTCACTTTTTTTGACTGGAAAAATATTCTTTGAATTAAAGCTATGGAAAGTCCATAGAAGCCAAAATACAAACAGCTTCAGGGGCCTCTTCTTCAATCCACACTTCATTTGGATGATAAGAGGGCCATATGGGCTAATTCATGGGAAACTCTATTACCATATCTTTTTAAGCTAATATTTTTTGATTTGTATATATTATAAAACCAAGGCATGTAGTATTAATTATATACACATAATCTTTCTAGCACTAACAACTTGGAATGCTTTACTACTTTTATGTGGTTACAACTTACAAATTTATATTTATAATAAAGAATAATGGCATAGACATTTGAACTTTGTTATTTTAAATTACTTAGTGACTGAAAAATGCTTTTACTACATGATTAGGGACCATATCGTGAATAATACATTTATGTGATTTTCAATAGGAGAAGCACAACACTGGACGTAAAAGCTTGAATAGGCTGTAGCACAATATAAGTAAGCAAGTCAAGGCCTTCCAACTGCAAAGGCAAAATACAAACGTCAAAATGAACATTCCAAAATCTCATAATAAGACCAAATGACCAACACATACGAATGACACAATTGTGTGCAAGCTCCAATTTCTTAGCAAAGGAAAATAAAAGCATGAACGTCATATTTGCCGTGTTAGCAAAAAGTTTTACGTTCCAACGTTCACACAATTATTATACAAAACAAAATTTAGATGATAATTGTGAGGGAAAATTAGTAAAAAATAAATAAATTAGAAACTATCAAGAAGTTATTAAAAATTGTATTATTTTAAAAGTTTGGATAACCTTATTCAATTTTGATCATTTAGTTATGTGTAAGTATTCCTAACCGCAATGGAAATATATATAAACACATGTAGGTCTTTTGAAGTGCAAAGATTTGTTATGTAAAAGTGCAAAGATTTGATGGAGGCAATTTTGAAGTAATTATTCTACAACTTTTCTTTTTAATTATAAAAAAGTTTATCGGAGGAGGAAGTTGTCTCATTCTAAAATCAAAATATGCAACGAGTTTCAATTAAATTTTATAATAGTATTTATAAATGACCTATCAATGAATAACCACAAGCAAAAAATATTTTACAACTTTGAGGGGGCATTATATCATTTAATCGTGCCTAGTCAAAAATATAATTGGTTTAACTTCAACTATCTAATTAAAATTGGGTAGTATTTTGGAATCAATTAAAGTAATATTATTTAGTAGCCTATGAGAAAAAAAAAATCAGTATCGGTTAGTTGAGACAAAAGTCTAGTCATAAACTTTTGCACTTTGTAAATTGTTGAAATGAAAGAGAACAATTTAAGAAAGAATAAAAAATAAGTGCAAATATATTACCACATTTTGATAGTTAAGACTATAGAAAGAATGAAAATAAGATAAATATTTAACCTTGTTTTTACAGAAATCAATCTCTTAAAAGTGAAAAACGTGAAGAGAAAATTTAAATAACTAAATTTTTGCTGAGATGCAGCTGGAACTGGAAGAAAAAAAAAAGAATGGAAGAAAGAAATCAATCAAAAGAAAAGGACTTTCAAGTACTTTGGAGAGATGAATAATAATAAATTTGTTCCATTTGCTAAATATTTTTGTTCAACCATATACAATTGAACATATTAAGATTGGATAGATAATGTCCAACACATAAGGTGACAGTAGTTTACCTGACGGTGACTTGGCTGCATCCCATTGTAAAGATTTTGCAGAGCATATTTCAAATTATCAGCCATTGCTTGGAAGACAGAATGTGATGATCTGAGGAAATGAACGCAGGGACACATATATATACTGGTGATGTGTTATGACTATGTCAATTAGAACGTAGGAATAACCAACGCGGTTGTCACAGAGAATTTCAAATGCATTTGGTTGACTGTTAAGATGTTATAATATTGAATATTCCTCAATGTAAGCTGAATGTTCAATTTGGCTTATTGGTATTCTTCAAAGAAGTTATGTTGAACCCGCCCCCCACCCCCCCCCCCCCCCCCAAAAAAAAAAAAAAAAAACAGGTTAAAGAAGTACTCAAATTTCGTATTAACATTTTTACAATGTAAAATTTGCTAGTTTTTATAGGCTTACTAATTACTACAGTCAAAAAATTCTGAACAAATCAATTTTAATAAATAAAATCCAATATATTTTAATTTTTTTTTTAATTATACATTGAAAACATTGTAATTTACAATGCTCAAATTACAAATTTTTTAAAAGAAATTAGTTTTGTTTTACAAGCATTTTTTTCACATTAATATTCTTAAAATATAACCTTAACAAGCATTTTACATGCCTTATAAACTAGTTTATTATATAAATCAAGAAGTCAGAAAAAGAAAAGTAATTTATGTAAGGTTAAATTATTTTCTATGCCTTTATAATTTTACTTAATTTTTAAACAAGTTCTTATAATTTAAAAATTTTTAACGAATTTTTATACTTTTAAAAATCTTTAAATCAGTCCCTATAATTTAACTAAATTTTTAATCAAGGTCTTATTAATTATAAAATTTTATAATTAGATCCTAAAAACTTATAGCAATAACATAAAATGACATGCAAAGTAAAAATGACTACAAACATTCATGAACAGAATCTAAATGGCCGTCAACTCATTTGAACCTGTTTAAAAACTTATAGACATATAGGGACCTTTAAAACCTTTAAATTATTAGGACTTAATTAGAAATTCAATAAAACTATACCCTATAGAATAATTTAACCTTTATATAAATTGGTCCATATTGATCACTTGGAACATATATTTTTTTTTTGACATAACAGTATTCTTGATAGATTATTACATTAATTTAGTTTTTTAATGATATGTTTCTAACATCAAAATAGTTTAAAAATTAATATTTACTGAGATAGAATTGTCCTAAGCAAAATAATTTTCACTCGTTACCGAATTGCCCCTGTTTTTCCGTAAACTAAAATATCTGACTCTGACGTTACAAAGTGTCATCAACAGGTACCAAATTAATATCTTTTTTTATATTAAATTAATTTTCCAAAAATGTGTCAAATAACATTTTTTTTTTTTGACGTGGTAATAACAAATTGAGATTAGAGTAGAGAGAGTTTGCTGTGTATATCGCGGCACCGCCTGGAGAGTGTAGAGAGATAGAGAAGGGTCCCAATCACAAAGCTTCATCCTCTCACCTCAACGTTTTCTGAAGTTACGAAAGGTTGGTGTTTCATATGATTTCCGTTCGTTTTGATTTGTGTCGTGTTGTGTCAGGGGCGTAGCTTTCATGCTATATTTATCTTGTCTGGTGCTTTTAGTTTTGGTTTTATTGTGTATTTCAAAAAAATTGAATGAATGGGCAGACTGGATATGATATGAGTAATTGATTCATATTCTTTGATTCTGTGATATTATTTAATGGGACATGTCTTTGTTGTGTTTGATGAATTGTCTGAATTAGAATGAGAAAAGAATTAGAAGGATATGATCATTGCCTAGAAACAAATATTCAGACTAGGCCATCAAATAATTATAGATTATTAGAATTTGTTATGTCCTGACTACTGAACCATTTTACTGAAACCTGACTTAATCAGCAAGAAGATGAATCAGATTTTGTTCATATTTGGATTTGAATTATTTTCCATCTGATAACCACCTTAGGCAGTTTCATCATTTTCTCTTCAATAGATGCTATTCAAGCTTTCTCTTGGATGCATTTATTTCTAATCTTATCTTTTCTTGTATGTCTACTCACCCACCTCACTTATCAAAGAAGTTGCTGTGTATGATTTGGTTAGTTGAACATGTAGACCTATAATAGTTGACTTTTTCTAAAGGATCACATTTATAATATTTGATTAAATTTCAACAATTTATCATTGATCATGTCTGTTGGTTGTTGCATGCCAGATAGTTGAAGAAAAAGGTTTTCGGCTGCTTTTATTTGAGAGAAAGCACTGTTTACAGAATATGAAAGAGGAAGAGGTGGACCGATGCCAGATTCAGGAATGGTATCCAAATTTCAAATCTGTATCCATCAAAACTATAATTCATCAACTTCCAGAATCTTTTGTTGAATACCTTCTTGATGACTCTGGGCCCTTCCTGTTACCCATTTCTGTCTCAAATGAAGATGCCTTGCCCAATAGAATTCATAATCCTCATGAGGAAGAAGATTTTCAGGTGTCAGAAGGATCTGGTGATGAAGCAGAAGAGCCTTCACTACCCCCTTCTTTTCCTGAACTTGAGTTGAAAATTAAGGAATCCATTGAGTCCCTTGGGGGTGCAGTCTTCCCTAAGCTGAATTGGAGTACACCAAAAGACTCAGCTTGGATAAGTACGACTGGTACCCTTCGGTGCACCACTTTCAGTGAGATTGCACTCTTGCTCCGAGCATCGGACTCATTGGTCCATGACTTGTGTCATGCCTATGATTCCTGCAATGATAAATCTTCATCTAGGCCCAAGAATTTCTTTCTTGCCCTCCGCAAATGGTATCCATCCCTTCGGCCAGAGATGGAATTTCGTTGTTTTGTAAGGGGTCACAAATTAGTTGGAATTTCTCAGCGTGAGGTGACTACTTTTTATCCTATTCTTCTTGAAAAGAAGAATAATATACTGCTACTGATACAAGAATTTTTCAATGATCAAGTGAGAGACAGATTTGAATCAGAAAACTACACATTTGATGTTTACATTACAAAGGATGAGAGAGTTAAGGTTGTGGATTTCAACCCCTGGGGTGCTTTTACGTTGCCATTATTGTTTACATGGAACGAGTTAGAGCAGATCCTTCTTAGTGGAGGAGATGAGGTGGAGTTTAGAATTGTGGAACATCAATGTGCTGTCAGGCCAGGTCTGAAAACAGCAGTTCCATATGATTACTTGGATACCAGTCCAGGTAGTGGTTGGGATCAATTTCTAAGGAATGCAGATGAAGAGTTACAACGACAGACCAGGTCTCCAGAAGCTGGTGCTTGAAAATTAGATGTTTCTTAATTGTTATTTTGAAACAGAAATTAAGCAAATAGAAAAGTAGTTGCCTTTTTTTTTTTGTGCTGTTAATTATTCCATAAGAATTTGAGATCCTAATCCTTGTTGAGCAATGATTAATGAATTTGAGTGTGGAAGTTTTTGAAACATCAGGAAAAATCACCTTGAAGTTGAAGGACTTCTACCATGTTCTAGAGTGTGTCTCTAGCGTTTGAATTCTATTGGGACAACGAAAAGCTTAAATTGTGTAGAAAATCATATTTTTGGGCATTTCTTGGGGTTACATAATGCTAAAACTAGCTGCATTAAAAAAAAACAAACCATAACTTTATAATTTCTTACTCTGATTTAATCAAACTGGTTCAACTTGAAATCTTATCAAAATTTCAGAAGCAAATTTAAATGGCTTGAAATTTTGGGCCAAAATACTGGACCGTGTCTATATTTTGGACTAGATGGGGCAACTCAGCTTAAGAAATTTGTCAAATATTTTAACTACTAAGCAAAACAATTCTAAAAAGTAATGGAATTTTAAAGCTTAAGGTAAGTTAGCTATGACACGAATCCCATGACTAATAGGCTTGATTTTGTAGCAATTTTGAGACCAATGAATGATAAATTTTTGCATAAATCTAGAACACTCAATTTGAGTATACTAAATTAATTATATAATTAATTATGGTAGATCATAAAAATTAATTAATTATAGTAATTATTTATTAATTAATAATGTGATTGTCTTAGGACACCCAAGTTAAATATTTCGAGTTTATGCAAAAAATTCTTGCAATGGTTTGACTAGGCCTAGGTGTTCTAATTTCTAAGAGATGCTTAAACAAAAAATTCTTCCATAAATATGATATACTTAAGTTAGATGCATTTGACTAATTATATTATTTAGTAGTTAATTAGAGTTATTTTTTAATTAACTATGGTAGTTATTTACTAATTAATAATATGATATTAAAGAAAGAAACTTACATAAATTTGGTTAGATGCGGTCAATTCCATTGTTAATTATCATGAATTATGATATTTAATTAATAATTAACTATAATAATAATTTTTTAATTAATAATGTAATTCTTCTAATTTATCCAACTTGAGTGTACTTAGTTTATTCAACAATTGCTCCATATTAAAAAAAGCACTTTAACCACTTAATTTTGGATTTTTTTATAAAAAAAAGACACTTGTTTTTTTTTTAAAAGTACTTTAACATGTTTTTAAAAATGTTTGAATGCCACTTTAAAAAAAAAATAGAAGCAATAAAAAATGTACTAAAACTACTTAATTTTGAAGTTAACAATTCCCTGCTTCTAAAAAAGTGAAAGGAGAAGTAATTTTTAAATATAGAGTGCATTTGTCTGTGTTTTTTTTAACAAGAAAAGTGTTTTTTCATTAAAAAAAAAATATGAAACATGGTCATATGTTTGGATAAAATTTTGAGAAAAAAACAGAATCTAAAAAAAATTGCTTTATGCTCTTTTAAAGCAATAATGAGTTGTTTTTCAAAATAATCAATTATAGAGAGATGTAATAGAAAAGAGAGAAAATAAAAAATTGTTTTTCATAATTGTATACAAACGTAAATCAACTCCTACATTTTAGAAAATCTCTAAAAAATAATTATTTTTATTTTCTTATAATCACTTTTTAAAAAAGTTTACCCAAATTCACCCTATGAAACCACTATTAAAATAAACACTTCTTAAATATTATATCCAAATGTAAAATAAATTATTTTTTTTAAACAAAAAACTACTAAAACAAGAGGTATATAATAAGCTCTTTTTATAAAAGTGTATCAAAGCAAGTCCTAAACCCTTTTTTTATATTAGATAGATAGATAAATAGATTATAGATAGATTCTAATTCAAAATTCATAATAGATGTTTTTTAATTGCATTTTTTATTTGTCTTATCAGGTCTTTGATCTTAGTTTTTTTTTTATTTTTTTGTATAAAAATTAGTAAGAGCTTAGGTCATATGGCCCATTACCATTATTATCTCTTATAAAACCCATTAACGGCCCATTGTGTCAAAAGAGAAAACAAAAAACTAAAACGGTGTGTTTTGGAACGAAGGGTTTTCTCTCATCTCTCTCCCATCTCTTTATCTCTGTCTCCGCAGTGTGGTCTGTGGGTTTCGCAGGCTTGCAGCTTAACCCACTGTGCTGTTGCAGCTTCTTTCTATTCGAAATAGCTATAAGGGTTTTGCATTGCTGGGTTGGTTTCAGTCGCAGCAGCCAAACAGGTTTTTTTTTATTTTTTTTATAATCTGGGTTAATTTTAGGTGGGTTTTGCTAGTTATGCTATCCGTAATCATTTTTTATGATGTTTCATTGGCTATTTGGTACTGCAAGAAATTATGGTTTTCAACAAGGATACAATTACCAGCAGAAGTTTAGTCTAGTGAACATAAAGTTAAAATGGGTGAAAGATAGGACATTGGATGTTGTTGTTGCTGGTCAGAGGGATCTTAAGGCAGCTGGAATCCTTGTTTCGATCATTTCTTCTTCTTCTGAATGCTGCCTTCCCATATACCATCTTTCTCGCCATCGTCGACAACTTGGTCTTCCTCATGACCTTAAGCTCTCCACATTCATCAGAAGATATCCTAATATTTTTGTTGAGTCCTATATAACTGATGGTGGAGGCTCTCCTGTCTCGTGTTTCAGCTTGAGTCCTGAAGCCTTGAAGCTCCACCATGAGGAAGTCAACATCCTTCACCAAAATCAGTTGGAACTCAGGAATAGGCTATGCAAATTGCTTATGCTCACAAGAGATAGGATCCTTCCATTACAAACCATTGACCAGTTAAAATGGGACTTGGGTTTACCATATGATTACCAGCATTCTTTTGTTCCGAATCACCCTGAAAGGTTCTCTTTTGTTCGCCTCCCTGATGATCGTGTTGGCTTGAAGTTATTATTTTGGGATGACAAGCTTACTGTCTCAGAGTTACAGACGAATGCTTCTCTACAACAAAAAGAAGACGACATAAAAAATGGATCATTAGCCTTTCCAATTAGTTTCACCAGGGGTTTTGGTTTGAAAAGAAAATGCATGGAGTGGTTGAAAGAGTGGCAGAAACTCCCCTATACTTCGCCTTACGCCAATGCCTCTCATTTGGATCCCCGTACTGATGTATCTGAGAAGAGGATAGTTGGAGTCTTTCATGAGCTCCTTCACCTTACACTTCATAAGCAAACTGAGCGTAAGAACGTTAGCAACTTGCGTGGACCCTTAGCACTACCTCAGAAATTCACTAAAGTGTTTGAGCGTCATCCTGGTATTTTTTATATTTCCAAGAAGAGTGACACCCAACAGTTGTTCTTAGGGAGGCCTACAATGGTCAAGATCTCCTGCAGAATCATCCCCTTGTAAAGATTAGAGAGGAATTTGCAAGCCTACTGAAAAAAGGGCTACTCGATAGGAGTAGGGGTGTATACAAAAAAATTACAGATGCTAATTTGGAGGAGGGTGTGAGAAAGGAAGCTTGCATCTCTCAAAAGACTGACCAGCTTAGTTCTGAGGAGTCAGACCCCATGTTTTCTGAATGTGATTCAGATAGCCCTCTACATAACCCTTGCTGATATATGTTAATGTGGTTTGGCTTGGTGAGATTCTTGAAATCTGGCCTTGATGGGATGCTTGCATCATACCGTTCACCAATTTCTGCCACTTAACTGTCAATAACCAAATATGTCAGCAGTGCTATGATCTTAGCAAGGGAGAGCATTTCATGTTCAGATTAGATCTTATGTTATGGACTAAGGGTGTCAGCCCAATCTCTTCGAAAGATGAGTGGCATGGGAAAGATAGACACAGGTACATAGCCACAAGTGAATTTCACTGCAAAAAAAATTTTGTTCCAAAATCTCTTGAAATCTTTAAGAGATGTGAGAATTTGATTTAAAAAGTATGACTAGATGCCTATGCTCGAAGAGGGTCCTTTTGCAAGCTGAGATGTTTTTTCAGGGGATTTATGAGAGTTGGTTTTGACATAACCTTTTTAGTTCGGGTGAATTTTTTCTTTTTGTCCAAGCTGAAGTTTTACTTTTATATTTGCTATAGTACGACAGATCTCCAAAGCTTCAAGAAGATCCCTGGCGGCTGTGAAGCTCAGCTTTTTGCTACTATTATTAGTTCTGTTATTAGTTTGGTGTCCACATGCAATGATCATTAAGATTAGATGAGAAAAGTTTGGCAACTATTGTTTTGTATCTTGCTTTAAAACAAAATGACAGGTGCGCTAATGCGTGCTTTTAATCGCTATTTTTTGATGCACTGAAAACTAAACTATTCGAGAACCGGTAATGGAACAGATTCAAAGTGAAGGTGGAGTTGAAATTGAATTGAAATTATCCATCTGCGTATAATAATATTTTCTTTTAATGGGTGGAGTTTACCATTGTCAATTTATATTAAAGATTTTGTTGAATCTTACTATTTTATTAGAAATAAAATGCATCAATAAACACATTTTTTTACCAAATATATTATCATTCCTCGGTTCCCATGGTAATTCTCACGGATTAATACATGAAAGAGAAATTCATACTTAAATAAAAGAGTGAGAGTGAGATTTCTACCTCAATAATATGCTGCAGCGCAATTAAAGAATTCTTTCAGAGTTTGACCTTTGATTTTCCTCTCAATGATATTAACCCTTAGTCTCGATCTGCTTTTTTAATTTTATCCTTCATTTATGTTAGAGTTAGAAAGAAATTGAGTTAAGTCTAATCAAGTTTATTTTAGGTTTAGTTCAAAAAAAAAATTGAAGTTATTTTATTAGTTCAAGTTCAGTTTACTTTAAATTCACGAGTTGCTTAAGTTCAATGAATTAATATTGAGCCTCGTCTTAAAATAAGCGAGTGCTTGTTGAAAAAATTCAATTTAAAATTTGACTATTTAATTATTTATGATTTGACTTAATAGAGCATCATTTATTTATAATTGTTTCACATCTTTAATAAAGGGAAATAGGAGATATAATCAAATAATTAGGATAAAACTCTTACACTATCTTCACTTAACTTTTAAAATATTTAGATATTTACAAAGTTTATAATATTTCTCTAGTGAAAATATTTAAATATTTTTAATAAATATTTAAAATATTTACATATATTTTTTAAAACATTCCTTAGCCTAATTGTTCTTTTTAAGAATTTATACTATTCTTAAATCTTTAGACTTGAATTTGTAATTTGATAAAAAAAATTTGCATATATTTAATTAAAAAATATAATCAAACAAAAATTAAAATAAAATATTAATATATATTAAATTAAAATATTATGTTATTCTTAAAAAATAAATAAATATGTATTAAATTATTAAGTCAAACATATAAAAACTTAAACTCAACTTATTTAATAACTAAATCAAAAAATTTAATTCATTAAACTTTTAATGAATTGAGTCACAAACCGGTTCACTAGTCAACTCATTGTCAGCCATTTAAATTTTCACATCAATCACGCTTCATGCCTACCGCTTTTAATTTCTCTCTTCTATCACACTTCACTTATGCTGTTTTCACCTTTGCTGTAGACTTTGCTCCGTCAAAAACAAAAAATAGATAAAAAGTGTTTAGCTACGGGTACCCACATGCTAGTGGTATTGATGCCAAAAATCAACACCAAAATATGTTCAGAAGGCCTACCCATCATTAAACCAAACGCTAAAAAGGCTTGTTCTATCATTACAGTTTTAGCACTTTCACAACTGACCTACCGGTTTTTTATATTACGATTTTTTAGACCCGACTCGACTGTACATGCATATTATACACCATTTGTGATCCATAAAATGCAAAATGCAAAATGCAAACCATTTCCTAGTCTCGGCATAGCCGAAGGCAAAAGCCGTTAAAAAAGATAACACATAAAATGATGTTATTTTAACCCCCAAGAAAAGGGGAAAAAACGTTACACGAGTCAAAAGAATAAAGAAAGAAAGAAGCTCCAAGACAAACTCAGTGCAACCTTGTCAACTCCTCTACTCTCTTGCATAACTCCTCTACTGAAGCATCCATTGCCTTGGAAATCTCATCCATCTTACTGCGGTTCAGATCAAGAAATGATTCAATTAAATCCCCATCCAAAAAATTTCTGGCTTCTGCAGTTTTCTTCTCATTGTTAAATGACCTCCATTGCTCATGGCTGAGCCCTCCAACACCTTTAATCACCTTCCTCAAGTTTGACTGAAGCTTCTCTAAGAAAACATACTGCTCATGAGGAAGTGAAGCAATTACCCCAATCACGCCATTAATGGTGCCAAAAATAACAGTTGGAATCTGGCCCACATCAGAATCCGGCAAGCGCATAACAAGGGAACCATGCCTGAACCGGTTGACAAATTCTCCAAGGTGATACTCACCAACCACTTCAAGACGACTCCGTTCTTCGTCAGTGGCACCTTCACTATTTTTCCGAACAGTGAAGAGATTGAAATTATTTTCTGCACCAAGGTATATGTCATCATCAAGGATTTCAACAGCTGACATCCAATTTGCATTGTAGTCACGAGCTCTCTCCTCAATAGCACCTTCTTCATGCTAATAATAAAGACCAACAATGTATCATTCCAAAAGAAAATGGAGTACTCAATAAACATAAAATCACTATTCATCCATAAAACCCAATTAGGATAAGGAACACAAAACAGTTCAAAATTTAAGAAAACCAATGAGAAACTTCTCTCCTGTCTGCTTTTGGAAAGAGAGGAAAAAGGGAAACTAGAATGTTGGAGAGGTCAATATTGAAGATAGTAAAATTTATTTAACAATAAACTTCATAAGACAACTCAGAGGCTTACCTTATAGATTAACAAGGAAAATGACTTCATAAGATCACCAACTACGATGAAATCTCCTCTAGTTTGCACATATAGTGCTAGGATGTGTCCATGATGTCCACATTCAGACTGTAATTCATGGGTACCGTCATCCCGGAGCACCCACTTGTACAGCTGAATTTTTTGATTAATAGCAGCAAGCAATTTACCATTAAATGCATTCAGGCAGTAAACAGCTCCTTTTGTCTCCTTCTCAACAAGTAGCTGTAGCTTTCCATCTTCAACAGTGAAAACAAGAATTCTTCCCTACATTTTTTTTTTTAAAATACGCAAAGGAAGCAGGATATCAGAAACTTTGACTAGAACAATGCTTTAAAAATACATATTTGTCAACTTACCTTGGTTGGTTCATTTTCCTCTGGCAATACGTATGCAGTTCCAACACAGTAATACACGTTATTATCATCTGAGAAGGAGCAGCTAATTATAAAGCAACCATATTCATAAGTATCAAGTGGATAAGTTGATATGAACTCAAAATTCTGGTCATCCAGCAAGCGGACAAAGTGCATTTCGGATTCTTCAGCACTTGTTGGGTTGTATTTCAAACTACAAATAGCAAAAGTCCTGGACTGCTCCTGATGGCAGATACGTCGTGCATGCTCCCCCAGTGGGATAGAGCGAATATGAAGTTTCTGTATGTCATCAATGGTGCCAATAGTGAGCTCACCTTCTTTTGCAATTGCCAAACTGTTGAAGTTATGAACAGTAGTTCAGTACCATCATCAGAAATGGATTTTGCATCAAAATGTAAAAGACCCAGAAACAACAGAAAGGCATAAATCAATAATTATTGGATGTCAAACTAACAAAGATCAAGTTACCTGTCTGGAAAAGCAGCAGAGTTGAAAGGGCACATGTGACTCACTTCCTTCAGATTCACATTACTATAAAGTAATTTTTTGTTACTGCTATAAATCACAGTTGGCCGATCAGATGCGGCAAATACATGGGTGGTATTCTTTGATGAGAAGGTCCGTAGTGTAATAGGTTGTGTACCAAGAGAAACCTTTTTCCTATCTGTTAACTCACCAGTACTTGTGTTCAGCATAAAGTTTAAGAGATGGCCATCACCAAGGGCACATAGCAAGTAAGATATCTGGAGAATAAAATGAAAAAGCAAAATACTTTAATAGAAATTTTTGAACTAGAAAACTACCGTTAAACTTATGAAAAAAGAGAATGGAAGCTTAGCAATGTGTCAATCTAATCCTTGAACAACAACAACAAGAAGAAAGCCTTTTCCCACTAGGTGGAGTCGGCTACATGGATCAAACGACGTCATTGTATCCTATCATAAACCAAGTCTTCAAAAATGTCATTCAAATCTAAATCTTTTTTAATTGTTTCACCTATAGTCTTTCTTGGTCTCCCTCTACTTCTAGCTATTAGACTATTCTCCACCTGATCTACTTTTCTTACTGGGAGTTCTAAGGGTCTTCTCCTTACATATCCAAACCACCTAAGGCAAGATTCTACCATCTTTTTCACGATAGGTGCTACCCCTGCTTTCTCTCTAATGCATTCATTCCTACCCCTCCTTGAACAACATTACAAAAAAATTAACATGAGCAGAATTGTAAATCAGATATTAATGTTGCTGATCTAGTATATCTCCCACAACTGCTCGCATGTGTAAAATTCCAAAATCCCTACTCTAAAAATTGAACTTACAACAAAAGAGAGGAGCATTCCAAATTGTAATCAAACATTTCAGAAACAAAATAACTAAGCAGAAGCAGAATTAAAAAGGCATATAAAATAAGATAGCTCAAGGAAAGCCTACCCCTTCAAAGGCACAAAGAAGAACAAATCGAGGTATTATCTCTCCTCCTAAATGCTCCTTCGTGATGAGATTCAGGTCAGGAAGAGAAAAAATTCTAACACTTATGTCAGTCCACATTCCAACTGCTGCTAGATGACTCTGGTTGGGATTTTCACCAATGGGATTTATGTCAAGGCTTGAGATCTCATACTCCAGTTGGGCATGCTTTACTTCCAGCAGTATGCCATCTCCAATTTCAAGGTAAACTAAATGCCCACCTCCTGTGGCCAACAAAACCTGTATCCAGGTGTAACAATAATTACCAACTTTACTACAAACTTAACGTGTGTTGTCATAGCAAAATCCAACAACAGAAATGTGCATAATGTAAAAGTAATGAAATAGATTGAAACAAATATCACCTACAGTTTTAAAAGATAACATATTTATAAAGCATCCAAATCAAACCTGTGTAGCATTTGCAGTAGCAACGTTTACTGAATAGCCTGTTGGTGCATGCCATTCATTCCGGAGCTCTCTAGTTGTGGAACTGACCAGTCTTACAGAGCTTGAAGTAACCTGTTATGTTGGTTTATTAGCTAATGACGGGTGGCTTCCATGAAACAAAATGAAATAAAGTAGGAAAAAAAAAGCTAGAAGAGTACAGCAGAACAATGTTAATTTATGGCATCAACTTCCAGAGAGTACTTATAGATAAACTGCAAAGGAGCATGCAAGATTTAAGTTTTCACAAGCTTCATGAATAATAACAGATTAAGCATAACTTCAAATCTCTTTACTTCTTTCAATTTCAATGGATTTTGATTCTTTTTGTTTGATTCAGATTATGACTTATCCATAATCTTTGTATTCTCCTACAGACTCAACAAAACTTCTTATATTATTCACAAAATAAAGGAATTTTATTGAAAACAAAGAAAATGAGCAGCAGCAGCAGCAACAACAACAACTACGCCTTATCCCACTTGGTGGGGTTGGCTACACAAGCACAAGAAGAGAATTTCACTTTCTTTTGATAAAGATGATTTCATTTAAAAGAAATGTGATAACAAAATGGAGAATAAGATTTAATAAACTTGAAAAAAGAACGCAAAGAAAACACCGATGCATATGTTTTGAAGAAACCCCTGATGAAACACCACAAACAAACACCATAGAAGTACTAAAAGATCAGTTCGGTCATGAGTAGGTACAGATATGAAATAACTTCTTTCAATTTTTCACAGGAAATATAAGTTTGTTAAAATTGAATATATATATATAACACGTGCACACACAACTATACTGATATTTTGACTCCTGGTAATTTTTATATAGATGTCCAGAGGATTAAAATACCATTAATCTTTATGGAAAACAAAATGCAAGGGGGTATATTTATTGTGATTGATATTTGGTTAGTTGAGAAACAATTTGAAATTTCAAGGAAAGTGATGCTGGAGAAAAATATAGTAAATTGACAACCTAATAGTAAAATTTGATAGCAGCTATGAACAAGTTCTTTAATACTTTAATACAGCATCCATTTTTCTTAAACTTAGAGAGATCTAGGTGTTAAATCAACAACAAAGAAAAGAATAAAACTACCATAGTAGGAAAAGAAGGTCAAAACCTACTTGTACAAGTTGATTGTGAATTGCGTCATGGCAAAATAATGTCTGTACTTGAGAATAGAATCCCTCAATCTCAGTTTCTTCCAGCACATCCTCAAGATTCATTGCTAAGATTCTCGTTTCACTTATAAAACTCACAACCAGGAAAGTGTCAAAAGGATCATCTGTTGAGGATCTTAGTGACCACATTCCTTTGATACCTTGAAGTTCTACTGATGCCTACATCAATGCATCAGAAAAATAATATTTTGTAAAGAATGTGTTGTTTGATATAAAGATTTATTTTTCTTTTACTTATAATTGTGTCTCGGGTGCAAAGGTCCCAGACAGGGGCAGGGGAAGGGGAGCTGACCTGTTCATTGATCCCTATTCCATTACGAACAATGCGAAGAGAACCATCCTTGTAAGCTCCAGAGCAAGTTACAACCTGACCTTGGCCTTGCCTTTCAAGGTCTACCACACAGAAGTCAACAATTGGCCCCAAATTGACATACCTTTCCAAAACTTCCACATAAGAACCTTTTGCATCAGGCTGAGGATTTAGCTTTATAAGCTGTATTTCACCCATCAGAAAATTGTTAATATGCTATATGTCTGAATATGGAAGTAAAAGTAATCACACATGGATATGCCGCAATATACTTCAAAGTCTTTAAAGCAGTATGACCAGAGCAAACAGTGAAGAAAACACTCCAATATTGCAAAAGCTACCTGATGTAGATTTGTTCTCTCCCTCTCTTTCTCTCTTATATTACAACGTAAAAATATTAGAAGAAAATAAAATACCCTTAGAAAAAAACTTGAATATTTTGGTGAAGCAGCTAAGAGTAGGAAGCAGTTCCCCCAACCACCAACAACTTCACCCCCTATTTAGCTATTCTTATTTTTCTTTTTCCTAATTGAAGGCATGAATAAATTCTCCTATTGCTATCACTAAGCTAATTAGGTTTTAGAAATTTTTTAGCAATTCTCCACAACAGAAGACATACTCCATTTAGTCATGGTTGTCAAATTCTCGAGTAAACTCTTAACTAAACTCATACGAGTTCATGATCCCGGGATGCAAAAACAAGTTAAATCGCATGTAAACTCACTTTCTATCAAACTCTTATGAGTTCAAGCAAACTTGAATAGAACCAGTAGACTCTCAATTCTGCCAGCTAGTCTACGAGCCAGGATTTGCACATGGTTTTGGCCTCAAAACACAAGTTTGGTTGATTTTGTTGGGTACTTGGGTTGAGTTGCTTCAGTTCTGTAATATGTATTGGGTTTATGAAGCAGATTTTATTTTTTTTCTTGTTCTTCTTTGTTAAACTACAAAATACCATAAGTGCTAGCCTAAGTATAATATAACAGTTGGGTCAGGTATTGTCGTATTGACTTATGTCTTTACTTTATTACTTTCATTTGCTTTGTTATGGAGTTGTAATGTTGAATATTTATTATGTGTATGCTGTTAAATTATGTGTGGGGTACTAGGATATGTTTTTTAAGTATGTCAACTCTTACGAGTTTACGATTTCAGTTTACCTAAACTCGAGTTTGACAACCTTTCCGTTTACTATATAAACAAAACCATGTTCTCCAGACTACGTACAAATCAGTACTTGCAAGAGTCAGAATTCTCAATACATTTTTTTTTAATAAAAAGAAATCTCTATACAATTAATAAGCAATTTACCCAACATAATATATAGACTTCATTTCATAAACAAATAATTCATAATCTCGATACTAAGTTCAAAACTAGTACATGAAGGAGTCAGAATTTTGAATACAATTAACTTTTATGTAAATATGAACTCACAACATGAAAATTTATAGAGTAATTTTCAAGTTTATTACCACACCTGTGAATCTCCATAACTTGAACCAATGTAGACAACTGCATTATCAAGGTATGATATTGTAGATGCAATGGAAGTCTCCCCAAGGGGCTCAATTTTTAGTCCTGTAACCCTACAAAATAAACGTACATGATAAAACATAAGATTCAGCAGTTAAAATACTGATCTATTGGTTTTTTTAAGATAAAATACAGATTATTTCTTTAATCAACATATCAATGCACAAGACAGTAATAACTCTGTTAAGTCAAAATGAAAACAAGTGAATGAGTGATCACGTTTCACATACTTCTCTTTCTCATGGGTTATTACAAGTAGACTAAGCAACCCTGTATGGTCACCAAGTAAATATCTAGAACCATCAGGATCAACTCTTCCATAGGCTTTTGTAATTGACTGAAATGCACACCATAATAGAAGTCCAAAAATTTGTCATATAGATACAATTCATCAAAATTAAAAAAATTACTGCAGAAGATTTATATGGAAGTAGCAGATACTGTTTAACATACAGGTCTGATTGGGATAGCTTTAAAAGCATTAGCACTGCAGTATACTATGGTTTCTTCTCCAATAATAAGCACACCACAAAGAGGTTGGGGAACTGGTATCAATAAATCAGCCCCATTATCAAGATTGTTCTGGGACCATGGACCCTCAACAAAATCTTTATCCTTCAGAGCAACCTCATATGTTTTAACATGACGAGCATCTTTGTTATCCTGTCATTGATAAAAATATTATATCAAAGCCATCAAATTGTTATGCTAAAAGCAGTTATTTTTTTACTGAATATATGACATGAAGGATACATAAAAAATATGCAGCAGACATTTTCAAAGATGATAAAAACATTGAAGAGATAAGTTACGCAAGAATATGAATATGCCCAACCAAAAACTGAAACTACAACAGTACAACTAATATGGGTCATAAACCCTCTTCAAAACTCTTTAAATTTTGGTCTAAAACCTGTGTCAACAATTCTAATAAAAGTCCATGTAATGCTGACTCTTTTGGTAGGAACCTTGATTTCTTTGAGAAAATATGGAGATTAACTCCTTACAGCAGAGGTAAGCCTTTGTAATCTCTCAAAGACAGACTAAAAAAGACAATAGAAAAAGAAAGAAAAGGTAGATACTGAAGAATTTCGAGGGTCTGCTTCCTCTTTGCCCAAAGGCCCCAATTCTTTACTCAAATGATTGGCTGCCTTCTCTCCTCCTCTACTTCCCTATTTATTCCCCCCACTAACTGCCTATTCATTTGCCATAACCCCCTTTGGCAAATGCTAATCGCTGCCCTTCTTTATTCTCTCCACTCCCACTAACTATAAATGCTCCTTGCTGCCCCTCTTTACTCTCTCCACTCCCACTAATTGCCACATAAATGCTGAAGTCCATTAACACGAAGATTCTCAATATTTCTCATCTTGCCCTTACTGCACCTGTGGGCTGATCCACTGCTTCCCTTTCTACCCTTCCTCGTGTATACCAGGGGTCTATCATCTTTTCTGTCACTTCTAAAACACAAATTACACGTAGAACTTGCCCCTAAACATTTCTCTTCTTCTGTCTCACAAGTATATGTTAAATTAGAAATTGAATGGAATTATTTGGAAAACTGGAGAAAGCACATGGTAATGGTATTATACTGATCACATGCTTGTTGTACGAACATAAACTTCTGACCAAATGTAGGCAGGTCTCCATTGGTGCAAAATTGTGAAACACTTTAAACATAATTCCGTCCCTGCTCCCATAACAAATTTTGGGGCAAAGAGAGACCCTTAAAGATGTGAGGATTCTGCTCCAACTAAACACACAAGGATTGCATAATATGCATGCTGCCATAAGATTTTAGTCTCCTTATAAAGTGCTATAGATTTCCAAATAGATTTAGCATAGAGGAACTTCTATCCGCTTGGAGAATGGGAAAGGAAATGTTCAGAAGTGTTGTCCAGATGACAGACTTAACCAGATTACCAAATGGGTTTACTAAGGAGGAATTTCTCCCGGTTTGGAAAGGAAATGGAACAATTTACAAGAATCAAGAGCCATACTCTTCTCCATATTAGAAGATTTGTGAAAATTGTCCATATTAGAAGATAAATGCCGAAAATCAAGCAAGAGCAAGAGGTGTTGTAAATTCCTTCACTCCCCCCTAACAAACCAAGACAAAAGAGTGAAGGAAAGAGAAGCAACAAGCAAGAAAACAGCTCACACAGTCTATTTGATGAACTAATCCACTAATACCCCCAAAACAATAGGGAGAATAGAATTAGAAACCTGGTATAGAACCACAATAGTTGGCTTTGAACAACCATAAAGAAATTTGATATCCAAAACTTGGAGCTCCTCAAGCCTGAAAACAAATGTGTCATAATTTTAATAAATTAAACTATATCAGAAACAGAAACATAAAAGGCGGGGGGGAAAAAACAAACTAGGGAAGAAAATTACAAGAAAGAAATTCTAGGTAAAAATATTTTTAATTTAGAAAATAATTATTAAACAGCTTAACTGGTTAAAATTGTTAAGAGTGGTTAATTGTTCCTAAATAGGAAAAAAAATTAGCAATAATTCCTTTTTAGTAATTTTCTCAATGAAGTTATTGGGCACATACATATTCACGAAATAATCTAAAGCACATATCTATTGTAAGAGAAAAATCGGAAGCACTCCTGGGCTTGCACTTAAAAGCTTATTTTTTTAAGACAGTTAGTTCCTTGACATCTATTCCTACCATTACAAATTATATTAGTCAAATTTTATCACCAAGCTATATGCAATGATCTGCTTAAATCAACTACATCAAATGTCAACTCTAGCATTTTGAAGAATTAAAGAAATATTTACACCCATATTTTTATGAATGTTCTTTCAAACAACATAACATCTGAAAGCTGAATGCAAACAAACTGACCTGCCACTATGAGATCAGGTGAGCATACATAAAGCTAGGGTTGTTTTCCCAGTAGAGCCATCATCAAAGGTAATAGCTGGGACATGATGTAAAAGCCATAAAGAAACTGAACTATATATACATATCTGTTTACATCCATTTCATTCCACCATGACATGCTACAGTTTTGTTAAACATCTCAAGTAAAAACCAGCTCAATAATATTTATATCCTTGCCTTCGTATTACAATATCGAGCTTCAATGATTGGTATACACCAACTGACTAAGAACCGAAAAAGAGTATCTTCCCTGTTGTTTTGCTACTGAAAGTTAGCTTTTATCTACAGGGCACCTAGATGCTGATCCACCCATTGTAATCAAGTCTCTTCTGACAGTCAACAACTGTAACTACTACAGCATATTTATGCAGCCAATGCCACATGTCTCTGTTGTGGAGCTAAACCCTCCAAAATACATCCACTTAGTTTAAAATTTTATTTCATTTGGAATGGAATTTAATCACTCATAGTTCCTATTGAGTATTGACCTACAAAGCAAGGTGAGCAACAGGCCAACTGACCATCTTTTGATCAAGTTATGCTACTTGTAGGGCATTTTCCTTTTTTTCCTTCTCCCATATACCTATGGAGCATCATCAATAAAAAAGTATCCTCTACCAAGATAAATGATTTCTTTAAGGCAGAGATATTTGAAGCCCAAGGAAAAATGAGGTATCTAAACCATCTAACTGGTAGAAAGTTGGGCTTTTTAAACTATCTCCTCAACTAAATATAGATTAAACCAACCTATCAAAGTATATTTGTACTTCCTTTTGTTGTTTCATAGGAAGCTATATCTAAGTTCATTATTGACCCAAAACCTTTATACATGAGAAGCAGTGTCAACTTCAATCTCACCTATACGAAGACATGACAATATCCAACATGACATAGGTTCATAGTTCATACTTACACAGTTAGGATGGTGGCAACTGGTAATCATTAATCAACAACAGTGGATACAACAACAACAACAACATTGGATCTTAACTAAAAATTTGGGGGTGGCCATATAGTGTTTTAATAATGTTTGAGGGAGAAGTATTTGTTATTTTCTTAAGTGATTCCATGAAATTTTCAAAACAAATTGTATAAAGATCCACCACTGTTAATAAAGGTCGTACACTCATAGTTATTACATTTTTGCATACCTAATCCATGTGTAGACAACCAAAAGAATAACAGGATTACCTAATATTAAATGCTTCCTTGAGCTGTCCTTTGTTGTCGAAGGGAATAACCTAGAAGATCAATGAACAGTGAATCATTCAAATAGTTTAACATGATACTGAAAGCCAAAATATAGGTCATTCTAATATAATATTTTTACATGATAGTGAATGTGCAAAAGTTACGTACTTTAAACAAGCCATCATACAAGTGGAGTCCAATCAACCTACAATCAGGATCGATAATGCCAATCTGCAGAAAGAGAATGGGTAACTGCTGAAAAGCACTGCACAACTTTCATCTGATCCTAGACTAGATAAAACATTGATGTTGTAAAAATATCAGAACTATTTGAACACAATCACTACCCACAATTTATAAGAAAGACTGAAGTGAAACAAATTAAAGACCTGGCCATTATCTGTGGGACGTCCTATACGATCAGAAACATCCCCCATCGCCCTGGATGACAATGACACAGAGAAGTCAACAAGAGATAAACATTATTACTCTCACTAGGTATTTCAATTTATAATAGGCACAGAGATTGGAAAGCCTTAATGTTTCTTTGAGGCCTATTTTGGCTCGCCATTTCACTTGTTTCCATTTTTTAGGAAGAATTCTTACCTTCTCCAGATGTACATTCTCTCCTATCTTTCTATTAATACATTCTTCTCTCATTTTTTTAAGAAAAAAGGATTCTAATTCTAAAAGGTACATCAAACTTAAAATTTTGAGTTGGGGATCCAATTCTTATTTTGAGTTAAAGTTTCCAACTAAAGGAATGCTAGAATCTTCAAAGACTCTTTTTTGACTCTAGACTTCATTTGGGATAGGGTTACTCTTTTGACATGCCTTTGGTGTTCTGCTCGTAGTCTTTTTAGTGGTGTTTCTTTGGTAGACATGCAAAGGGATTGGCATGCCCTCTTGCATGATTTTCCCACATAGGTTCTAGTTGTTTCCTTTTTTTTTTTTGTGAGGATTCCTTATCCTCTTTCTTTGTACTTTATTCTTCTCATCTAATAATATTTCTTTTTTAATTAAAAAAAAAAGTTAAAGTTTCCAACTTAACTCTAATTTCAATCTGTACACAAAATCCTAAACATAAGTAAGTCCATTCCGAAGGATAGAATTGCTCCTTTCTCATGCCTACCGTGTAACGAGCTCAGAAGTCTCAGGATCCCATTGAAGAACACAGAATTTGTATCTTTCAGTTGCAATAAACAGATAATCCTGTGCTTCACCCTGTTTGAGACCAAAACAAGAAAAACAAAAAGGAAGATTTTTATGTGAGAATAAAACTAAAATGTTATATAGCAATTCAAGATATATCGATGCTTGTTTCTCACATGAGGGCGGAAGAGTTCGAGTGTCGCAATTCTTCCATATATTGGCACATCCAACATAGGCTGCAAAGAGAAGAATTTATACATTTATCTGATTCTATTACATATTCATCCAAAAAGGAACATCATAAAGTTCAAAGAGAACAGGGGATATTAATATATTCCATAAAAAGAAATTAAAACAACTACTGTGACATCAACCTGTCAGTAAAACAGTGCATTTTTGTGTGAAAATGTGCTGGGAGAAAGATGAACAAATTGTTAAGCATTGAGTTTGAACTTTTAAATTAGAAAAAGAAGAAAAGAGAGAAAAACATGATACCTGCAAGCCCTGAGGAGAAAGCAAATGAATCTCGATGCGGGTGCATTTCCTGGATGCAAATTGAATTCTAAGATAAATGCTAATAAATGAACAATTTTACAATGGCTATAGGTGGATGAAAACTTGGTTCTCTGTATCGATAATTGAAATTAAGGCATAAAACATAGACATTTATATAAAGGAATGAATGGAATGGGATTAATAAAATGAACAAAGGAAGTGAGAAGCAGAACCCTAAGAAAGAGAGAAAGGGAAGAGGGAATAGGAATTAGTTACGCAATGATGAGATTGAGGTCGTGAGGGCTGGTGAAGTTGCCGACGCAGGAATGGGTGACGTTGGTGGGCTTGTGAGCTGTCACAACGTAGTTCCATATACTCATCTTCCTCTTCCTCTTCTTCAATCTCTCACTATCTCTCTTTGCGACGATACAAGTAGAAGAAAGGTCTCACTTCTCAGAATCAAAAAGCGCGCGCGCCCACACACACACACACACACTTCACTTGTCAACCGCTTGCTTGGGCAGGCTGCCACAAGAACCACCTCTCTTCTCTCTCACCCAGGCGGCTCGTTGCTTTCCGCTTTCGCTTTTGCCCTCCTCGGTGAGGTGGTTATTTTTGCTTCAGTTACACTATTCACATGACATTTTTTTTTTCTCACCATTAATAAATGAAGAAAAATACTAGAAATTCAGAATTTTTTTACAGAATATCTTATTCAAAATGATGTATCATAATTATTGACTTTTAAATAAGTGATGATTTTCATCACTTCATTTTATTTAACAATTATTTGTGTATTTTATCAAATATTTTACTATTTATTTTAGTAGTATAGCATTACTTGTAAATAAATAATTATCATTTTACATCAAAAATTTTGAAAAATAATGTTACATTACATCATTATTTACATTATTTTTTAATATTTATGATTAAATAAAAAATAAAAAAATAATATAATTAATGATATACAAAATAATGTAAAAAGTAATATAAAAAAATTAAAATTAAAAAAATTTATACATTTTTTTTTCCATAAGAACTAATGTTACGGACTTAACTCACGTATGCTACAACGAGTCCAAGACAAGGCATTACAAAAGCTAAATAGAACACGTGACTTAAGTATACCGTGATTCACCTAGTTGCAATAATAAAGTTATTGTAAATCATGCACATTTTACTGGATGACTACCTTAATTTGATAGTTATAACATTTGGTGTGAGAGGCTTCTTGAAGAAGCTAATGAAATGCTTATTGAATGAGCTAATAGAAAGCTTTTTGAAGAAGCTAATGAGATGTTTTTTGAAGAAGCTAATGATGAATTTTTCTATATAAGGGCATAAGATCCTCTATGAAGAGGGGAATGAGAATAATAAAAATTTTGAATCCATATTTATTTGTCTTGATCTCTCTATTTCTCTTCTTCTTTTATAACATGTTATCAGTACGATCAAGTCTCTACGGTGTAACTATTTTATATATCAAGGTAAGAAACTATTTTCTTTAACATGTGTTATGCATATATCCTTTGTTGAATAATCAAAGCATTTTTATTGTTTAAATTCTTAGTTATCCATCTAATTTTTATTTTCTTTAAGTGTCTCAAGAATGTCAAACCTCACGAAACTTGAATTCGTTGCTCTTGATATTTCTGGAAGAAATTATTTGTCGTGGGTACTTGATGCTGAGATTCATTTTAATGCCATGAATCTTGGAAATACTATAAAAGAAGGAAACTAAGCATCCCTGCAGGATCGCGCAAAAGTAATGATTTTCTTTCGACACCATTTGCATGAAGAATTGAAAATGAAGTACCTTACTATTAAGGACCCATTAGCCCTTTGGAATAATTTGAAGGAGAGATACGAACACCAAAAAACGGTGATTCTTCCAAAAGCTCACTACGATTGGATTCATTTATGTCTACAAGATTTTAAAACCGTAAGTGAATATAATTCAGCCTTGTTTAAGATTAGCTCTCAATTAAAATTATGTGGAGAAAAAATTATTGATGAAGATATGTTAGAAAAAACATATTCTACTTTTCATGCCTCGAATGTGCTCCTGCAGCAGTAGTATCGAGAGCGTAGATTTACAAAGTATTCTGAGCTAATTTCTTGTTTACTTATGACTGAATAAAACAATGAGCTTTTGATGAAAAACCATCAATCTCGTCCAACTGGCTCTACACCATTCGCTGAAGTGAATGTGGCATTTTCTCAAGGTCGTAAACGAGGTCGTGGTAGTAAAAGGGGTCGTGGTAGAAAAAAATTATTGGACCCGTGCTAATCCTCCTCAAAGTTTTGAAAGCAAAGGTGCTAAAAGGAACCAAAAGAAATGGGTCAAAAATAAGAGAAATCTCAAAAAAGAGCAAAATAATGACAATATTTGTTACAGATGTGGAACAAAAGGTCATTGGTCTCGCATATGTCGCACTCCAAAACACCTAATTGAACTTTATAAGGCATCACTAAAAGAAAAGGGGAAAAATATTGAAGTGAATTTTTCTAAACCTACTCATGATAATAAGTCTCCTATAAATGTTGATTTTGATGTTTCGGATCTTTTTGGAGACCATAGTGGCAAGATTGATCATTTGATTGAGGATGGAAATGTCTACTATTGAAAAATATTTATGTTTATGTTTATATTAAGTTTGTGTTATTTTGAAGTTTATCATTTGAGATTTTTCATTAAAGTTTTATTTATAATATGAATATTAATGATTTGCATATTTCTTATTTGTTGTCTCTTTCTAATTCTTACAAATATATTTTTATTATAGATAATGCAAAATAAACTTGATATAATGGAGGATGACATATGTTTAGTGGACATTGGCACAACTCATACAATTCTTCGTGATAAAAAAAATATTTCTTACAATTGACATTAGCTGAAATTAATGTTAATACCATATCTGGTTCTGCAAATGTAATTGAAGGCTCTGGAAGAGTCCAAATTATGTTCTCAAATGGGACAAAATTGTATATTGATGATGCGTTGTATTCTAGTAAATCCGGAAGAAATTTACTAAGTTTCAAAGATATACGTCACAATGGTTATCATGTTGAAACAGAAAATGAGGGACATGTAGAGTATTTATATATTATCTCTACAATTTCGAACCAGAAGTTCATATTAGAGAACCTTCCAAGTTTCTCATCTGGATTATATTTTACAAAAATAAGGGTGGTTGAGTCAAATTATATGCACCGAAAGTGCTCAGATCCTAAAACTTTTATACTCTGGCATGATCGTCTTGGTCATCCAGGTTCAACTATGATGCGACGTATTATTGAAAATACACATCGACATCCTTTAAAGGATCAGAAAATTCTTCTGCCTAATCATTATTTTTGTACTCTTTGTGCTCAAGGTAAATTAATTGTTAGACCCTCCTCATCTAAATTATCTTTGGAGTCTCTTGATTTTCTACAAAGAATACAAGGTGACATTTGTGGCCCAATCCATCCATCTTGTGGACCATTTCGGTATTTCATGATTTTAATTGATGCTTCCACTCGATGGTCATATGTTTGTTTGCTTTCAACTCGTAATGTTGCTTTTGCTAAATTTCTTGTCCAAATTATAAAATTAAGATCAAGTTTTCCTGATCATCCTATCAAGTCAGTTCGTTTAGATAATGCAGGTGAGTTTACTTCAAAAGCTTTTTCTGATTATTGCGTGTAAATAGGAATTAATGTTGAGTATTCCATTACACATGTTCATACTCAAAATGGATTAGCTGAATCTTTTATTAAGCGTTTGCAATTTATTGCTAGACCTATGCTTATGAAATCAAAACTTCCTGCATCTGCTTGGGGACATGTTATAGTTCATGTTGCATCTTTGGTTCATATTCGACTATCTGCATATCACAAGTTTTCACCTTTACAACTTGTGTTTGATCAACAACCTAATATATCTCATATTAGAATTTTTGGTTGTGCCGTTTATGTTCATATTGCACCCCCTCAACGAACTAAGATGGGCCCCCAACGCCGCCTTGATATTTATGTTGGTTTTGACCCCCCATCTATCATTAGATATCTTGAACCTTTAACCGGTGATCTTTTTAAAGCAAGATTCTTACATTGTCAATTTGATGAGTTAACTTTCCCGTCATTAGGGGAAGAAAAAGGTAAAAGGTCCAAAGCACAAGAAATTTGTTGGAACACACCAACATTGTCCAATCTTGATACACGTACAAATCAATGTGAACTTGAAGTTCAAAGAATAATTCATTTGCAGAATGTCGCAAATCAATTGCTAGATATTTTTGTTGACACCCAAAAGGTCACTAAATCACATGTGCCAACTGCAAATACTCCTGCATGATTAATCATCCCTGTAGGACATCCTGTGGGTATGGCAGCTAATGAATCTAAAACACGTCAGAAACGTGGTAGACCTATTGGTGCAAAGGACACCATTCCTCGAAAAAGGAAGGAAATAAAAAATCTTCAAAATGACACTCTAGAAGAGGTCATTGACACTCTTAAAGAGGTCAAAAGCAATATAGATCAACAACCTCATATTTCTAGGGAAGTAACCCCAGAAGTGGTTCTGGTACCAGCAAATTATGAGATCTCAATAAAATATAGAAATATGAGGGGAAGAAATGAAGTTATTGTTAATAATGTTTTTGCATATGCAATTGCGTCTGAAATTATCAATGATAATGAGCTTGAGCCTCAAAGTGTAGACGAATGTCGACATCAAAGTGATTGGCCAAAATGGAAAGAAGCAATACAAGCTGAGTTAAATTCTTTAGCCAAACGTAATGTATTTGGACCAGTAGTCCAGACACCTGAAGATGTCAAACTCGTTGGGTATAAATGGGTCTTTGTATGGAAAAGAAATTATCTAAATGAAATTATGAGATACAAGGCATGACTTGTAGTACAAGGTTTCTCACAAAGGCCTGGTATAGATTTTGAAGAAACTTACTCCCCTGTTATGGATGCAATTACTTTCAGATTTTTGATTAGTTTGACAGTCTCTAAAGGACTTGACATATGTCTAATGGACGTTATGATAGCTTATTTATATGGATCATTGGATAATGATATATATATGAAAATCCCTGAAGGATTTAGATGCCTAAAGCATATAATTCAAAATCTCAACACATGTACTCTGTTAAACTTCAAAGATCCTTATATGGGTTAAAGCAATCTGGACGCATGTGGTATAATCGTTTAAGTGAATATTTATTGAAAAATGGATATGAAAATAATCCTGTTTGTCCTTATGTTTTCATCAAGAAAATGAATTCTGGATTTGCTATAGTCGCAGTTTATGTTGATGATTTAAACATAGTAGGGACTCCAGAAGAGATCTCTGAGACTGCAGACTACCTAAAGAAGGAATTTGAAATAAAGGATCTTGGAAAGACAAAGTTTTGTCTTGGGTTTCAAGTTGAACATTTAGCAAGTGGAATTCTTGTGTATCAATCATCTTATATAGAAAAAATCTTGAAACAATTTTATATGGATGAATCTTATCCATTAAGCTCCCCAATGGTTGTTCGTTCACTTAATGTAAAAAAGGATCCCTTTCGCCCACAAGAAGATGATGAAGAAATTCTTGGTCCTGAAGTACCATATCTTAGTGCAATAGAAGCACTTTTGTACCTTACAAACAGCACTAGACCAGATATAGCTTTTGCAGTTAATTTGCTAGCAAGGTTTAGTTCTGCACCAACTCGAAGACATTAGAATAGAGTAAAACATGTTTTTCGTTATCTACATGGCACATCTGATATGGGTTTGTTTTACCCAAAGAGAGAAAAGTCAAAATTAGTAGGATATGCTGATGCTGGTTATCTTTCTGATCCACATAAAGCTCGGTCACAAACAAGTTATATGTTCACATATGGAAATACTTTTGCTATCTCATGGTGATCTCAGAAGCAAACAAACAATCACTGCTACCTCATCAAACCATTCAGAAATATTGGCCATTCATGAAGCAAGTCGTGAGTGTATATGGTTGAGAACTATGATCCAACACATTAAAGGAGCATGTGGCTTATTGAAGGAAAATGATAAGCCAACAATATTGCACGAGGATAATGCAGCATATATTGCAAAAATCAAAGGAGGCTACATAAAAGGTGATAGAACTAAACACATTTCACCAAAAAAAATTTACACTCATGAACTCCTGAAGAAAGGTGGTGTTGATATTTACAAAATTCGCTCAAGTGATAGCCCAACTGATCTATTCACAAAAGCATTACCAACTTCAATTTTCAAGAAGCATGTGCATAACATTGGAATGCGTCAACCTAAGGACCTTTCATAATGAATTATATTTTGAGGGGAAGTATTGTAATACATGTTAATATTGTACTCTTTTTCCTTCGCTAAGTTTTTATCCTACTGGGTTTTTCTTAGCAAGGTTTTAACGAGACGTGTTCATAGTGTATAGTCATCCAAAGGGAAGTATTGTAAACCATGCATATTTTACATGTGGTGGATGACTACCTTAATTTGATAGTTATAACATTTGGTGTGAGAGGCTTCTTGAAGAAGCTAATAAAATGCTTATTGAAGAAGCTAATATGATGCTTCTTGAAGAAGCTAATGAGATGCTTCTTGAAGAACCTAATGATGAATTTTTCTATATAAGGGCATAAGATCCCCTATGAAGAGGGGAATGAGAATGATAAAAATTTTGAATCCATATTTCTTTATCTTGATCTCTTTATTTCTCTTCTTCTTTTATAACAAAAGTGTAAATATCAATCAACATCCTCTCTTGTTCTGGTTAAAACATAATAGGATCTTGACCTTTAAAAATATTTTTTTATAATAAAATATTAAAGATAAAATTAAGTCCTTCAATTTATACTCTTAAATGAGAAATTGCAGCTGGTGCAATTATTTTTACAACCCCGATAATCCTACCGCGCACAGTAATCACATCTATTTTAACACCGGTTACTGTTCACGGGGCCCACCCGTGAACATGCACCAAATCATCTTTTCGCCTTTTTTTTTTTTTAGTATATGTCATTAATTAGCAACTTCTGCGTGGTTAACCACTTTTTTGTTCTTCGCTAACCAACTTATTTCACGAGCATAAAAACCATGTGGTAAAATCTTGTGTCATTAACCAACTTTTGTACATAATTAACCATTTTTTGTTCTTCATTAACCAACTTTTTCACGAGCATAGAAATAAAGTTGGTTAATGAAGAACAAAAATTGGTTAATTACGATACACAAGATTTTACCACGTGGTTTCTATGTTTGTGAAAAAAGTTGGTTAACGAAGAACAAAAAAGTGGTTAACCACGCAGGTGTTTCTAAGAATATATACTTAAAAAAAAAAAAAGTTGATTTGGTATCTTTCGCTCATGGGTGGGCCCCATGAATAGTAACATGTGTTAAAAATAGTGTTAATCAGATGCTAGCATTAACATACATTTCATTATTTTTAGAATCATGGGATCCCGTTCCGTGTAAATATAGTTATTAAAACCTATATCTCTTCACGTCAAATGGAAATATGCGTATGATTAACTTTTGATAATTATATTAAAAAAAAAATCCCAAAATTTTGATAGTTATTATGTTATTGAAAATCATTTATTTTTTATTAGATAAATATTATTAATTAAAGGTATTATATATGTAAAACTTACCAAAAATTATATTATATTATATTATACATATAATTTAATTTAAATGTACTCTATAATTTTTTTTACATTATCATCTAATCATATATTATCACATAATAAAAAAATATTTAACTCTCACAATAAATACCTTAAAAGTCATATATATATATATATATATATTCGTATATATTTATTGATATACCAATATTTTTTATATAAATTAATATATAATTTAAAGAATTGAACTCATTCGAAATTTCTTTAATTTTTTTATATATTAAGCTTTTATAATTTAAAGTAAAAATCTAACAGTGAAAAATTGTAATAAAAGTAGATTGTGACTTCAAGTAAACTTTAATACAATGTCGGAACTCAAATCCTGGAATCATCACTTTAAAGAAGGTTTTATCTAATTATCACCCCTACTTAAAATTACACGAGCAATTGGTTAAAAACAAAAAAAAGTAAGAAATATTCTTTAACTTTTTAGTCACTTACATTATTTCATTGGTAAATTATTTGAAACTATCATGTCTTGATCAATAGTAAAATTATTTTATAAATTTAGAAATAATATAAACTTAAAGTGATAGAATTATAAAATCCTGAGAAAGAAAATGCATAATAATTTTTATAATCTATTACATAGTATTTGAGCAAAATAACAAAATATGAGACAGTCTACCAGTATATATATAAATAAACTTTCTCCATCCTTGTGCTATTGCTATTGAGTAGATGAATTCCATCCAAATAATTGTATATTCTCTAAAATTCTTGATTCAAAAAATTATGCAACCTTTCTTCTCCCATGTTGTCAATCTGATATAGAAATAACAAATGAAAGTAATAAATAAATGAACTAAATATTATATATTGATAAAAAGTAACCACAAATGATTCAAGGTACCCATTTTGCTCCTACCCAATGGCTCAATACCATGACAATCTGCAGCAACTGGCAATTCTTTGGCACCTATGTAAATAATATATATAAAAATAAATAGAGCATTTGAATTTTGTATTTTAAATAATGACTAAGAAAATTTTAAAAATTATAAAGTGGGTTAGATATGGTAAAAGTATTACCTTTTCTTTTTTTACCAACTTGTTTATTCTCTAAAAATATTGTTTCCCTTCCAGTCGCCCTTTGCCTTTTTCGATGAATGGATCTCGAGTTGTCATTTGACCTTGTGTTTATGATTGAATTTCATGAATTGATACTTGAGTTGACATTTCGCCTTATTTCTCAGAAGGTATAAGACATTACTTTTTCATTGCAATTTGAACCTCCTTTTTTGTTTTTCCCAACCAAAACAATGCTACTTTTATATAGAGTCGTCAAAATGGGTCAAGTTCACTGATCGATCGTTAAATAAATTACAAAATAAACGAAATTAACTAAGTAAAAATGAATAAAAAATTAGAAATGACCAATAGAATGCTCGAACGAATTAACCAAATTTCGCATTAATAACACTACATTAAACCTGCCTGACTAACTAAGAAAATACTGGTATTTCAAAACTAACATGATCCAAAAATGGTTCGGCCCGAGTTAGGCTGACCCGAATGGACCAGGTCAACCCGTTTTGACAACCTTACTTTTATATACTTCAATAGAAGAAGAACCTCTTGTTGCAACTTCTATTGCTTCATGGCAAAGATTACTATATCGTTGAGTTAAATGATGTTCACAATCTTCTTATATTTGTTTTCTCTTTTCGTCAATAAAAGCTCCAAGTTTAGCATCTCTGGTCCAACGTTTACAAACATACTGTTCTTGCAGAAACTTTGACAATGCAAGGCTTAACTTCTTGTCCATCTATCCACAATTTATAAGATATGTACTTTCTACTTCTTCATATTATGCACTTATAACGTAAACTACTAATTAATTCTTCTTGAAACTTTCGTAACAGTGCTGGTGTGTACAATGCAACTGCCTCTTCCTCAATTTGCACATTTACTACTAAAGGAGGTAGCACTTGATTCATATTGAAGTTAGCTTCTATTTCCTTTTCATGTCGATTAATAATTGCTTTATTGACACCTTGAACAAAGTCTAAAAGAAGCATGTTTCTATTAAAAAAACCTCTTAAAAAACTTGTTTATACTTTCACTTCTTTGAATTGTAGATATATTTGCACAAAAGTAATCACGCGAGTACACAGGCAACCACTTTTCCCTTTTGTTATACATTCGTTGCATCCAGTCATTTTCTTGCAAACTGTATCTACTTAGTAATGTTATCCAACATGCTTCAAATTCTTCAACAGTCTCAAATCCCATCACACAATTGGAAAAATCTTTGCCAAAATTTCCATGTCTACAAAATAAATGGCCTAAATGCTTTTTAGCATTTTGAAACACATGCCATAAACAAACTCGATGAACTATAGTAGGCAAAACACAAGCAATTGCCCTAATGATTGCAGAATCTTGATCAGTAAGAATTACTTTTGGATGATTTCCTTGCATTGCTTTCATCCACATTTCAAGCACCCACACAAAAGAAGCCTTTGTTTCATCTAAGACTAATGCACACCAAAATAAAGTTATTTGTAGATGGTGGTTTACACCCACAATAGGAATAAAAGGCATTGCATATTTATTAGTTCCATAAGTAGGATCGAAACACACCACATCACCAAAATAATTATAATCTAATCTAGATCTTGCATCAGCCCAAAAAAAAGTTGGTCATTTTTCCTTCCACGTCAAGTTGGATTGTATAAAAAAAGTGAGGATTTTTAGCTTGCATATCATTCAAGTAGTTCAACAAACTTTGAGAATCTCCCATAGGAAATTCTTTCATTCTCTTAATATGCAAAAAGTTTCTGGCATCTCTTACTGTAAGTCCAATATTTTGTCTTCCATGAGTTTCATTAAAGAAGTAATGCATCATCAGATTCATTTTAATCCCTACTTTGCTCATTTTCTGCATCATATTACATTTACTTTTAGTGATGCTTCTTTGTGAAAGTAGCAAATGAGATTTTTTCGGAGTCATGCATTCATGGTTATGATTCTCTTCAAAAAGAGAAACTATCTAACTTCCATCCTCATATTTATTTATAAAAAGTATGGCATGGCAACCAACTCGTGTCTCCCCATGACGTCTTTTTTTTTCTTCTCCTAATTATTTTTGAATCTTTCTTCTTTAAACACTTCCTTTGAGCATAATAACTTGCGTCCAATAATACTTTTATCTTCCAACGATCTTCTTCTAAGTCTTTTTCGCACACTAAACCCAACTTGTCTAGCATAAATATTGTAATATTTATATGCTGCATTCTTAGAATCAAATCTCATACCCACATATGGCTTTGGAATGTCTTCATCAATGTTTACTTGATCCTTGTGTTTCACATATTCTAAACATGTATGAGCATCCTTGTCTTGCTCACATTGAAAATATGTTTGATTGTCCTCATCTTGGTTAGCATCCAAATTAATTTGATTATCCTCATCTTGCTTAGATTCCATATCCATTTGATGACAATTGCTTTTGTTGGTATTTTTGACATTCTTCAGGCATATTTATATATTATTATGGGATTCATTTTCACAATCTCCATCCAATTCAAACTCATCAATATCAAAATTATAATCATCATTCATCCATGAGAATAATTCTGAATTTCCATTATCCATCTCCTACATATTAAAAATTAAATAAATATTATAAAATACAAGTACTAAACCCAACACCCATTGATGAATAAACCAATAAAATCAAGCAAAAGACTCATCAAGTCACTAATAAATGCATATGCCAATCCAAAGTAATAAAGTTACAAATAGTTGATAAATATATATTGCTATATGCCTTAGAAGCTGACTTACTATTACTTGTATGGTTACAGATTCATACACGATGAACCAAACAATAATGCAGGGGATTTAACCTTTTAGTTTGATCCTTTCCCTCCCTTCCAAATGACTTCAATCAAACAATGCATGAAAGTAAATTGCTGAGAAGTATAATCTATACACTAAAGCTCAAAGACTTTGAAGGACACCTAGTAGTTTAGCATTTTAGCTCATTATCAATTAATCTCTTAAAAATTATTGAACTTGTGCAAAACTAACAAATATTGTGAACAACTAGAAGAGAAAAATCTAAACTTGTGTAAAACAAACCCAAGTAATAATTTTCCATGTTACGTGAGCATAAGTTAGAATGATAGCTATGCCAGCTTTTTGGTCCTGTCTATTCGTCCTCTAATCCTCTTTTGTTTTGTTATGTGTTTTTCCCATCTTTTCTTGTCTACCAGGACCAAGAAATAGCCAACCACGTTGGCACGGTAAGAGCAAGAATTTTTTTTTTTTGGACTGAATCAAACAAGCTAGGAAAACCCTTAGACCTGCAAGCCATAGCTCTCTAAAAATCACACAGCATTTAACTTGAACCCCTCCAATTTCTGGTGTTTATTTATGCAGAGCCTTATGAGGTTTTGATCAAAACTATTGTCTACCTTCAAAAAGAAAGAACAAAAGAGGAGAAAAACTATAAAGCCACTTTACTCTAATATCCAATCAAGCTAGTAAAGAAATCGAAACACATATTACAAATAAATAACACAAAGTGAAAATGGATATTCACAAAGAAAATGCCTATTTTATCACATTCTTCCAGCATCAATGTAACAAGACATAGGCATGGCACACGTGCGGGGAGGGGGAAGGGAGTACCTCCTCGCTCCCCGTCCCTGTGCCCCGCACCCCAACCCCGTTTCGGTCCCCGACTACATTCTCCGCCGCTAGATAATTTTTTCTCCTATCTCGGCTTCTCGAATTTACGAATATCTCGCGAAATTCTCCGCTATATTAAAAAATTAAAAAATAAGAAAAAGATAAAATAAATTATTTTAATATTTTTAAATTTAAATAAATATAAAATTTAATTAAAGAAGAAATTATTAAAATATATATATATATATATATATATAAAAGATATTTTGAATTTTTTTCGAGGACGGGGACCCCGTGGGGCGGAGAGTATGATCCCCGTCCCCGAATGTATCACGAAGAGATTTTTCTCCCCATCCCCATTCCCGCGGATAGAAAAACTTCTCATTCGGGGCGGCCCCTGCGAGGATCTCCGAATTGCGGGGAGAATTGTCATCCCTAACAAGACATAGCCAATCAAGCTCAACCAAGAGAGAGAGAGAGAGAGAGAGAGAGAGAGAAATGAGAGAGAGAGAGAGAGAGAGGAGAGAGAGAAGCACGATGGGACAACTGGTAGGTCGTCAGCAACTCCTTGAGGTCGACTGTGGATGGGTTGATGGTTGCTTAAAGTCCAAATCCCTTTCTAAGTTAAGTTATAATAATATATATAAAATAGATATATTTAATATTTATAAGAACTTGATTAGGTGAAGATGCACTCTTTTAATTGATAATGTATACATAATTAAATTTATATAAAAAAAACATGAGATATTTTTTTTAAATAATACTCTAAAAATATTTAATGAGTAATATTTATATACATTTAAATTTGTACACACACCCAACCAGATAAAAAAAAAATGAAAATATTCAATACACTTAGGCTTATACACAAAAAACTTTGATCACTTTTTTTTTTATAAATATACATAATAAAAACTTTATGGATTTCAAATAGTAATATTTACGTATACCCAAGTCTACACACATACTCAACTAGATCATTTTTTTATAAATAATTGTACACATAAAAAAATTTACAAATTTTAACTAATAATATTTATATACACTTATATTTATACACACTTAACTAAATAAAAAAGTACAAAAGTATAAAAAAAAAAAAGACAAAAGCCAGTGAATTTGCCATAATGTGGCATGAGTGTAAAAAATGGTGTAAAAAAAATGCAAAAACAATATCGAAATTGTTAATAAATGACATGAATTATGTTGTGACTCCGCATATTAATTCATTACTAATAAATAATAATTAATTAATACCTTTAATCACTACATAATATATGATATTTATTAATTATTTATATGTCGATCATATAAAAATTAAACATACAAAATAAATTTTACTTTCAATCATGCTAGCCACATACTTAAATATAATACTTTATATTTACATAAATCTTATCATTTGATTATTATTTAACACATTTTTTTTTGTATATCTGTATTCTAATTCTACCACATGAAAAAGATGTGTGTGAGATATATATGACTAGCATTTTTCTTTTGCTTTCTCTTCTTTTATTTAAAAAATATCATTTTCTTTCATGGCTTCACACCCCATTTTTTATTTTTGAAATGTCAATTTTATATCAATTAATGATCTTTAAAATTTTAATTAACAACATATATTATTTAATTAATAAACTAATAATTAATTATTATAATATAATAAGTAACTATTATGATAATTAATCATTAATTTATTAATTAAATAAATGCATGTTATTAATAAAAAAATTATATGTTATTTATTGATATAAAAATGATGTAATAGTGTTTAGTTTGTTTTTTTTAAATTTTTTGTATATTTTCATCAATAATTATAAAAATAACACATTATTTTTGCTTTGTTTCTAATTTTTCAAATTTTTGTAAATAAAATAATGAAAACACATGGCAATAATCATTTTGCTTTAACTTTTATGATATTCTATTTTTTGTTGTTATTATTATTATTATTATTATTATTATTATTATTATTATTATTATTATTATTATTATTGGATTGATAGGCATTAATGTGACAAAAAAATGGGTAAAAAATGTGAACAAAGAGTAAGAGTGGAAAGAGTTTGGCTGGGTGAGGCATTGTCTTAAATGAATTTAGTCTATTTTTTAAATATAAAATCTAAGCTTAATTTATTTATTTTATATAGTTATTTTTTAATGTTTAGTCTGCTACTAAAGCTTATATAAATATTTATTTTATAATAATATTTTTAAATAAGTATATTATTACCTTTAAATAGGTCAATGACATAGACTAACTATCATAAATCTTTATATAAGTCAATAAATTTAAACTTTAAAAACATATTATATTATTTATAAAATTAATTTTATTATATAAATATTATAATATTATAATATATATAAATTAATAATATCTATAATTAAATAAGTTAACTCGCTAAAACTAAAAATCATTTTCAAATGTATAAAATTTGATTCATTTAATTAAATAGACTTTTTTAAAAATATTAATATAACTTCTTTATTAATAAATTAGGTCAAATAAAGTCTTAAGTATATCAGGCCGTAAATCTTTAACGAATTACCCTTATAAAAAAGTTAGAGTAATCTCTTTTATTAATTAGTATAAATTATTATTATTATTATTATTACTGCTGCTACTACTGTTCTCTTGTCGCCTTATCGGTTTTCATTTTCTTCAAAGCAAATTGACTGGGCCATTAAGGCCACAGAAACACGGGCCAAACGTCATGAAGCTTACAAGTACACATACTTGGACCACGAGCCTTAATTTTTTTATCGCGGTGTTGAATCTCAGCAAAGTTACTTTTTCTAAGTAAATTTATAATGCTGACGACAAAAAAAAAAAAGCAAATTTATAATGCTACCCCCTGATATCAAAGTTAAATAAAAAATGTCCCCAAATAAAGGTTAAATTGTGAATAGGACGAAAAATATGGACATAAATTTACGTCATAGTATGTGGTATTAGAGTAGTACTAGTATCAGGGATTTGTACAGAGAATCGTAGATTCAAATTATGCTAAGGACTCCTTGATATAAAATAAAAATAAAAAATTAAATACTCTGTCACTTTCTTTTAAAATCTATCATGTATTCATGTATATATGTTAGGGTAAAGTGTGATATGTTACAACCCGGTTTAAGCATTTTTTTCAATAAGAATACCAATCAAATTTAATGTGTGTTGCGTGCGCACACTTGTTTGCGTGAATATTCTAATTCAAGGCATTTTATGCACTCTATATAATATAAATTCGGCTAGATAATGAAATTATTAATTTAGTACTTGTGGGGCACAAAGTATCTCATTGTTTTCTAATAAAAGCACACAAGAAGCTTGAAGCCTATTGTACCACAGATGCTTAATCAATGGAATTTTTTTTAAAAAAACAAGGACTCTCTGATAGTGCTGTAAACTTCATTGTCATACCCCACGTCAAAAAAAAAAAAAAGCTTCATTGTCATACCAGATCATTATTATCAAAAGTCATAACTTCTCTCCCGGCCAAAAAAAAAAAGTCATCTAACTTCTATAGGCATATAACATTTTGTCAAAAGTCGTTATTTTCTTGAAAGGCATGTTCTTAGTTTATTATTTCAAGTTGAATTTAAATTATAAACAATCATATTGGCACCGAAAAATATATCCAGCAAACTTGTGCAAGCCTCAATAAATTTTTCATTCATGTTCCATTTTTGCAGTGATCCAAGCATTCCAAGAGTCAAGGTGGAGGTTCACAGCTCGATTTTATCAAAAGAACATTTTGATGATGATTATGGTGATCATTATAGTTGGTGTAGAAAAGGTAAAAGTAAACTTACGTTTGTAAAGTAAAAATAAAACTTTACACTTCTATCATTATTCTAATGTAATATGAGTTTTGCCTTAAAAAGCTTTTAAAAGGAGAATTTCATTTTTCAGTGTGAGTTTTTAAAGTATTAAAACGAACCCTTAATAATTAATTCAATATAATGACTAACTCAATACTAAAAAATACTGAATTACATTAAAGAATTTAGAATCCAATTAATTACAAGCAAGAAAATTAAGATACAATAAAATGTTTTAAAAAAAGGCTGTAGATATGCTAAAAATGTAATGAAAAAGTTATAAAAGGCTGAAAAATAAAAATAAACTGCTATGAAAATAGATAATTTTTTGTTGATTCATTGGGAATCCTTTCTTCAAAGTCTTAGGAACCTAGTTATAGAATTAAAGCCGGAAAAACTACAGTTTCTGCACGCATTCAAAACTCTAAGTTCAAATTTCTAAAAATTAGGAGCATGTTCTTTAGTTATTCAATCTCCTCAAGTACTTCTATGTTATGAGACAACTATTCAACACGTTTTCACCTAGCTTCAGTTAGAAAAATTATCTAAAAATGACCCCATTTGTAGGTTCAAACGTGGGCAACAAACAAATATCACCTCCTAGATTTTAAGCACCAATTTCTCAATCTCCTTCTATCTTCAGTTTTTTTATTTGATAAAACATCATTTAGTTTTGTTTTAAACAGCCAAGCCCATCATTTTAACAAACTTTCAATTCAATGTTCATCATTTCAAATTGGATTGCGTCTGCTTCAGGCCCATTTGCTCAGCTTTCATTCTGTAAGCCCAGGCCAAAAATTTTGGCTTCCAACAATCACATTTGTGGTTGTTGAAGCACAAGGTACTAATATTGCCAATGTTTTCTATCATTGTCCCAACTAACATCGTTGTCTGAAGGCAAATGTTATGCCAGTGGTCCGTGATTGCTTTGAAGGTTGTGGGAAAATTTGCCGAGGAATATATGGAAAGAATGATGATCAAGTTAGGGGATATCTCTTTCCATGTTCTTTAAATTGCGTTGATGAAATTTCGAAGTCCACTAAGCCTACTCGCTGTCCCCCCTAGTTCATGCGTGATACCCCAAGTGAGTCATCAAATTTGATATGCTTTGTGATTTTGGTTTAGATTTTTAAAAAAAAAATATGAAAAAGGATTTCATTAAACCATAGCATCTTCCTCTAACAAAGGAATAATGAACTTTTGGCGGATCTTCTATCCAAGTACACTAATCACCATGTCGAGCAAAATGAGCTAAAGAATTCGCCACCTTGTTACAGACACTAGGAGTAAAACCACAATCAAAGAAAGTAAACCAATATGCAAAAAGAAAAACATCTCTCAGGATGGTGCCATTGTAGCTGAGGTATTCCTCTCCCTCAAAAAAACTTTCTTACACAGTTCTTTGCATCCGCTTCCAAGCAAATCTTTCTAAAGCCCATTTCCCAAGCAAAAAGGAGCCATTCTCTTGCTGCCAAATTAAATCTCACCTATGTGAGCTTCCACACAACCTTGAATTGTTTGGGCTTTTTGCTGCAAGAAAATTGCCATGGCAATCACGAACCACAATTCCTATACCAAGCAGCTTTCAAAATCCTGCAGCCATTGATAACCCTGTACATTTCTTGTAGGCACCTACTCCAAGGAAGGTTGTAGGCAGATTTGACTGAGAATAAGCCCCTTCGATCATGGAGCAAATCCATTAATCTTTAAGAGCTCGGTACCACTCCTACGGAGCTCTTGTGATTAATCCATTGAAAAACTTCTTTCATTTTCTTCGGGATAATTCACGACCCCCAATTTTCTTTTGATTTATTGTAATTGTATAGCATAATAATTAAGTATGATATCAATAGAAAGCAACGAATAAAAATCAATTAAAACAGGAAACTCCAGTTAAGAATTTTTTTAAAATTCACGTGCAGTTTTGGTACAAGGCTTGCCAAAATCTTGAGAATCCAAGGACAAGGTCCCAAACCATATAGTGCATACGACTATATAATGCAGTCTTATTTTTCAAATCTTCACATACCTAATGATACAGAAGTAGAAGGAAGAAAGACACTAACACAAGTTATGAGCTATACTGCTCTTCGATCCGGAATGTCCCAAGCAGACTATATAGATTACTTCCTATTAGTCACTTTCAATAATAAAGCCAACTTGTTTTATTTCCAGTGACCCAATTGTGGTGCTTATTTTGCCACTACACCTTCTGTTACTACTTACTAGTGGAAAAGTATATGTGAACTGGACCCTTTAAGTTGAAGCACCCTGTACTTGTTTTTAATCATTCCTTTCAATGGCGATAACTGCCTACAGCAAAATGATCTTTTCAATGAAACAAAGCATCAAAATTAGTTTTCACTATCCGTGTCCATTCAACTACTTGTAAAATATAAATTGCATTAAGGTTGTATTTGAAATCAAATAAAATTGGAAATAATTCGATTTGAATTGATTTAAATTGATTTTAAAATTAAATTTTATATTTAAAACTCATTAAAAAAAGAATTGATTTGATTTAATTTTATTATTTTATATTTTTACTTTTAAAAGATGTAGTTAGAAATAATAATTAGTAATAGTAAAATAATATATTTAAAATCAAATCAAATCTTAACAAATTTTATATCAAATTTGAGATTAGGTTATTGGCACTCTCTTATAACTACTTTTAACTTATATTTCATCTACAACCCTTAAGGGTTCGTTTGGATTGGTGGTATTGAGTGGAATAGAAGAGAATGGAATGGAATAGAGTCAAGTTTCATTGTTTGGTTATGTTAAAAAAGGATGAGATGGGATGAGAGTGGGTGGGATGGATTCCATCCCATCCCACCAGAAATCATCAATTTTCTTCCCTCTCAATTTGGGGGGTATGGGATGGAATCATCTTTTTTAGTATAAATATCATCTCATCCTACCAAAAATCATCCACTTCCCAAACAATGGAATGGTAACTTTACTCCATTCCATTCTAAAATATCCAAACAATGGAATGATACTTTTTCCCATTCTATCCCATCTCATCTCATCCCATCACATCCCATTCCATTCCATTTCATCACTTACTAAATATCCAAACATAGCCTAAGTGATTTTATTTTTAAGAATCAAACTTTTCATTCACACTTTTTGTATTATTGTATTTTTATTCTCTCAATCAATTTCACCTTTTTTTAACACCATAATTTTTTTTTTCATAATTTTGGTGTTATAATTTTTCTTTTAGATTAAGACTAACATTTTTTTAATAAAAAAAGTTTGGTACAAGTTGCCAATGATCTCTTAACAATCATTATTTATACATATTTAGTAACTAATATTTATAATTACAATACTATTTTCATTTTACTTTTTATTAAATAATCAAAAGTATTATTTAGACTGTCATTAAAAAAAATTATTTATTTACAATAATAATAAAATCATATTTATTCACGATAAATTACATATTTTAGTTATAATGGATATCATTATAGTTTTAAATTTCAGACTTTTATTTTTCTGGTTATTACAATAAAATACAATTTAAAAGATTTCTTATACTATCAAATAAAAAATTCTCTAAAAATACTTTAAGAACTAAAGGTATTTTAAAATTATCAATTTTCAATACTATCAATATTCAATTTTTATAACGTTTGTTTAGTAAAAAAAAAGTTATATCTACTTAAGTTAGTTATTTAAAATTATAAAACAAATTTTTTATGCTATTATGCAAATTTGCCAACAAAGTTGAGGCTCCAAATGTTAATATGGCTATTTAAAATTAAATAGTATTGAAATTAATTATTTTTCAGAACTAGTATTAAAATTAATTATTGATAATTTTTGTATCAATGCATACTTGGCAGTTCAAATATTGAATATTGAATATAATTTAATATTTGGTTTCTTTTTATAGAAGCTGTTCATGTTGGTATTTCATTGAGTGCCCGATGTGTGACTTTTAGGTTAATAAAATATAATTACAAAAAGTGCATCAAAATGCACAAATTGTAAACTGAACCTGTGTTTATGTGACTAAAACATACACAAGCAACCACCAGCCTACTGTTATAGTTTAGATAATAAGCTCATACTATTATATTTATTACATTCTTGTGGTAGTATATATTAAATATATTTAAACATATATATTTTGGTTTGACCAAAGTTAAATTATTGAACCATGTATCAGTTTTTTTATTGATTTAATGATCGATTCGGTTTTTAAAATATTGATTAAGAGAAATCATATATAAATAATATTGAGAATAATTTAGATTAGTGGTAGTTATTAGCTAAAACAGAAAGTTAGTTAGGAATTAGTCAATAACAGAAAGTTGGTTTTGAGTTAGTTAGCTTGTGTACCTATCCTATAAATAAGTGAATGAAAATCAGAAAAAGAATTATTCAGTGATTAAAAATCTCTTAAATTCCTCTTCTTTGTATTCTGTGTTCTATGTGTGTTTTCATTGTGAGTGTACAAGTGAGAAAACAGTGAGAGTGCTCCAATAGAAATTGGTATCAGGAGCAGAAGATCAGGGCCTCTGTGTGTGTGCTGCTGTACGTGTGATGTGATCATGGCTTCATCATCAAATGAAAATGGAAGTATTATTTCTAACTTACCAATCCTTGATGGCAAGAATTATGACTATTGGGTCATAAGGATGGAAGCCTTTCTTGGCTTTCAAGAAATTCTGGAGATTGTAAAAGATGGAATTTCAGAGAAAGATGATAGTGCAGCCAAGAAGAAAGATTACAAGGCTCAATGTTTGTTTCACCAATGTGTGGATCTTGCCAACTTTGAGAAGATCTCCAAAGTAAAAACAGCTAAGGAGGCTTGGGACACCTTGCAGAAAGCATATGGGAGTGCTGAGAAGACCAAGAAGGTGCAGTTGCAGTCTCTCAGAAGATAGTACGAGCTACTATCCATGTATGAGCAAGAATCCACTACAGATTACTTCAACAGGCTACAATTGATAGTGAATTCAATGAGGACTTGTGGAGAATCCGTTACAGATCAGCAGATGGTGGAGAAAGTGTTGAGAACCCTCGCCCCTAAGTTTGATCATATTGTTGTTGCAATCGAGAAATCTAAAGATATAGAAAAGAAGAAGATTGAGGAACTTCAAGGTTCTTTGGAGGCTCATGAGCTGAAATTGATTGAAAGAAGTGCTGGGAAGGCTGTTGTAGAGCAAGCACTTCAAGCTCAAGAATTCAAAAAGGAGGAGAGTAGTGGTTGGAGGAATCAAAGGGATTGTGGCAGAGGCAAATCCAGAGGAAGAGGAAGCGGTAGAGGAGACAAAAGACTCCAAGATTCTGATCAAGAACCACAAAACTCTTATCAAAATCATGGAAGGAGCAGCTCAAGGAGAGGAGCATACAATGGAAGAGGTAGAGGAAAGAAGTTTGATAAAAACAAAGTGAAGTGCTATGTGTGCAGCCGCTATGGCCACTTTGCGTATGAGTCTTTGGCACAAAAAGACCCCACCGATGCTTTGATGAAGAAGCCGGATTTGCTCAAGATGAGGATAATGCAGATGAAGTTCTCCTTATGGTCACAACACCATGTGATGAGTCAAGTACCAATCTCTAGTATCTTGACTCAGGCATTCAAATCATATGACTGGGAGAAGAGATTGGTTTGTTGACTTGGATGAAAGGGTTCAAAGCAAAGTGAAGTTTGCAAACAACACAAGTGGTTACATGAGAGGCATTGGCAAGATTTTGATTCAAAGAAAAATGGTAAGCAGACTTTTATAAATGATGTTCTTTATGCTCCAAGCATGAAGACCAATCTTTTAAGTCTAGGCCAATTGCTTGAAGAGGGTTATTCAATGAAGTTAGAGCAGGGAAATTTGATGTTGTTTGACAAAAAAGGGAAGTTAATCTTGAAAGTGTCTTTATCTAAGAATAGGACATTCAAGATTAACATCCAAACTTGTCAATATAAGTGTTTGGCAGCTGTTGTGACAGATGAGAGCTGGTTGTGGCACATGAGATATGGACATTTGAATTGGAGAAGTCTTCAAGAAATGAGCAGGAAGAAAATTGTGTATGGCCTACCTCAAATTCAGCAACCACATGAGGTTTGCCAAGGCTGTGTTCAAGCAAAACAACCTAGGAATTCTTTTAAATCGAAGTTCCATAAAAACTACTGATTTATTGAATTGGTATATTCGGATGTGTGCGGCCCTGTGCAGCATCGCAACACTTGGAGGCAATAATTATTTTATCTCATTTATGGATGATCATAGCAGAAAAATGTGGGTTTATTTGATCAAAAGGAAGGAAGAGGTGCTTGAATGTGTTCAGAAAATTCAAAGTAATGGTGGAGAAACAAAGTGTGACAAAGAGATAAAGGTGCTCGTGTCGGATGGTGGTGGAGAATATAACTCCAAAGAATTTCAGCAATTCTGTGTGAAAACAATGGCATTCTTCATGAGGTGACAACCCCATATACACCTCAGCACAATGGTGTAGCCGAGAGGAGAAACAGAACAGTGATGAAAATGGTGAGGAGCATGCTGAAAGGTAAATTTCTTCCTAATTGTTTTTGGGGAGAAGCTATAAACACAACTGTATATGTGTTGAATAGGACTCCAACAAAGAAACTGAAGTTAATAACTCTTGAGGAAGTGTGGTTTGGAAGAAGACCAAATGTGGGCCACTTGAGAATGTTTGGTTCATTGTGTTTTCAGCATATACCAGAGGAGAAAAGAAGGAAACTGGATGACAGAAGTGAGCAGGTTATTCTACTTGGTTATCATCCAACAGGTGCCTATAAGCTGTACAATCCAACAACAAAAAGGATTGTATACAGTAGAGACATGATAATTGAGGAATCCAAAGGGTGGAAGTGGAATATAACAGAGTGCAATGCTCAAAAGGTTGGTGTTTCTATCAACCTTAAAGAGAATTCAAGTTCTGCTATGACTGAACATGAGAAGCATATAGTAGACAACCTACATATGAATCAGAGAATGCAGAGAAACAAAGTGCCACCAAGGAGATTGATAGACTATGAAGTGTTTCCAGATAGTATAGTAACAAATGAAGGAGATCTGGTTCACATGGCTCTTTTTGTGGATGCAGAACCAATTAACTTTGAGCAAGCTGTGAAGAACCAGAAGTGGATTACTGCAATGAAGGAAGAGCTGAATTCCATTGAGAGAAACAAAACATGGGACTTGGTGTCACTACCTCCACAAAAGAAGGCTATACCTGTGAAATGGATCTATAAGATAAAGGTGAATCCAAATGGATAAATTTCAAGGTATAAGGTCGACTTGCGGTGAAAGAGTTTATGCAGAGAGAAAATGGATTATTAGGAAGTATTTTCACCGCTTGCAAGGGTTGAAACTATCGATTAGTAGCAGCCATTGCAAGCTACAAAGGCTGGCCTATGTACCAGCTTGATGTGAAATTTGCATTCTTGAATGGACCACTCTAAGAAGAGGTTTATGTGCTGCAACCACCAGGCTTTGAAGTGCAGAATCATGAGGAGAAGGTGTACAAACTGAGAAAGGCACTCTATGGATTGAAGCAGGCACCTCGGGCATGGAATAGGAAGATTGATTCATTCTTACACGAAAAAGGCTTTGAGAAGTGTACCAATGAGTATGGCATCTATGTGAAGAAAAGAAGGGGTGAAACAACCTTGGTGGTATGCTTATATGTGGATGATTTGTTGATTACAGGACAAAAGGAACATGAACTTGCTGAATTCAAACAGCAGATGAAAGAAGAGTTTGAAATGATAGATTTGGGAGCACTTTCCTATTTTCTAGGTTTGGAATTTATTCACACTGACAAAGGACTGTTCATTTATCAAAAAAAGTATGCAAGTGATGAGTTGAAGAGGTTCAATATGCAAAATTGTAATCCTGCTAGAACTCCAATAGAATGTGGAGTTCATTTAGTGAAAGACAGCAATGAAGATGCAGTAAATCCTACCTTGTTTAAACAAATTGTAGGATGCTTGAGGTACCTATGTAATAGCAGGCCAGATATCTCCTATGCAGTGGGCTTGGTGAGTAGATTTATGGAAAATCCAAAGGTCTCTCACATGCGTGCAACCAAGAGAATTCTGAGGTATGTGAAAGGGACTCTTGACTTTGGACTGTTATTCACTAATAACAGAAATCAAAGCAAGGGAAACATTGTTGGTTTCACAAACTCGGATTGGTGTGGTGACAAGGAGGATCGGAAAAGTACTAGTGGCTATGTTTTTCAGCTATGCAACACTGCTTTCTCATGATGTTCAAAAAAGCAATCGGTTGTAGCTTTGTCTTCTTGTGAGGCAGAATACATTGCTGCCTCTACTGGTGCATGCCAAGCTATGTGGCTCCAAACCTTACTCGAGTAGATGCATTTGGGAGTAGAAGGACCAGTGTTACTTGGTGTTGATAATATTTCAGCAATAAACTTGGCCAAAAATCTAGTAGCACATGGAAGGAGCAAGCATATAGAGACCAGATTTCATTACTTAAGAGAGCAAGTGAACAAAAGGAAATTAGAGCTGGTCTATTGTAAGACAGAAGAACAAGTAGCTGATCTGTTAACCAAACCATTGAAGAATGATAGGTTTGAATTCCTTAGGAAGAAATTGGGTGTTGTATCTTGTATAAATCTAAATTAAATTGGTGTATTGAGAATAATTCAGATTAGTGGTAGTTACTAGTTAAAACAAAAAGTTAGTTAGGAATTAGTCAATAACAGAAAGTTGGTTTTGAGTTAGTTAGCTTGTGTACTTATCCTATAAATAAGTGAATAAAAATCAGAAAAAGAATTATTCAATGATTACAAATCTCTTAAATTCCTCTTCTTTGTATTCTGTGTTTTATGTGTGTTTTCATTGTGAGTGTACAAGTGAGAAAACAGTGAGAGTGCTCCAACAAATAATTGAATATAACAAATTTTTTTTCAAGGTAATATGGGTTAGAGTACTATCTTCTTCTTTTTTTGGTGTAACCAATAATATCATATTTTACTAATATGTTATGGTTAAGAGATGTTACCAAGCTTGGATAAAATAGACCGATTGAGCCTAAAAAGATAAGAAAATGAAAGTGAGACCCACCACTTTATGCATGCCCAAACAACTCCCGGACAAAAAAGTCGGGCTCTACAGCATTTTCCTATAATTAAATTATTATATTGAAGTTAAAAATACTCAAATAAATGGATTATAATATTAAATTTGATGAGTAAAATTTTTTATTAAGTTTAATAATTAAAAAATGAAATTATTTAGTTAAGAGTACTTTAGAAAATTAAACTTAAAAATAATCAAAGAAGAATATGGATAAACAAAAGAGAGTGTCAATAACCTATTCTTAAAAATGTGAAATTTTTAAGTTAAAATAAATAAAATTTATAAAATTTTAAAAATCATTTCATTTCATATTTTTTAATATTTCAAAGATAATATTTAATTTACAAATCAAATTATTTTTTAATATTTTTTTTTTTTTACATTTCAAACACATTCTAAGAGTTAATTAAATTTGTATAATAGTGAAACTATTTAGTCTATTTATTTATAGGTACATCAAAATTGGTCACCAGAACGATGAGGGAAGGGATATGTATGCAAATTGCATAGAGATTCCAACTTCTTTGTCGTAAAAAAGTAAGAAGCTTATATAGATGAACAAAACACATACGACGGCCCCACGCAAAGTTAAATCTAATGCTTTTATAACTAATATATTAGAAGATCCTACAAATGATTTATGAAAAATATTGAATAGGCAGATTTTTTTAAAAAAATTGTTGTTAGTATACTGTTATAGATTATGGGATAAATGAGTGGTTGCCACCACCTTAACTTATCCAATAATTATTATTAAATCTCGACAATTTCTAATTGAATTATGTAAAAACTTTTTCTATCTATCGTCACTCTTTATTTATCTCATGTTAACCACTTAAAATTAACATTTTCACAAGATTTACCTTGTAAATGCAATTTGTATAGTTTCATTTAAAAAAATATATTTAGAGGGCTACATAAGGAAAACATTATATATATAGGGAATATATTTAGTGAGGTGAAATTTTATTGTGAGAATGATAAATTTTAATCATATAACTATATATGAATTATCAACATTAAAAGTTATTTAAAAGTCATGTAATCACTTAAAAATGTCACATACATTTATGTTATAATCTTGATCATTCATGTAAGATCCAATAGTCAAGACTCACTTCTCTCACTTCTTAAAATAAACACTCCTCTCATCATATACGCTCCTTATATATACTATAAGAGGCGAGATGAGTGAGTTTTAACCATTAGATCTTACATATATATATATATATATATATATATATATATATATATATATATATATATATATATATAAGAGTTTTTATTGTGAGAGGGTGAGAGAAGTAAATCTTGACCATACAACTATACATGAATGGTCAATGTTAAAAGTTTCTCAAATGTCATGTGACCACTTAAAAAAATCACATGTATTTATGTTCTAATCTTGACCATTCATGTAAGATCCAATGATCAATATTTACTCCTCTCACCTCTTACAATAAACACTCATCTCATCCGAGTAAGATCCTATATATATATATAAAACACCGTTGAGAGAAGTCTTCATTTAAACGTTTTACCGTACTTTGAGAGATATTCTGAAAAATTGAAAAAATATTTATTTATATATATATAAGTAACATTTTGCATATTATAAATATGTGTGGTCTAATTAATAAATTTAATTATTACTTAAACATTACTTAAATAAAACCAATCTATATATATCTACTCTAATGTTAAGGTGTTGTTGCTTACTCAAATATTTACTCTAAATGTTTAGATTTTATAATTATAACCAACTGCCACTAAATAATAAAGAGGTGTTTGGTTTATTTTGTTATTTCATTTTTAAGTTGATATACTTTCATTAATTATAACGTCATTTTAATTTCATTCTATTTCTTATTTATTATTTTCAAATTTGAAAATAAAGTGATATTTTTATAATTAGAATAAAACTACATCAATTAAAAAAAAACAAACCAAACATTCCCTTATCAATTTATTAATATTTATTAATATACCCTATCCTAAGAGAAAAACTTAGATACGGAGTAACCCGTAATGCTGATATCAACTAAGAAAAACCTGAGGGCCAAACATACAGGCAGCAAGCAGACCAAAAGAATATTGAGCACAAGGGAAACGAATAATTTACAAATTAAACTAGAAGAGATTTGCACAATTAAAGATTCTTGTCTTGACCCCAATACGAAAGCTAAGAATATCTTAGCACCAAAAACATAATTACAAAATGCTAACAAAGGTACAATCCGTAACCTTCCCCTAATTCCCTGTTCCTTTTGTCCACAGCTTGACCGACCATAATCACATCCGAAAGTATGAAAGCAGTATCAGGGCAGCAAGTTTCCACCAGATGAAGCTTTGGTTATGCTTCCCCAATGAAGGTGGAGCAGAAGAACCTACAGATCTGTCACATGAAAAAAAAAATTATGCTGTAAATGTAATTAAATTAAATAAAATATATACAAGCTTCTTATTTCAATTTTGACAAACTAGTTATGCTATGATAGTATGGTACCATACATACCCAGATGTAGAATAGGCACATTTTCCATAACCTGCAGTGAAAAGAAACACAAAAGTTCAGTATGAATTCTATTATTTCAAAATCCAAGTATGAACATCCCCAAGGGAACACTCCCAACGGTTGAGTATTAAGTACTTAATCTTGAAAGACTAGGATTAAAATCCCACAAAGGTGGAATAAAATTTTTGGGACTAAAATAGGCTGCCACTATTGTGTAACCTCCAATTAAGAATTAACCAAAAAAAACAAAGATTCCATTTAATCCCCAGCCAGCTATACCAACTTTTTTGTGAAAACAACAATGCGTCATATCCAATTTTATGTCAGACTACTCTGCACTTAATTTTCAGAAAGCATCCAACAAATAATGCGTCAAACGTACTCTTTGTGACATCAGGAATTATGTTTTTTTTCTGGAAAAAAGAATATAATCCAACAATATAATTTCAAAGACTGTATCTACTTTAGAATATTTTTCATATATACCAACTCCAAACAATTGCTTATTCAAAGTGAACCCCTGGCATCTTCCAAAGGAATATCACATCACAGCACCTCATATTATTAGAACTTTTTGCAGTTGTACATAGAAATCTAGTTAATTAATTTTAAACTTAACAAAAAAGAAATTCAGTCAGATAAATGCCAAAAGTTACAGAAATCTTTTACACAATGATATAGATTCATCAAGCTGCAAGGAATTCAGTAAGGACCACGCAATTAATATTTTTTACACATTGTATAAGCATCACTATGTTACCAAAAAGGGAAAGGATGCTACATAAATATCAAAATCAAAATCTAAAATGTCAAATAGGTGAAGTTCCCAAGATCCATGTGGCAAGCTGTTTGTTAGTTGTGATCTTTACAAAATGCATCCAAATATTTTGTGGTGGGGCTGTGGAATCTTAATCCCTGAATTCTTTATATAAACTTAAACGTAGGACGAGACATTATCTGAGTGACATTTATATTTAACTTACTGGGGTTATTTTTGGTCACAATAGCAGTTCCTCCAAAATTGCAGGCAATATCAGAATTCCCATTTGCCTGATAGTAGCTGTTGAAAGCAAAGGATGCATGAGACACTAGTGTGTCTGGTTCAAAACATGATCCACCAACTTGGATGGCAGTGCAATCCGCCATTCCAAGTCCACAAGCCCAGTCTAGAGCATTCTGCAAGTCAGCTTGGGAAACACCAGCAAGGGCCACACACCATGTTGTGCCATCAATGAATGTAGTGTTGCCTTCTGGTGGTGAATATGTTGTAACTGGGATTGCCGTATCTTCCTTCTCTTGCACCACAATTCTCCTTGCCATGGCTAAATAATTTTTTGCAAGAGACATAGAAGCAGGAAAAGCAGAATTACTATGTGTTTGGATTAAAATTTGTAAACTTAAGTTTGAGTTAATTTGGTTTTGCAAACTTAAGTTTGTTTCAAAGTGAGTTTGCGTTAACGTGATTTATGTTTAAAAATTTTTGTTTTAAAAGTGAGTTTGACAAAATGAATGTTAGAGACAAAATTCTCCAACGGACAAAATTGTAACCCAGATCCTGCTTTTGGGCAAACTGGGGTTAGAGACAAAAATTGGATTGAAACAGTGCAAACGAAATTTCACCCAAACAAAATTTGCACACCGTACAAAAAAGACAAACACTCCTTTGGCTATGCAAACGGAAAACCAAACACATTCTAAGTATTAAATAAATAAACCAGCAATCCAATCAATCAATAGTTTTTTTTTTGGTACAACCAATCATTCAATAGTTTTATATTTCATAAAACTGATGTGATAGCATCAACCAAAATTCCATAATTTTGTAGAACATAATCAAATTTTAGCACAAGAAATTTAAACAAATTAGCTGGGAAAAGACTGGTTGTCTTGCTTCTTAACATCAATGTTTGCATTGTTTAATGAGTCAGAAAAGAGAAAATTAATACATCTCATCTGTTATGAACGTTAAACATGACCTATGCTACATATGGTCCATCAATAAACAACACATGAAAAGTAACAAATGAATAAAAGTAAGTGGTCCGTTACTTTAGTTATGCATAAGATACATAAAATTTATATTATTTGGGGACTCTGGCATGAAGGAAGTAAAGTATGTGAACCCCATCACTCTTTTCCTTTTTTTTTCTCCCCTAAACCGAAAAATTAGCACAGTTTGGTCGTCAAAATTATTAGTGGGTTTAGGGTTTTAAGCCCAAATAAGAAATAAGGTTACAAATAATGCCTCAAATGAGACACAGCAAATACTTCATCACAATACTCAGAAATGTGACTCAACAAAGGTTTAAAAGAATCATTTTTCCTTTTCCCTGTTTACAAGACTTCGAGGTGAAAAAGGGAGGTTGGTAAGTTTTGGAGGATTATTTTTTTTCTTTAGTTGCATCACACTTGGCAAGATCAGAATACAAGGAAGAGCTTTAGGCATGCTTCCTCTGGTTTGTTCTAATGAGTCAAAGACTACTCCTTTTTCTCAGTTAAATAAAGATTAACATCAGTCACACCATTTTTGCCTTAATGAAAAACAAAATATACAGGAATCTATTTTTCAACTAATAGGTTTACACCAACAAAAAAAAAAGTCCTACAAAATTAAGTGCTGCAATGATTTAAGTAAAAAAGAAAGAAAGGAAGAAGATTCACTGATTAGTTAGCAAGTGGCAGAGAACAATAAGATCTGCTGAACTGAATAATTTTATGAAAATGTAATCCTGAATGTAGCAAAATTACATAGCAAGAAACTCAAGAACCTAGTCTCAAGAACTAAAAGGGAAAAGACCTAAGAAAAATCAGAGAAGATAGAGCAAATAACAAGTAAAACAGCATTCCCAAACCATGAAGAGACAACATAAGAATAAGAAAGTTAGTGTAAACAAGGAGAAAGAGAGCATACCCAGATAGCATTCCATAAAAACCAGGCACCCAAAAACCCATATTTTCTTTCTCATGGTTCTAGCTTCAAGTAACCTACTTGCTCCAAAGTATATAACTTAACCAAAGTGTATAACTTAATATTCAACTTTGTAGTACTCTCTGTCTCTCTCTCTTCAGAATGGGAAAGCAGGAATGCAATGAGTTGTATAAGAGCAGGAGTAGTGTCAATGGAATCGCCAGTTCCTTGAAGGGAAATTTTTTCTTTTTCACTTTTTTTTCTGTTTTTTTTTTTTTTTTAAGTTTTCAATGGAGAAGAACAGTGATGCATCCTTCTGAAGCAAGTACTATCTTTGGCAGACTGCAGCGGTGGATTCATTTATTTGAGCCTTTTCACGGCCACTGAGCTACAAAAGGTGGCAGAGTCCATCATGTAAAAGAAAACCTTATATATTTATGTTTGGAATTGGATTGTAAAAAAAATTTTGATTTAATTTGTAAATTAAATTTTGTATGCGAAATATTAAAAGATAAAAATAATTTAATTTTTTTAATTTTATAAATTTGAGTGATTTAAATTTAAAAATAGTTAAGTATAATAAGATAGGTTAAGATTTAATTTAATTTTATATAAATAAATTATTTTATTTTTATTAATTTTTTATTTTATCTCTCATAACGATAAAATTATAAAATTAATTTTAATTTTATTTTAATAAGTTTTAAATATATAAATTAGTTTTTAAATCAATTCAAATGTTATATTTTATAATAAATTTTAAACATAAAATTTAATTTTTAAATTAATTTTAAATTAAATAAATTATTTCTAATTTTAATTAGAGTAAATATTTATTTTAATTATTAAAATATTTTTGCCATTAATTTAGTCATTCAATGATGCAAAGTACTATCATTTTGATCTTCTAAAATTTTTTGACATAAATTTAATTTGTTAATAATATAAAATGTTATCAATTTAGTCTCTCAACCACATCAAGTATCATCAAATTAGTTCTCAAATTAGGGTTATGCTACACTTATTTCTCTCAATTTGACAAAAAAGCACCAATTTAATAATATACTTCACATAATTGACGGACTAAATTAATAAAAAAAAATTTGAAGACTAAATTGACTATGCTTATATTTTTTTGGGACAAAAATAAGAATTTACTCTTTTAATTAAATACTACCTAGCTATATATATTTATATAAGTTTTTGTGGCTTTCACATAATTGTAATATATTCAATTTTCTTAATTTGTGAACTCCAGCAATATCTATGTTGGAAGGTAATGGGTATTCTTGGGACACAAACAATACTTTGTATCTTAAGATTTTAGCACGATTCATTGGTATTTATATTATTTTTAATAAATATAATTAAATGAAAAAAAATAAAAAAAATATATATATAATAAATAATATTAAATAAAATATAAAAATAAATATATATACATTTTATAAAAATATAAGAAGAACATCTGGTGGTATTGATATTTGATAGCCCCAATGGTATGTTCTTTTGGTAATTTTAAAGTTAATTGCTGTCAAAATAGCCTTGCTAGGATTTTGATATACTTTGCTTCTAACCTGTAAGTGGATGATAGACTATCGGTCTCTTAGAACTTTCTCTCATTTTTTTATATTTTTATATTTTATTTTTGGATCTGTGGTCTCTTAGAACTTTTAGAATTCAGATTCTCAGAGTTTTCACATTGCATTATTCTGTGCTCAGGTGTCTCTAAATTAAGTTAGTATATTGTTCTTAATTAACAATGCTAAAGCCAAAATGATATAATTAAGTGTACGTAAAATTAAAATGGTTTTTCACCATAATGAAATATAGCCATTGGAAAGTACTTCAATATAATAATAATAAAAAAGACCCTATAATTTTATGAGTTATCATTTATTTATTTACCATGTCCTTGCGAGAAAGGAGAAAATCACCATTATAGAAATTAAAATGCTTCGGCCCCCTCAAGCTCCTCGTTCGGCATGTCTCCACCACTAAACAAATTGCTGATTGCCTCAGAGAAGTCACTGTTCAGACAGCGCTTCTCCATCCTGCGAACCAAGATTGGAGTTGCCAATGGAACTTCATTCTTGAGGGGGCATGTAAGAGGAGAGACCTAGTTAACCTCATTCAAGCCACCATCTCCTTAATCCAAGGAAGCAGTTCAACATCTCTACTTCAAATTCAGAATAATTTGCATGTTAAATGTATCTTTTGTATTCTGTAGTATAGATGCTATATATATATATTTGTAAACTTAATGAAGTTAATACAAGTCTTTGAGTGAATTCTAGAGAAACCATGATTCTTAGCTATTTCACTTTTCAATATCTCCATTTTTCGATTTCCATATTACAAATAAATCAATAAATATATTGAATAGTCTTCCGTCCTAGCTCATGGTTGAGCTATTACAAGTATCTTCTATGTGTGTGTGAAGTGTAAAAGTCCTCTTCACAGTGACTATAGATTGTTATTGATAGGGGGAGATAATCCTTTTAAGAGTTTAGAAATTTTAAGGTAATGAAGCTTCTTAAACTCAATTATAATTTATAGTCTTTTAACTCAGAATGATGGAAGAGTGAAAGAATCAAATAGATTTGAAGTCTAAAAATATTATTCACAATCTCTTAACTCGATAAAAGAGTGAATGAGCTAAGCATGCTTTAGAATCTATATATGGTCCAAATAATTTAAGTAAAATAATCAAATAACACCCTAGTGGTAAAACGTGATTAGCTATGCAACTTTTCAACATCTCCAAAGCTAAGGGTCGTTTGGTTTAGATTTAAGTATAATTGCTTTCAAAATAATTAATGTTGAAAAAATTGATTTTGTTTGGATAGTAATTAGTGTATTCACCGAAAAAGCAAGAAAGTTTTACTTCTGACAAACTCAATTCTTTTCAACGCAAGAACAGCTCCATTTGAAGTGGAAAAGTAACCAAATACGCTAGTTATACTGTTGAACGGCATTCCTTTCGCCGCAAACTTGGGCAAACATGTACTAATTAATCAAACAGTATCTTTAGCCTAGTGGTAATAAATAAGTAAACACTCATTTTAACTTCTAAAATTATAAGCGTAAGTTATATTAATTTTTAACTTTAAGAATTAGTCATATTAATATTTAAAATTATAATTTATCAGTTAAATTAATTTTTATATGAAGACTAATATAATCAGTGTTAAGGATTAATTTAATTAACAAATTATAAGTTAACAAATTAATATAACCAATACTTATAATTTCAGATAGTAAAATGAAGATTTACTCATATAACTATTCCTAACTATGCGGCATTTTAACATCTTCATGGTAAAATGTTGAGCTTTTAATGCGATGCCCTAGGTTCGTAATTGGTGTAATTTTCTTCATTAATGATAAACCGGTTTAACCAGTCAAACTTTGACTTAGTTCACATGGTTTAACTTGTTTGTGACCAATTCACTAATTCAAGCCGGTTTTTAGCTCACCGATTTTGGCGACATGACAAAACCGGCTAGAGAATTGATTCCAGGTTATCTAGATCCAACTGCTTTTAGAACTAACTAATTATTACTATAACTAAGTGATTTCTCAATTTTGTAGCACTGATGCATAAACTCGAGAGTAAATACTCAATTTCATCATGAGAGAAATTTAATCCCTTATATTAGTCTTTAAGAAATAAAAATTCGTAATTTGCTCTCTAAGAATATCAAAAATTAAATTAAACTAATCTTTGACAAGTACTAAAGTGTCTGATAAAAAAAATTAATTTGATTCCATTTTTATGATTCTTAAAGACTAAGTTAGGAATTTTTATTTATTAAGGATTAATATATGAGACAAAGTTTTTCTCAAAAATGAGATTAAGTGTTTAAACTTAATAACTAAATTACAAATCAACTAGTAAAAAAAAGTTCATATAATGTATTTAAACCTATATTAATATAAAAAGCATTCATTGAGTTGTATAGAGGAGCTTATGTGCTTGCACGCGTTGTCCCTCCTCTTTTTGTTTGCTTTATTATTTTTTCAATTTGTTTGAACTTTGAATTAAATGCTTGTTTGCCATTTTATATTGTTATAGTAGGACGTGCAAGTTTACTGTTCATAAGCGTCGATTCTTGTTTTGTATTTTTATTTTAAATTTATTTTATGAAATAAACAATTTATACCTACCTACACATGAATTTATCTAAACACATTCATTAGAGCCTAAATCAAGCTGGCTCACAGTATGTTTAACGAGCACATTGATTTGATTACACCTGACTGCCACCAAGAACAACCCCATATACTTACCATATAAAAAAGCTCACAAAGAAAAGATCATCAAAAGACTAACACTAAGTCGTAGTCTTTATTGAATGCAATATTTATATTCATACATATTTATATACATATTATCTTATATTTATATAATTTTTATTATTTAATTATAATTTATATTACTTTATTTTTATACACATATTTTAATTTTATCACATAAATATATATATATGAAAGAAATGTGTATGAAGGTGAGGTGTTACTTTTCTATTGAATGAAAGGCAAAACTAGCAATTGAAAAGCAGAATGGCAGAGTATAATACGCTTGAGAAAAGAAAAGAGCCCCCTAAAACGAAAGAAGACCCTTCATTAAAATACATAGAAAAACACAAAGGAGAATAGCAGCTACCTAATATAGTAAAATAGGACTAATTCCTTTTGGCAAAGCAATTGGCTACGATACAGTTGATATAACAGTTTTTTTTTCTAAGGCCGATGATCTTGGTCCGAAACGTTTACAGTTGTTACGACAACTGTTTGAGGCATAGTGGATCCATTGGTTTAATTAATTATGAAGTAAATTTTCTTCTAAAAGAGGGTAAAACAAATAGACGCTTCTGTTTCTGAAGATCATGCTCATTGCATTGGCTGGCACTGCAGGTGCAGCTATTGCAGACATACACACAGTAACATTGTTGCTACCAATGCAAGTCTCACTATTGCCATAGCCGTATTCCTCTCCAATAGTTGGCCTTCTTACTTAAATACTGAGAAAGCTCACTATACCCATGGTTAATTTATATGTCCATATCTTTATTTTGTATTCTCAAAAGGTTCAATTATGGTTTTGTTATTATAATTTTTCACCTCATTTTCAATTTAATTTTTATAATTATTTTTTATACTTTTAAATATTTTTAAAATAATTTTTACTATTAACTTTTATTATAATACTTGTTAATTTAGTTTATATTAAACACATTATATTAAAAAAATAGAAGAGATCCACTTACATCAAGTGTAAGTCTTTAAGACTTACACTTAATCTCTTATCATTAAATTTATTTTAATCTAATAGATCAAAATAACTTAATTAAATGAAGAAAGATAAAATAACATCTACATTAATGAGGAGAAAGAATAATTAAATATAATTGTAATAAATAAATAAATTTTAGTTATTAAGTCTATTTATTAATTTAAAAATAATATATATATGAATATATTTATAATATTTTTGTTTTTATATATTTTACCGACTTAAAAAATTAATAGGTAAAGACCTTAAAACTTAGCATATAAATTTATTAAAAATTAATTTTCATATATAAATATCTAAAAAGTTAGATACTGTATATATTATATAAATGAATAAAAAATTAACATTGTATAATTATTTGATAACAATAAAATATAACTAATTTTATTAATTCATTATAACAATTCAAATACGTTCTAAAATTATTTATGTATGTGTATTTTTTCTATTTGGCAAGTAATTGAAATAAAAAACAAACAAACTAGCTAACGTATAATTGAGAAATTTGTATCTAACGTGGTATATAACGTTATTGAGTCTTAAGACTTACACTTGGTGTAAGTGGATCCCCTCCCTAAGAAAAATGCATCTAAAGGAGTACCTATTAAATATAGCATGATTTACTTAAGGCTATGTTTGAATTGGTGAGATTGAGTGAAATGGAAGGGAATGAAATGGAATAAAGATATGTTTCATTGTTTGGTTATGTTAAAAAAGGATGGAATGAGATGAGAGTGAGTGAGATAAATTTCATCTCATCCCACCATAAATTATCAATTTTTTTTTCTCTCAATTTGAGGGGTATGAGATGAAATCATCTTTTTTATTATGAATTTCATCTCATCCCACAAAAAATCATCAACTTTCTAAATAATTAAATGATAACTTTACTTTATTTTACCCTAAAATATCCAAACAATGGAATAATACTTTTATTTTATTTTATCTCATCTCATCTCATTTTATCTTATTTCATTCCATTCCATTTTATCAATTATTAAATATCCAAATATAATTTAAAAGTAAGGAACACCTATAGGAACACATATTGGAATGAAGAAACACATACTGAGCATTTTTAAAAAAAATGTATCTTAAAGAACACCTATTGAAAAAAAATATTTCATGAATTAGTCAATTAATAGTGTTATAATAAAAGTTAATGACATAAATTATTTTAAAAATGTTTGTAAAAGATTGATTTTAAAAAAAATAAAAAAACTAAATTAAAAATGAGTAAAAATTATAGGGATCAAAATTAATTTTACCTTCTCAAAATATTAAATCTATTATTGTGACATATATTTAATTAACTTTTATGTCAAAAGCTAAAAATTAATAGCTACTTTCAAATATTCATGCCTCTTCGCCAGGTTGAATAGTCAAGGAATGGTATAAATAAGGAGAATACTATATAGTTAGAATAATTGTTGTTAAAATGAGTTGGTATTTGGCATTGAGTTTTAAATAGATGAATAATTTCTACTACTTTTACTTATTTAATAATTACTATGGAATCTTGACACAAATTCTTACATAATTTTGTCAAAAAAAATTTATTGTATTGCATTACTGTATAAATGCAATAATTATAATAAATTTCCTTACAGGGAAAAGGTACAATAATATAAAACTCGTGAAAATTTGTTTCTTATACTTTGGTTTGTGGCGGTTTTTGGCGTGGAGGTGGTGCTACCAATTGAACTTAAGTTCCTTATCTCAGAGTGTATTTGGAATGTAATAAAATAGGAAATGATTTGATTTGTAAATTAAATTTAATTAAATTTTGTGTTTAGAATGTTAAAAAGTAAAAAATGATTTGATTTCTAAAATCACATAAATTTCATTCCTTTTGGTTTCATCAATTTTAATAGAATTTGTCATGATTTGATTTGATTTGAAATGGACCACCTCTCATAAGGTGTAAAATAATAAAATCAAATCAAATCAATTCTTATTTTAATAAATTCCAAACATAAAATTTAATTTATAAATCAATTTAAATCCTATTTTTTTTTAAGTTAAACACAATTGATTTCTACAAATTCAAGTTCCTTTCTATTTTTATTCATTCCAAACACACTCTTAAAGTTATTCAAGAAGCAAATCTACCTACAGAAGATTGGGTTAGAACTAGATATTTTAACAACTCAACCCAATTAATTTAGACAAGGCTCAAAGGCAAAGCCATGTATCATGTTCAAGGGCATAAAAAGAGAATGGCACATGCCTTTTATAAAAGATATGTGAACATAGGCTAAAGAGTGAAATTTACTGATCAAAGAAATTAGAATACCTACCCAAGACTCAAGGGCAAAATTCATGTCTAATTAAGCTGGTCTTTACTTTTCTAGGGGAATTGTTAAGATCATGGACCAAGATGCCAATAAATTTTTTTAGCCTACTAACAAGGATCAGCAGAGAAAATTTACTCATAATAAGAAAGATAAAGAAGAGAATAAGATAAAGCCACTAGAATTAGACTAATGGTTAAGGGTTTACGTAATTTGCAAGTTAAATTCTCATTAGTTTCCTTATACCCTAAAAAAAGAGAATAGAATAAGATGAACGATAGATTGAAAACCTTAAAATAGCCAGTTTAAGCAAAAAAAAAAAGAAAAAAAAAGAGGTTTTCAAAATCAAAATATAAAAAACAGGAAGGAAGAAAAAAGAATAAAATGTTTTTTAAAAAATAAAATGGTAAGTTATATAAGTCAGAACTACGTGCAACCTGATCTTTCAAGACTCTCTAAAAGAAACATTGAACTAAGTTGGTGCCAAACTGCCAATGCAAATCAATGAACGGTTAGTTGGGTGAAAGTGAGCAGGATGATGAAGTTGTCATGCCTAATCCGTCCCCTGATTGTAAGAGTGAATAGAAGTTTCTAGAGAGGGTGGAGTTTATGGAAATATTAACGAAGAGTTGGAAAAAGATTGAGAATGGCATTGATATTTACATGCTTGCTTTGTTCCTTCAAGCACGTGCATCACTAATCTTCTGAATTATGATGCCAAATGTTGACAAATAGGCGTGGATGTCCTCAAACCCATTTGAAAATGAGATTTGGCTCATCTAAAGTGAGTAATGTATTTTAGAGAGTAAAGTGTAGATTATAATTGTTGATAAAAAAAAAATCATGAGTTTAAGATTTTATAAATACATGCATTTATATGACAAATTATACATGTATGATAATTCACTCTCTTAATTTTTTTATCAATAATTAAGATCTTACATTTTACTTTCTAAAATACAGCTCTACTTTTCAGAACCAAATCCTTGAAAATGTATGTTTGGGATATGTAACCCTTAGGTATGAGCAATGAGTTTATGGCCCAAGTTTTCGAGCACATATTGACTAGATCAACCCTATGTTTGGAGGAAGCTAGTTACTCAGAATTGAGAGGAAAACACTCAGGTGGAGGTGACTATGAGTGACGGTCACAGATTTGGAGAATAGAAAGCAGGCCAAGGAGAGTCTGTTTCGGCTATTATCACTAGATGTAGAAACAAGGCCTCTCAAATGGCTAATAAATAGGCCTAGTGAGGAAGATCAGATTTGTATGGTGGTGCATAGGAAAATTCTTGCTAAGTATTAGACAAATATTATATTATTACTAAATGTTTCCTAGTTTGAAAGTCTTGGTTAAGCTGTAGCGGTGTCACAAGTTAAGCATGTCACTGAAAGTGGGCGCATTAAATGTGAAGACTGAAGAGCAAACCTTTCACCAAGTTCAAAAAGACATGCAAGCGGGCCTAGTGGTTAGACGCCTGCTTAAGTTAGCAACATAAATGCCCAAGAGTTAGAAGGAGGTTGAAGGCAAGGGAGACAAGATAGAGTATTCACTAGGGGTTTGGTTAAGGCTGCACACATTTGAATCCAGAGCAGCACTTTTGGGCTGCATGAAATATAATGAAAGAAGCTGTTTGGGCTGCTCAGGAAATGAGACTCAGAGACTAAACCCAATAAGAAATAAAAACAAACTACTAATTTAAATTTGGTTCAAACCCAAACAATTATAATTATATGTATGTAATATTTTATTTAAACTAAATAATTGTATATTTATTTTATTTTATTTTATACGATTCGACTAGTATATACTAATTGAACTAGTATTGACCCAGTATCTTAGAGGAGTCGATAATCGGTCTAAGTTTAATAATTATACAAGTTATTATATCACATAATAGGGAAACTTGGCTTGATGAGCATTAAAACTGGTATTATTCGGAGGAAAAAAAAACTCTTCTAAATTGATTAAGTAAAAGCGTATTTATTATTAAGTTAATAAAATGTATTGAAATATTAACTCACTAAATAATTTAAAGATAAATATACATTTATTTATTTATTTTAGAGACAAATTCACTTTTTTTTTTAAAAAAAACTAAAGATAATACCACAAGGTCTTAGCAAGGACACGAATGAATGAATATCCAAAATTTGATACCACATTAAAAAACGGAAGTGTATTGGTTAAAGAATTTTGAGGATTATAAGTAAAACCATATTTTGGTACTAAAAAGAAATAGCCTTTATCAATTTAGTCTTCCATAATTAAATAAATTAATTCGTAAAACTTGAAATCTTCAATTTTCTCATCCCTCAATTAATTTGAGTTTAACAATGTTAACTTTAAAAAGCTGATTTATAGTATTAAAAAATGACATGATATGTAAAACTCAACTAATTAGACCAAAATAATATCGCTAGGCCAAAATGATGTCACTTGAGACTTGCTATGGATATAATATTACACTTTAGAGTATCTATATATCTTTTTTGGATGTATTTTTTGTTTAATTAGTTGAGTTAGACATTTCATATTATCTTTTAATGTTACAAATAAACTTTTAAAGTTAACATTGTTAAACTCAAATATATGTATAAGGATTAAAAAAATAGAAGAATTCAAGTTTTAAGAACTAATTGATAAAAAATTTCAAGGAACTGAATTAATAAAAGATGTATCGTTCATCGACCAAAGTAATTTTTTTTTTAATCTGATTATATTTTGATCTTTTGTTTCATACCTCTATTTATAAAGAAACCGTAAACCATAAATTATAAAAATTGAAAAAGTCAAAACTCACAAATTCTAGTTTAATTGCATAAATTATAGTTTTTAAATTTCTGTATGTTTAAATTCATATATACTTAGATTCATGTATATCACGTTATCAACCATAAATATCTTATAGGTGAATGGTGAAGTGTGATTCAGTTAACATATCGAGTTTTATTTAGACGAATTAGAAGCACGTTATAATTAAAATCAAGTCGATGCTTGAACCTAAGTTGATCTTATATCCGAATATAATCTGAAAACAACTCGTACTTAAAATATAAATCTTATTTATCATCATAAATATCTACACAGTACATTTATAATTTTTCTGTATTAATAATTTTTAACAGTTTTGCATATCAGAAAAGCTACAAATTTTTAGTTTTTTTTTTAATGTGGAAGCTTTTACACAATTGTTTTGCACTAAAAAGAAATTTTCCAAGAAAGGAGTTCAGTTACCATCCACATTATACATTCCGTTTGCGGTGGAAATGCAGAAAATGCGATTCAATTATTATAACTTGCCATCATGCAGAAGCTTACTTACATTAATTAATGCTAAGATGATCTGCTACATGATTTTTTTTCTTTTCGTGGCGGTTAGAAATTTGTAAGCATCTCAGGAGGCTTTCCACCTTGTGAAATGGAGTTGGTGGTTTTCAATATGCGGCACTGTTGGTAGCGTAGAAATTAATGATAGTGTTTTCAAAATCACTGTCTGGGCGCCTCTCCAAATTGTGGAGTACTTGCCAATCACTCTTCGGCAGAGAAGTTCATGGAATTTTCAGGTCTTAAGGAACAACAACAATGAATTAACTACATGATGTACTTTTCTCTCGTTTAAGTATTATTTGATTTAATCATGTATTTAGGCATTGAGTTTTGCCTAGACTGAGGATCCTATTTTTTCTCCTTATATTGAATGGATCTCTTATCTTTGAAAACAAAATTCTTAACAATTATGTTCTCATACAGTTAGCTCATAACCTTACCTCTAACCTTTATCTAATTCTAATTATCATATTCATACCAACTTTATGAACTAAAACATGTCATTAAAGACTATATTAAACATGTGAAAACATATCTAGAATACTATCACATAAAGAGTACATGGAACACAAATACATAAATGAAAACAAGCCTAATGAGTTTCCAACACCTATAAAAGTAATCTAGTAATTAAACAAAGAAGATGTATTAACATTAGATACGGCATCACCTAATTGAAAAAAAAAAGTGTATCTAATATCTTCTCCAAAATCTATGTTATAAAGAAAATTAAAGCCATAAAAACCGGTTGACTAAATTGATCTGATCCAAGTATAAAATTATTTATCAGGGAAAATCACGACGTCGTATCACCTTACTAATCACATGATTAAATTTGGATTATTGAGGCTTAATATCATATATCATATGGTGAGACAAAATCTGTAGTTAGATGAACAACCACTGATAAACCAAGTTTTATATTATTGAACAAAAGAAAACATAGAAACAATGTAGAACAATTTGGGAACATACGGCGTGGACATCATATTATTATGGTACCGAGGAGGAGAACTGAGATTCCACATCAAATTTTATATATCTGAGTTGTTCTTGATGCAGTCAATACGTTTATTATTTTTATTAATGGATTTCATTAATGTTCATACATAAAACTATGATATAATTAAACAATGCTTAAATTTTCTCTCTATTCTAATAATATAATAGACGAGAATACGTAGAGAACATGAAATATGCTATTTTTTTCTTTTTAATTAAGTTGGTGGCATGATGTCATGGTTTTCAACTAATCTAAGTTTATTTTACACTAACGGTGAGTTCCTGTCTAATGTGACATATTTTGTCCGATTGTCGGCCTATCAATATAGCGGGAATATTGGTGGGTGTTTTCTTTCTCTCATAAACGGTGCTTCCTTGGAATTGTCCTTTGATTCTTGCGCAATAATATATATAAAAGTTTTAATTAAAAAAATTATATATATAAAAGCTATTTGCTTATAGTCCCAATATTCTCCAAATTTTATATTGCTGGGGACGTTCCTTTCCTTTTTGCCTTTTCACTTTTTTTTCAGCCAGTTGTTTTTTAAACTCTACTTTTACACATCAAATCTTCTTTTGTTATTTTGTTTTATGAAAAAGCAAATATTCCTTTTAATTTTCATATCCACAGATTAAAATTTCATTTATAAATACATCAAAATAATACTTAAAAATCAATTTATAACATTAATTTTGTTTTTTAAATTAATTTGATGTCATGTTTAAAACTAATTTCATGTAGTATTAATTAGTATTGAAGGATCATTTTAATATATTTATAAATGAATGACAAATAAATGACTAATTTGATTACGCTTATACTTTTAAAGGACTAAAATAAACACTTAATCAATTATGAAAAGAAAATTATTACACAGACTGACTTATTCTTGACTGGATGAGTTTGGAAGACGTGATAGGGTGTTTTATTTTTATTTTTACCCTGCTTGAAATAAAAACCTATAATACACCTGTTATTGTTAAGCCCCGGTTCAGTTTTCTCCAGATATGTAGCACCACTCTTTATGAAATACAGGATCCAATTATTTTGAGTTTGGAGTATTTTAATTTGAAACTTCTATGTTTAAATTTCATTTGAAAACGGATATGGTAAGATTTATCAGAAATGTATAATTCTTTTTTTTTTTTGACAGGATCAGAAATGTATAATTCGAAGAAGAAGATATAATTCTTTTTTTTGACAGGATATAAAAGTAGATAATCATTAAAATATTACTATATATCTGCTAATATGAAGACGTGTGTAATTTTCCTACAAACATTTATCTTCTATAGTAGTGATATTCTTCTATAATTAAAGTATTATTAACTTTTGAAATATTTACTTAAATTTTAAGAGAAATTATTTATCAATTAGTCAATATATATGCAAAGAAGAAGAATAATAATGAATAAATGGAAACAAAAGTAGATACTTATTAAAATATTGCTATATATCTAATATGAAGACGTGTGCAATTTTCCTACAAACATTTATCTTCTATAGTAGTGATATTCTTCTATAATTAAAGTATTATTAACTTTTGAAATATTTACTTAAATTTTAAGAGAAATTCTTTATCAATTAGTCAATATATATGCAAAGAAGAAGAAGAATAATGAATAAATGAAAACAAAACTAGATAATCATTAAAATATTGCTATATATCTGCTAATATGAAGACGTGTGTAATTTTCCTGCAAACATTTATCTTCTATAGTAGTGATATTCTTCTATAATTAAAGTATTATTAACTTTTGAAATATTTACTTAAATTTTAAGAGAAATTCTTTGTCAATTAGTCAATATATATGCAAATTACAAACAATTAAAAACTATCAACTCAAGTAAATCAAATTTAAAGTAGATTAAAAAGAAGTTTAGGGTAAGCCAATTTGTCATTACCCTATTCATGTCCACATTATTAATGAGTCATAATTTTACTATAACTAGCAATTAGATTAGAATCTTTACCGTATACATTTTGGTTTGACAACATACATATAAATTTTCAAAGAATGCACAATCACTTAAAGGTAATTAATCTCTTTTAACTAAAAACATGAAGATGACAAATACTGTAGCAAGTAAAAGACAACAAGTGAGTTTAAATTTGGCCCACAAATTTCTTGAGTGAGATTAATTATAATTTGGAGCCACAGATTATAATTGTCATTAGTTCTCTAACTCATGAAAATCCATGGTTTAGAATACTGAGCCACAGTTATTGATTTGTTATCTTTTGTTTTGCTAAATCAGATCTATTAGTAGATATCACCTGTCTACTAGTTGATCATGTTGTCTGCCCTACAGAGTATGGTTCGGATCATCAGCCAAGGCAATAATTGGTACCTCTTACTCATACCACTGTAGGCAGTTGCAGCAAATGAGTTAGTTTTCCTTGGAAAACATTTATGGCATATTCTTTTGAGGTTAATTTTGATATATTGTCAATATAATTTTTTTTATATTATCAACTAATTATATATATCATATGTGTGATTTTAGAAGTAGTTATTGTAAGAGTTAAATATTTTTACAACTATGACAATGCATGATTGATTAATGGTGTAACAATATTTTCCACTTACCATGCATATAAATTAAATCATATTCCTTTTGGCTTCATATAAATTTTTTGGAGTGAATTGGCGCAACTTGTAACAACATCTATCCTTACGTTGAAGGTTTTTCTGTTTTCCAACCGTGAAGGTTAATTAATTAGCTAGCTTTTAATAATAATAATATAATAAAATGCTTTTTTTTTTTGTAATATAGGAGATTTTTATTGAGATTTATGTAGGGAATTTATAAAATAGGATGTGTAGAATCGAAATGTCAACCTTAAACACTGCGATCCCCTGGTGACTAAAGGAGGTGCTACTAGGCTATAAGGTCATTGACGAAAAAGAAAGAAAAACTTGTCTGGGGTAATTTTGATCTTGTAAGAAAATAATCAATAAAGACTTTAGTAGAAAAAAGTTAATTAAATGAAAGATAATTTGATTAAAAGCAATAAAGCATATAAAAACGAGCTATGTTTTGAAATTTTGAAGATGATGATGTGGAGTTGTTGATAATGGAGTAATTTGGATGAGAAAACCTATTAAAAATGAATTTATTTTCAATAATTATATTAAAATTTAATTTTAATAATATTCTTTTGAGTATCAACATATTTTATATTTAACATCTGAATAAGATGAAATTTATATTTATTTTATAAATTTAAATATGATTTCTAATTACTTTCTAACCACTAATATTATATATAACCCAAATTATTAAATTTAAATAGCTATCATTTAACATAAATATAATTATCTCAAACTTTATATTGAAAAATGTTTATATTAAAGGAAAAATTAGATTAAATTGTTGCGCGATGAGAATGGTCACTAACTGATGGGACTTGGCGGGTGTGGCTACCAATCTTGTGATTGAACTCTTTGCATTAAGGCAAGGGCTAAGTATTCTATGAGATAATAACTATAGACTGCTTCTTTTTAAATTAAATTTCATGGATGTTTTGTGTTTAATGACAAAATAAATTCTTCATTTTTATCCTTGTTTCATCATCATCAATGATATACAAGAATTATCATAGAAAAGTTGAGAAGTTTATTTATTACACAATTTATGTGAGGATAATAATTGTGTTGATTATCTTACTAAGTTCATTACATCTAATTAATAAAGTTCATCTCTAGATTTAAAACTCGCCTCTTCTAAATTTGTCGTTCTTGTTACTAGTTGGCTATATGAGAGTTTTATTTATTATTTTTTTAATAATAAAAAAGATTAGATTAATTATATTCTCTTATTTATCTTTTAACAACAAGAGTAGGAATCTAAAAAAAAAAGAAACAAGAGTAGGAATCGATTGATTGCGCATGGGAGGGTGTCTGGTACCTGAGTAAATAGTGAAAGTTTGGTTCCTTTCGTTGGTATGGTGGTTCAAAATTTGTCATGGACCTCACAAACAAACAAACCTCATCAATAGTGAGTGTTTGGGTTCCCCTTTCTTAGAAAATGTTGGCCCCGTCGGCATCGACAAAATGTGAATTTTATATATTTTGATTTAAACAAAGAAAACCATTTTGTTCCTCATTATCCTAATCATGAATTCACATCGTGTTTAATTTGTTTCAATTTCTCTTTGTGATTTTTTTATTTAAATTTATAAAAATATTACCTAATTTTATTTTTTTAATAAAATAGTTAAATACTTTCACCGAAATCGCCTAATTATGAGCATATATTGATAAACCAAAATTCATTAGGGTAATTCACCGAAAAAAAAATCATTAGGGTAGTGTTAAATATCTTTTACTTGGTATAAGAGCAACGATATATGGAACCTTACACAACTCGATCTGATTATTTCTTAGAAGTTAAAACTATTTGCTTCTTATCATCAGTAGTTATCAGTATCACTATCCCAAAAAAATAAAGGAAAGAAGAAAATAGGACCAAAGAATTGTTAATTGTTGTACAACTTTTTCTTTTTAGCATTTGTCTAAATGAAACACTTTTAATCACCACAGGCGCCAACCTATACCAAGCATATATAGCGAGTTGGTCTCTATTTCTTATTATTGCGTATCACCATCCAAAAAAAAAAGGGAAAAGAGGAAATAGGACCAATGAGTTATACATCATGCACATCATCTCATACATCTTATGTTTATGTGAGGTGTTAGAATTAAAATATAAAAGTACAAAAAATAAAATAAAATAAATTATAATTTGATAATAAAAATTGTGTCTGTGAAATAATTTATGTATAAATATGTCTCTTTATTGTTATTCATGAAACACTTTCAACCATCCCAGCGCCGACCTGCTATGCACATATAGCTAGTTGATATATACTTATTGTTGCATATTGTCACATCAATATCAATAACTTGATATACAAATTAAAACAAAACAAAAGGAATGAAATAAAGAAATAAATTGTGTATGCTGTCTCTTAGGAGAAAACTCTAAAAAACTTTATTTATTAACTAATATATCTCAAACACTTGGTATTAATAGGACCACCAAACTATTGTGCAACCTTTCTATTCAAGTTTTGTGTAGCTTGTCCTTCATGAAACACTTTCATCCATAATTGCTCTCCTTAATTAATGGTGGTCTATTGTGAATATATAGGTTAATCGTATTTTTCTATATGAACAATTTCTGACATCAATATGAATAACTTGGTAAATAAAATAGTTAAAAGATGAATGTACTCGATTTGGATACTTTCATCTTTTCTCTTATCACAGACATTTTGATTTTAGAATAAAATAAACTTTTGTGTAAAAATATGAAACTGTAAAATAAACATTTAACAAAAAAAAAAAAAAAAAAACGGTGTAAATAATACAAGTCTTCTTTTAGGATGAGGATCACATGTCTCTCATTTCCAATCCCTTTCTCTGTCTCCCCATTTAAATTCTACAAAATGTTTTAAATTTAATTACATGTTTTCTTCTATTCTTGTTTTATTTTAATTTATTTTCTACTTAATAGAATTTAAGTACAAGGACAAGGAATATGACATGAAATGGAGACAAGTGATCATAATCTCTTCTTTTATAAATATTATGTCCATTTCTCTCTTAAAATTATAAGAGCATGTTAAGAGTGGAATAAAAGAAAAAGAAAAATCTAAATACCTCGCTTGACAAGGTAGCTTAGGTGCAATTCGGAAATCTTCTACTTCTATCACCTTTTCTCACCTTAAGAATTTTATGGAATCAAACATTAAAAAAGGTGCTAAAGGATTAACTAAGAGTGAATTTGTAAATAAAAAATAAAAAAGCAAATGAAATGATTATTTAATTCAAATATTTGGACTAAAAAATTACATCGATCGTTTTTTTTATTAAATAACTATATGGTATCAAATGTTTCCTGCGGCTAAATTTAGAGAACTTGTTTTAATACTGTTATGAATATATACGTGTTGATATCTAATTTTGTTCATAAAATTTTTGTTATTTAATCAAAGTATTAATACTTAATTTTATTTGGTCATTCAAATTTTTTAATTCATAATAAAAAAACACAAAAGAGAGAGAGATAAAAAAAAATGAAAGTTTTTAAACTTGAAAAGATGAATGAAAATTCAAAAGATAAAAAGAAAAATGAAAAAGAAAAAAGAAGAAATTTGAAAAAACTAAGGTGTCTTTATTATATCATAAAGTTTCACATTGAAGAAGTCATGTTCTTTCTCCATCCCCTCTTCCTATATAAAGGGGTGGTTCTCAATGGTTTTGATATAAAAAAAAAATTACACCTTTAAGCTTAATACTAAGTATAAGAGTTAGAAAAAATTATACTCTTGAGCTTAATACTAAGTATAAGAGCTCGATGACTTTAGTAAATTTTTTCTTGAAGTGAGTTGCTTTTCAATGTTTGATTTGAAGAGAACGTGTAGGGTCCTGTGCACTAACTTTTTTGAGCATATCATTTTTTATACATCTTGGAGGTAAGTTTGCTTATTTTTTCTTGTATTATTATCTTTTATTTTATACACGTGTTATTTATTTTAACTTATTTATTTATTAGTTTGGTTTATTTATTTATTTTGTAAACTTTTTTGTTTTAAAATTAATTCAATAATAAATTGAGATTAGCTGAGTTGTGAGAACTTGTTAATCCTGTAACTTTTAGAATCATCTAAGTTATGACAGCTTGATGATTCGAACTTTTTTCTAAACATAAAAAAAAAAAGAAAAATGAGTTTTCAAAATAAAAATATTTTCAAAATTAAAAACAACCAACTCACAATTATTTTCTAAAGAACTATGTAACTTTGAGTTTCTCATTGCACATGGGGATACGTAGGAATAAAATCTTTATTCTGTCAAGCCAATTTTTTTTATAATGTTTTGTTTCTTTTCCTTTTTTATAGTTACATTGTTTTTTAAAAAAAGCGTAAAATAAATACTTTTGAGATTATTAAAATTTGTACAACTAACTTAAGGTACCGTTCCTAGAACGGGCAGTATAGGGTGCTAACACATTCCTTACCTGTAATCGACTCCCGAATCCAAACTCATTTTTTAAAAGACTAGTTTTCTTAATTAAAATGATTTTTCTAATGTTTTCTCAATTTAAATAAACATTGGTGACGACTCCATTGATTTTCAAAATTTCATATTTTTCGGTCATCTTGTCACGATCCCGGTTATGACAGCTGGCGACTCCACTGGGAAAATTAGAGCATCAAGCCTATTATTGTTAATTGTGCAAATTATTAATAATTTCTATTTAATTTATTTTACCTTTTTTTTATTTTCTTATTTGTTTGTAAATAGATTTTAGGGAAAACTCTAAAAAAACTCCTTGTATACGTCATGTGCACTTTGGTCATGTTACGTAAAAAATGTGCAAAAATGACTTGTTACTTTGCGTTTTGTGCAAAGAAGTACAAAATGGTAACAAACGTTACATTTTGGATAGAAACGTGCACGTGTGTGTCTGAATTTCGGAGTGCCAAACGTGGTCTTCTTCAACCTCTTGCCTAGCTAAAAACCTGCAAAAATGGGGGTGAAAACCTACAAAATTGGGGGTTTCAATTTCCACACGCGAATCTCAGGATTTAGGGCTTGAAAATTTTGAAATTTCAATTTTCGGTGTCCAATCTCAGAAACCCAGATCCAAAACAGAACCCCCAAAAACCCATATCCACATCGCGCGAACCACCACCACGCACCACCGTTCTAAGCCACCACCGCACACTATTGTTCCAGATCTGTAACCCACAAGCTCCGTCGCGTCGCCTAGATCTGCCATCGATTCCCCAACCACGTTGCACCCATTGGTCTCTACCATCCATATGACCCATTGTCTAGCCGTCCCATCGCATATCCCCCAGATGAGTCTCTACTCTGGGGTTTCAAGGTTTGTTGGCTTAGAGCTATGGAATTCTAAGGTTTTCAGACGAAGAAGAAGAGGAAGATGAAGACCGTGTTTGGCACTCCGAAATTCAAACACGCAAGTGCACGTTTCCATCTAAAATGTAATGTCATTACCATTTTATACTTTTTTGCACAAAACGCAAAGTAACATATTTTTTTTGCATATTTTTGAAGTAAGAGGACCAAAGTGCACATGACATATAGTACAAGAAGGTTTTTTAGCGTTTTCCCTAGCTTTTATATAGTACTTTTATGTAAATATATGCTAGCATTATTATTATTATTTTGACATGATATGTTTTAATATTTTGTTCTTAATTGTTGAAACCCTAGGGTAGAAAATTATTGGTTGGTTGTTGTCTATATGTTCTATTTGACTATTATTTTTGCAGGATGAGGTTAATTCTTAAGATTATGGAGGTTTGTATGCTCCCAACACCCACTGCACCTACACGTTTATCACACATATTCAAATGGGGCCTTATACCTGGGTCTGAGTGAAGCTTAAGTTAGGTAGAGGTTGCGTAATGGTAACCATTTTAGATGTATATCTTGTTTAGTTATCACGAAAACCTCATCTACACTGTGCCTTTTTCATGAATGTCCCACGCCTAGTGGTTTACCCACTGTTTGTGGTCAACATTTTGAAATGAGACTTAGCTCTAGAGACCTTTAGAATAGTAGAGTCACCCAATGAAAGTTCTCTCAAATCCAGGACCCATAGATCATTAAGATAGAATTCCTCAAATTTAAGGCAATTCTTTAGGACACAAAGGGAACGTACTTCTTCTTTATTGGCCTATTTCTCATGTAATTCATCCATGCATTTTTTTCTTATGGCTTGCATTTTCCTAGCATTCTTAAAAATAAAAAAATAAAAAATACATCATATTGCATTTTCATGGCATCCTTAGTTTTTTTTTTAAAAAAATGATAGAAATACATCATCTTACATTATCATGACATTCATAACGTTCTTTTTTTTTAAAATAAAAATTTCATCTGCATAAGTAGTCAATACTTCGCATACATGCATGTTGCTAGTTTTGGTTAGTCAATACTGATAATTACATATTCATATCATGTTTTCCCGAGCAGAAAAGTAGACACTATAGCAGGAAAGCAGCTTCTGCGACACCCTTACAAGACTCGTTCTCAGGCTAGGATCATGGATGAAAACTCAAAAGCTGAAAGATGAGGTGAACCAGCTCAGAGAACAAATGTCCAAGATGATGGAGATGCTACAATCCATGGAAAGTAGAAGGAACACAGATGGGAATCCCTCAGTTGTGAACGAAGGACATCCGGCCACACTTATTCACCCGCCCAGTTTCTGTCCAACCCCTATGCAATATCAAGGCTTTAATCCTCAAGGAGTTATGGTACCGCTCACCATTCAACCCTCAATCACCAGTTCTCAAGGGACCCAAGTGCCACAATTCCCACCATATGGCCTCCCTCCTGCCTATGCATCACCATTAACCACCAATCCCCCTGATAATAGTGTGTCAGTAGTGATACCAACTTCAAACTCGCTGAACACTACTCAAACCCAAGTCACTAGGTCGAATACTAACAAAACCCCACCAATACAACACTTATTCCCCTTTTTTATACCATCATATGGTTTTCCTTCCAGCTTTGTACCATCACAGGTTACTAATCTCCCGGATAGCAACATGCTTACTTCCAATTCATTGAGCACAACCCAACCACATGCCAATGGAACCCTTCTGGTGCAACATTTTGTCCCCACTTTCATATCACAATACTCACTGAATTCTTCTACTGAAAACTCTCAGTCCAAAGAAAAATTGGAAACTTTAGAAGAGAGATTACGAGCCATTGAAGGAGTAGGCAATTATGGTCTCATGGATGCTACTGAGCTTTGCCTTGTCCTGGGAGTGGTGATTCCTCCGAAGTTTAAAATCTCAGATTTCGACAAATATAAAAGGATCACTTGCTAAAAGAACCATTTGACCATGTACATCAGCAAGATGGCTTCGCATGCTCATGATGACAAGCTTTTAATCCACTTCTTCCAAGATAGTTTAACTAGGCCAACTTCGAATTAGTACACACATCTTGAGTGTGCCCATATAAGAAGTTTCAAGGATTTAGCTGATGCCTTTGTAAGATAGTATAAATACAACATTGACATGACATCAAATAGAATGCAACTACAAAGCATGTCTAAGAAGGATGTTGAGACCTTCAAGGAATATGCTCAAAGGTGGAGGGAAATAACTGCACAAGTAGAACTCTCTTTGTCAGAGAAAGAGATGGTTGATATGTTCACCAATACACTTCACGTGCCATTCTATAATCATATGATTGGGAGTGTGTCATCAAATTTTTCAGATATCGTAATAATTGGTGAAAGGATTAAAAGCAAAATGAAAAAGGGAAGATTGCATTAAATGAATGATGGGCTAGCAAGTATGGAAAAATGTTGAACCGGTTAAGGGTCGACTTCAGGTCGAATGAATCAAATGGGTTTTCAAAAAAACTCACGGATGACAACGACTACCTAAACAGAAGTCTAGTAGGCAGTGTCAGATGTTTTTAAGCATGCTTATCTGTGATAGGAGCGAATGTTTGGAGTGGTCAATCAAGGGCAACCTTAGAAAGTTCAACTTAGTGGTGATTTATTTTCTAACCATTGTGAAGGAACAATATCTTGGAGTTATGCAGTACTAGGAAATTTCTGAGTGATTGATATTCTGATTTGTTTATCAAGTTGTTACCATGAAATGATGGTACCGACCCTATGCTTGTTCAATTATTCGGGTTTTGAACTTATGTAAACTTTCTTGAACCATTAATGTAATGGATTTGCATGGATCTCAGCATATCTTGTTTCATTTTCCTATGTTCTTGGTACTCATGTCCTTGTCATATCTTTCTTGTCATTCTTTTCTTTCCTTTGCTTGCTTTCTTTTGGTCCGGATCTTATGAGACTCTCATGCTAGAAAAATTTTGGTGGTCATGAAGTCCATGTGTGCAGGTATTCTTTGCAAAAACAAAAAAAAAAGACTAAAGGAAAGGTGAAAGAACAACAAAAAGAAATGGAGTAAATAAGTAATCACTTGGTGTGCATTATGTAACGCCTTGACTTTTGGAAAAATGTCCTTCATGTCCCGAATGTACTGGTTGATGTTTTTTAACTTTAGAATAAATGACGGTTGTGTCCTTTTTGTGCTGTTTGTTATTTTTCTGTATGAATTACTGCTTTATATTACTGTCTGTTATTTTATTTAAACTTTTTGTGTGATTTGCTCCGGGACAGGAAAATAATATTTTTCGGTAGGAAAATCTTATTTTAATTATTCTGAGTTTGGGGATCTTACTAAACCCAATTGAATGATACTTAGTAATCTTTTAATTTTTAGGATTTTATCTTGTGAAATAAAATAATTTTATATTATTATAATATTATTTTATTAGTCAAGACAAATAAGCGATAATGGACCCGGAAATGTTTTGTGGGACCCACGTTTAGTAAAAGCTTAATAGGATTAGTAGCTTAATTAAGCATCATTAGTGGTGGAACATTCAAGAACATGTGACTAAGCTTAATGACTAGGCTTAATTAGTGACTAAGCTTGATGACAAGGCTTAATGACAAGGCTAGGATTAACCAATGGGAGCAAAGCTTGGTGATGAAGTCTTAATCCTCACCCTTGATCAATTCTAAGGCTAGGATGGAGCCAAGCTAATGGACACCTCTTGGTCCTTTGAAGTCTACGGCCATTCACTCATTCAAGGTCATTCTTCACTTAATTTTCATGCATTTTCTCTCTTCTCTCTCTTCCAAATACACAAAACTCCATTGTTGTTTCCTTGTGAAGCATTCGGCCAAGAACCCTAGTTCGCCATCCATCCATAAAAAATTTCTTCTAACCAACTTTTCTAAACCTAAACACAATCCTAAGAACATCTCTAGTTGAGAGTTTTTGCAAAATCTTTCATCTTGGACTTGAAAATCTACTTGGGAGATTTTACCTAGAAGGTGAAGCTCTTTGTTTTTCATTTTTAAATTATTTTTCAAAGTTCTAAGCCATGATTGATCCATGGTTTAAGCTTTCTTTCATGGTTATAACTTGTAGAATTTTTATTTAAGCTTGATAGGTGTCTTGGAAGGTGAAAACCGAAACCCTAAGGTTGAGTGAAAGAGTGTTTGTTTTCACTTAAGGTAAGAGGAAGACTTAATCTTATCATCCTTGGGTGGTGGTAAGAAGATGGAATTGTTTGTGTTTGTAGAATCCATAAGGATTCATTGGTGTGTTTGATTTAATAGCTTTCCTATTTGTGATTTGTATTAATATGCATGTCTACAAGCTTTAAAAATATTGTATGTGTTAGAAATGCATGGATAATTAGTAGGATGTGAATAATATGCTAAGGTTTGCATGAGTGTTCCAAAGAACACAAAATCAAGGCTCACGACCTCAACCAAAAAGGAGAACCAAAATGTTCTCAACAATTTTCTAAAAGATTGATTTAATTGACTTAGGTAAAAGAACAAAATGCAACATGTTTTAGAAGAAGAAAAATGATCCAAAGATCAAATATTAAAGTTTTGACAAATTCGGCCAGCATGCCTAAGTTGAATATTTTGATTTCTAAAATTAATTTTTCAACAAAGGTTAGGTAATGATGTTAAAAGGAATTTTATTACAATGAGTTGTAAGGAATAAAAATGATTAGAGTAAGTTTAAGGAGTTAAAACTAGTGATTTCAATGGTTAAAAAGAAATACAAGCTTTTGAAAAATTCTAACATATAGCTCATATTATATTTTGAAGCATGTTAGTGATTTTCAAAAAGTTAAATTATACGGTTAAAAATTAAGTAAAAGGAATTTTTACAGAAAAATTAGGAAACTATTATTATAAGTTTCTAAACAAAATACTATCAATTTTTAGTAAAAACGGACAAATAAGATAGAAAAGATGTCCAAATGACAGTATACGGTATGAAAAATTATTCTACGTAGTTTAAACGTACTAAATATTATTTCTGTTTATTTAAACAATAATTTTTAAGGAATTCGGATAAGAAAATAATTTAAAAATCTTACACGATTGAGAAAACGTTTAAAAAATAGCATGCTATTTTAAAAACAGCAAAATATATTTACGCGATTTAAAAACGTTTGTAAAAGCGACGAGATTTTGAAAACGCGATAAAATTTCTACGCGATTGACAAAAACAACAAGTTTTTACTGTCAGGCCAAAGTGGTGGACCCGGACAGATGGTGAAATAGTATTACCAGGTGGGTGCATACTGTATATATATGCGATTTGCCAATGAGGGCATATTCGTAATTTTTGCCAGTGAGGGCATATGGTGAAACAGTATTGCCAGGTGGGTGCGTACTGTATGTATATGCGATTTTCCAGTGAGGGTATTTTCATAATTTTTGCCAATAAGGGCATATCTGAAATTTTTATTATGCATTGAGTCATGCCAATTTTGGTGGATTGATTGACAAGGTGAATAACATCGTGTTGTCGATGTGATAAGCTTAGTGTTGTTCAACTTGAATGAACTTGGAGACATTAGTGTGCAGATTATTCCATTTGTGGAACGCTTGATCGCTCCTCCTGCCGTGGTAACTGGTAACACACTAATGGACTCGACACGCACTATACTTAATCAAGATCTTGTGAAGTCTATTAGTACAAGCTTGTAGTGACACGACGTATGACAGTGTGCTACACCACTATGCTATTTCAGTGGGCTATAGACGCAACGTGTGACAGCGCAATAGTTATGGGCGGTCGACGGTACTAATAGATTTTGCGGGGTCATTCTCTCTGATGTCTATATTTTTAACTCCATGGAGTAGGGTTGAGTCACATCTCATATAATTATGATTTATACATTTTAAGGTTTTTATTTGCTCTATTTTATCTATCTGTATTATTTTATTTATCTATATCATTATTTATCTGTACCATTATTTGTCTGTGCTATTTTGTCTATCTGTACCACTATATATTGTTACATTGCATTCTGTGTTACATTATATCTGAGTTATCTTGTATTTTATTTATGCTATTATAGAATGCTATATTGTATGAATTGATATTCTTGTTGTATTATCGTTTTCTTATTTACCATGTTTGTGGTGATATAGATTGTCTTACCTCTTTATTGTATGTGCTTTTGTATTTTAAATTATATGGTAAAGAGTTTGAGGAAGAAGAACAGCCTCTTGAGTGTGAGTACCCTGAGGAGGAGGAAGATCAGCAAGCCGAAGATCAGTTCTACGATCAAGAACCATCCGATCATCCATATCATTTGGATTGATTGTGTGGATATGACGCTACCAGGTTTCTTTGGGTTTGTGCAACTGGAGTTCCATGGAGGCTCTGAAGCCTGGCGTCTGCGAGAGGATCGTGATTCGGTGACGTATGTAGGACGTTTGACGGTGACCATACGTACTGAGTTTAATGGAGTACCGATCTTTTCTGCCTTGCTATATCTACATGTGGAGTTGCCGCTATCTCTTAGGCGTCATTGGGGTGGTATGTTTGATGCGCCTAGTGAGATTAGCAGCGTGTCGACTGCACGGACCCGTGTCCGTAGAGGGTCGAGGCATCCTGGATATCTATCACCTGAAGTTTCATCTGAGAGTGATCCTTTAGAGGGCTAGATATTTATGATGTGTACTTGGGCGCGTCTGCGTTTGTATATATAAACCTTTTACTGCTTTGTTTACTGTTCTGTTTTAGTTTTAAGTATAGGTAGTTGTACATTACTTGTATAATCTAAGATGAAACCATATGTATATTATGTGTGATGATAGTGAGCTTATTTTATGTTCTGTGTTATTTTATCTCGTAATATTCTGTTTAATCGGAAAAATTTTACAACCCGTATTATTATATAACAAATGTTTTACAACTTGGGTAGATTTTATTTATCTTTCTCTTATTTTCTTTTTAAATGTGACATCCCCACAAGGGTGTTACACATTATCCTTTTGTCTCTAAATTAAAATTTTTAAAAATAAAGCATTAAAGATTTGAAATGAAGATTGACCATCTTTCTCTATCTTTCATAAGAATTCATCTTTTCTCTCATTGTCTCATTTTGAACTTGAAAGTTTTCTTCAATAAACCTTGAACAATTATCAACCCTACATTAGGGGATAACACAAAACAAATGTTAATTGTCATAGTGACTATTTTGAAGTATAATGAAAAAAAAAGAAATGACGAAAAGGTGAAATGGGCATAAAGTAAAAAAAAAAAAGAAAACAATAAGAGAAAAGTGTGTTTGAAAGCGTAAAAATAATTGGCAAAGTTTAAGTTTGAACACAGATCCTTGGCCTTATTTAACCTTTAAAATATTTGTTTGAGTCTTATATCTTTCATTTCATAACTACTAACCTTGGCCACATTACAGTCCTTAAAAAGTTCATTCTGATCAATGAATGATTGTCTTTATTTTCACAAGTTTTAATTTTGAGATAAAAGGTTGTGCTTATACAAGTATCTAGTTCATTGCTCCTTAAGAAAAAAAAAGAGTTTGTATGCTGAAAACCCACAAGGGCGGTCTAAAAAAAAGATGAGAAAAGAAAATATGAAAAAAAAAGAGATTTACACTAGGGCAAGTTTTTACCTTGTTCAAGATGGCCTTACATTGTGGCAAATCTTTTGGTTCAATCTAGCCCTACACTGGGGCAAATCTTTTGGTTCAATCTGACTCTACATTGGGGCAAGTCTCTACCTTATTCAATTCGGCTATAAACTGGGACAATTTTTATAGTTTTATTTGGCTTCACACTTGGGGCCAAAAAAAAAAAATTCTTAAGTTCCCCACACTGGGACAAATTTTGTTACCAAATAGCCTACACTGGGTCAGCTTTGTTCTCAAATAGTTTACCCTGAGTCAAATTCTTTTTTTTGATACCTTACACATGGATAAATTTTTGTAAATACTTGATAAAAGAATGATCACGATCTCCAATTGTTGAGTAAGGATCAATCACATCCAAACTGAGGCAAAAACTCCCTGGCTTTCTTGCTATTCCACTTCTTGTGTCTTTATCTTTTGTAAATACCCTTTATGTAGTTATACTCCCAAAATTAGTCAAGAAGTTACTCAGTTAGTAAATCTCTTTCCAGTTGTACTTTTGAATCCACGCGTATCTGGTATATCATGCTTCAGGTTTGGTGAACATGAGTACAATGATATAATTTAACCATATGATGGTAGTCTCTTGTTGAACAACTCAAGCCAAAGGAGCTCCAAATTTCAGTCAATAAAGGAAATGACATCCTCAATGGATAATTTAGATTGAAGTGTGTCCGATGGAAATAGGAATATTTGGAGGAAGAAAGCACTAGCTAGAGAAATTTGAACAAGATGAGATTGACAATGATCCCTTTTGAATATGGGTTTGGTTGGTCAAAGTTTTCCAAGAAGCATTTGGTTCAAAACTTTAGTAGAAAATGTTTTTGTCAATGAAATTCACTTCTTGGGCTTATGGCTCATTGCACAAAGTTATTGGGCTTAAGGCCCACTGCATAAATTTTTTTGGCTTAAGGCCCATTGTATAAAGTTTTCTAGCTCAAGGCCCTTTAAGAGTATTGATGAGAAAAGAAAGAATAACCAGACAAATCATAAAACAAATTTTATTACTGTTCAACCTTGATCCTGCTATGGAAAAAGGTCCTTAAAGGTTGTGGAACCAAGAGCGACTCAATTAAAGCTCCGATGTGCAAAAAATAAAATAAAATTAAAAATAAAAAAATAAAAAGTTAAAAAATTATTTACTCAATTTGTTCATGAGAATCTCTACAGTAGGACATCTATTAAATCATGCATCATTTCAGGCATCATATACACTGTTCTCAGGCATCATATCCATTGCATCACCATACATCCATGGCACCATGCATTATCTCAGACATCACATGTAGAGTCAACACATATTCTTTTTAGTTGTCAGAGCCTTATACTTATTGTCTTTCTTTCCAAGGCCTTATGCCTATTGCCTTTTCCTTTTCGGGTCCCCGCACCCATTGATAACTCCATAAAGTGTAGTTATTTGTGCCTCATATCTGTATTTCTCAGATTGCTAAAGTCCTTGTATTCATATATATATTTGGAAGGTTTTGAGCTTCTATTTGTTATATCCAATTCTGATACCTTTCCTATATGATATTGAGTAAACTGTGCATATTTGATATGTGATTAAGTGAATTTATATTTGTTACTGATTTGGTATTTTCTCTATCAAAGGAAGGGCTCCAAACAAGATGATATGTGGAGCAATTAAGCTAGAATGGGAAGAGGAAGTCAAATTTACATTTCAAACCTCAACACCGCGGCGTGGCATTTGAATGCCGCAGCATGAGCCTCCCCTGCATCAAAAGTCAGAGGGCTTCGTATATTGAACACCGCGGCATAAGGAAATCAATGTCGCGGTGTGCTTGACCTAATTTGATACGCGCCAGGATGTAGGCATGTTAATGCCGCGACGTGTCTCTGTTTTTCAGAGTCTATAAATAGATTTGTAGTAGAATTTTAAGGAGAGCTCCGTTTTAGTTTCTAGGTTTTAGAGAGGCTGCAGCCTGAATTTCATTTCTGGGCTGATTGGAGGCTTAGGGAGGCTAGGTTGGATGCCATCTTCCTCATGGAATAAGATTCAAGCTTCAAGGATACTATCCATGGATTCCTTTCTCTTCTCCTTTTGTTTCTCTTCTCTTCCCTATCTTTTGAGCATGGTTTTTGATTGTAAATTCGTGTTCATGGATTAGCCAAGTTGTATTTAGGAAATACTTTGGATCTTTCTATGAGTATTGATGTTTATGTTATCTTTTGAGTATCTATTGATGTTTAACTTTATTCTTCCATGTCTATGCTTAATGCTTGCTTCTGTTTGATCAACAATTGCATGATCTTAATTGATGCAAATGAACTAGACATAGGGATTTGTGGAGATGGACATGGTATGGTTGATGCATGTTCGATAAGTTCAATTGGCTTACATGAGTTGATTCACTAACTGGATAGAAATATACCTTTTAGCCATGTATTAGTGTGTGTTTGAGAATAGATCGTTCATTAGTGGGGTTTACACTAGTCCTCATGCAAACATAAGAAACATAATAGATTAGGTAAATGATACCAGGGTTGATCGACCTAGACATAGGCTTTTGACTATATCAGATTCTCAAGCTAAACTAACTAATCATTGATGTTGCTTATAAGGATTGCATATCATTAGTATGAAGTAGAAGGTGAAGAAGGATTCCCTAGATCTCTAAACCATTATCTTTATTGTTTTTATAGTTTAGATTTAGGTTATTTGCATTTTTTTATTTTATATGTTCTTAGATAGGATTTAGCTAAGCTATTGGTTGTTACTTAGTAATGGAAATCATATATCCTCGTGGGAACAAACTTTTACTCTGTATTTGTATTACTTGAACGACCCGTGCACTTGCGGTACACAATTGGTCTAACACCCATCGCTTTCACGGCAAGCCAAGGCCTTATGCCCATTGCCCTTTTCATTTTCAGGTCCTCGCACCCATCGCTTTCACGGCAAATCCAGGTCCTTATGCTTATTGTCTTTTCCTTTCTAGGTTCTCGCACCCATCGCTTTCACGGCAAGCCAGGGCCTTATGCCCATTTCCTTTTCCTTTTCGGGTCCTCGCACCCATCGCTTTCACAGCAAGCCAGGGCCTTATACCCATTGCCCTTTTCATTTCAGGGTCCTGGCACCCATCGCTCTCAAGGCAAGCCAAGGCCTTATGTCTATTGCCTTTTCCTTTCTGGGTCCCCGCACCCATCGTTTTTGTGGCAAGTCAGGACCTTATGTCCACTGCCTTTTCATTTTCGAGTCCTCACCCACATCGCTTTCGCGGCAAGCCAAGGCCTTATGCCTATTGCCTTTTCATTTTCGGGTCCCTGCGCACATCGCTTTCACACAAGCCAGGGCCTTATGTCCATTACCTTTAGTTTCCGGGTCCCCGCACCCATCGCTTTCTCGGCAAGCCAGAGCCTTATGCCCATTTGCCTTTTTAGTTTCTGGATCTTCACACCCATCGCTTTAAGTTTTCTGTCAAGCTTCAGTGGATACCCGATTTCGGAAGCTTTTTCCCTTGCCTACTTTAAGCTTTCTGTCAAGCTTCGGTGGATACCCGACTCCACAAACTTTTTCCCTTTCCTGCTTTAAGTTTTTTGTCAAGCTTCGGCGGATACCCGACTCCGCAAGTTTTTTCCTTTCCCAGCTTTAAGTTTCCTGTCAAGCTTTGGCGGATACCCGACTCCGCAAGCTTTTTCCCTTCCCTGCTTTAAGTTTCCTGTCAAGCTTCGGTGGATACTTGACTCTGCGAGCTTTCTCCCTTTCCTACTTTATGCTTCTGTCAAGCTTCGGCGAATACCCGACTCCTCAAGCTTTTTCCCTTCCCTTTCCTTGTTTTAATGTTCATTGCGCTTTGCATCAATATGCACATTCTATACAAAAAAAAAAAAGAAGAAAAGAGAAGGAAAAAAAAGGAAAACAAAAATTTTCATGGACAAAATTGAATCAATTCATTTGTTTCTCATTTAATTTAAATGTAAAGCAAATAGGGACAGCTGTTGATACCTAATTTTGTCTATAAAATTTTTGTTCCTTAATCAAGGTATTAATACTCAATTTTGTTTGGGTCATTCAAACCTTTTAATTCATAATAAAAAAAATACAAAAGAGAGAGATAAAAAAAATGAAAGTTTTTAAACTTGAAAAGATGAACGAAAATCCAAAAGATAAAAAGAAAAATGAAAAAGAAAAATGAAAAAGAAGAAATTTGAAAAAACTAAGATGTCTTCATTATATCATAAAGTTTCACATTAGAGAAGTCATGTTATTTCCCCTTCCCCTCCTCCTATATAAAGGGGTAGTTCTCAATGGTTTTGACATCCAAAATAAAATTACATCATTGGATTTAATACTAAGTATAAGAGTTAGAGGAAATTATACTCTTGGGCTTAATACTAAGTATAAGAATTCAAGGACTTTAGTAAAAAAATTTTCTTGAAGTGAGTTGTTTTTCAATGTTTGATTTGAAGAGAACGTGTAGGGCCCTGTGCACCAACTTCTTTGAGCATATCATTTTTTATACGCCTTGGAGGTAAGTTTGCTTTTTTTTTTTTGTATTATTATCTTTCATTATATACACGTGTTATTCATTTTACATTATTCATTTATTAGTTTGATTTATTTATTTATTTTGTAAACTTTTTTGTTTTAAAATTAATTCAATAATAAATTGTGATTAGTTGAGTTGTGACAACTTGTTAATCCTATAACTTTTAGAATAATCTAAGTTGTGACAACTTGATGATTCGAACTTTTTTCTAAACATAAAAAAAAAGAAAAATGAGTTTTCAAAATAAAAATATTTTTAAAATTAAAAACAATCAACTCACAATTATTTTCTAAAGAATTACGTGACTTTGAGTTCTTCATTGCACCCGAGGATACGTTGGAGCAGAATCTCTGTTCTGTCAAGCCAAAAATTAATTTTTATAATGTTTTGTTTCTTTTCCTTTTTTAGAGTTACATTGTTTTTTTTAAAAAAAATGGTAAAATAAATACATTTGAGATTATTAAAATTTACACAACTAACTTAAGGTACCTTTCTTAGAATGGACAGTGTAGAGTGCTAATACATTCCCTACTTGTAATCGATTCCCGAATCCAAACTCTTTTTTTAAAAGACCAATTTTCTTAATTAAAAGGATTTTTCTAATGTTTTCCCAATTTAAATAAACATTAGTGGCGACTCTATTGATTTTCAAAATTTCATATTTTCAATCATCTCGTCACAATCCCGGTTGCGACAGTATGTAGAGTGAATTATTAAGTATTTATTAGTTATTTTCATAATAAATACCTAAAAATTTATTAAATATAACTAATGGCTAATAAACTGTTTAACAACTTATTTGAGTGCTAATTTTTTTTTTAAAAAAGATAGCAAAATAATTCTTAGGGTTTGTCTAACAAGAATCCTAAGTATACTAATTTAAAAAGTATAAATAGCAGTATTAAACAAAAATAAAAAACTTAATATATTAAAAATTTTAAAAACTTTACTCTTCAATCAATACTTATTCCTTATTACACTTATTAGCAAAATCCTAATCAATGCCATTTCTATAAGTGCGTATTGTATGCTGACTCTGCTCCTCCAGCGAGCTCAACACCAAGTCATAGGCACCTTACCTAATTAGAGTTAGTCCTAGACTCCATGTTCCACAGTAGTTAAGTAATTATTTAACCTAGTGTTTAACCTAGTGTTTACTGTAAAATTTGTTAAAGACAAATTTCGATTTTAGTTATTACTTTGGAAAGGGAATCTATTTGTTTCAAAGACTCTTAACATATTTGGTGATTTGTGAATCGAATTAATGTCAGGAATTTACCTCGAATTTCATAGAAAGTATAATGAAATACAAGATATAGACAAACAAGATAACAATTGAAAGACAACCTAGTGTTTGAATTAAAATATAAATGAATGCAATTGTTTGTTAGTCGAATTTAACAATAAATGAAATAAAACAAGTAAGAGCATGTAAAATAAGAAACTTATAGTTGCAAAAGAATAAATTCGACTAGAATTTAAATAAAAGCAAAGAAAATGATAAAAATAATAAAGATGCAATGAAATAAACTTGCTTGAAAATTAAAATAATCAACAAAGTAAAGAAAATAATTAAAGGAAAGTAATAAAGATGCAAAAAAAAAAAAAAATAGATGTGCAAGAAAGTAAAATTAACAGAAAGATAAATTTGCAGAAAAGTAAATAAAACAAGTAAAAGAAATCAAATGATTCCAAGAATCACTCGATCAGAAGATGGAAAAAATTGCACGAAATGTAAAGAAATGACTTTAAACTTACATTAAATAGTAAAGATTACATAAATAAAATAGGTGGAAAGTATACTTGACTAATCTCTGTGTGTTTCCTTTAAAGTCTGCAACAGACGTGATATGATTCGTGAGAAAGCTTGTGCAAGTGTTTTCTAACCAACCTAAATGTCTTCACCCTATCAGTATTTTATAAACAAGGGAAGTAGCTGACTTTCTAACTAGATTATGACAAGTTTTCCTTACATAAGTAACTTTCTAATCTAACAATAATAATTGCCTTATTTTTGTATTATAAACTCAAGTGCTATATAAAAACTTTCTAAATTCAAAATCTAATACTTGAATTTAAATTTAAATTTTAAGTGTAACTGTCTTGAGTCTGCCTCTATGTCTTTTGAACTCGAAAAATGTTCTTTGCAAATATTGAAAATTTGCTTATATGTTTTAATTCTTTGCTTCGATCTCAGATGTGATTTCGAACAATTGTCTCTTTTTGTCAAATTAAAACACATCCTTGAGAACTCATCAATTGCCTTCAAGTTATTTTTGACTTGTAAAACTTAGTTAAAACATCTTAATCGAATGAGTTATTTTTTATTAAGCGGTTGAAATTTAACTTATAATTCGTTATTATTAAGGGTATGATATTTGCACTTTTTCTAAACATAATTTTCATATCATTGCCAAAAATTACACTAGATTAATCATAAGTTGAGTTTAGCACAAGTGCGTCTTTTTGGAAATCAAAGCACGTTTGAACGAGTGGAGATGTGTGAAACGCCGTGTCGTGCTGAAAATAAGTCATTTGATTGAGATTTTGCAACATGATTCCATAGTTGGAAAGATGTTGATTGAATCGGATGAGGGTTACTTTTCCCGTGGGTAAAATTAATTGAAAAATATTAAACAACCATATATTTTTTTTTTCAGAATTGTTGTTAGAATAATTTGATATTATTATTGATTTGTGGATATATAAGTGGCCTCCACTAATTTGACTTATCTATCAACTATTTTTTAATCTTGATAATTTCCAATTGAATTCAGTCAATTTGTTTTAACTATGTAGCATTATTCAAATTAATTATGGATGTGGGTTCTAATGATTTTTTTAATCTTTTTTAACAATTAACATTGCAAAATTAATTTTAACAACTAAAATTCAATGAACTTTAAACAAACATAATCAACATAAATTTAAACATATTCGTCTATCCAAATCTCTTTCCAGTTACGACTTGGGGTATTGGATGGGTGGATTTGATTGGTTTTGCCACTTTGGGGTATGTTGGGTTAGGATATTGTTTTCTTTAACCCAACATGTTCACAAGCGAGTTTGGTTAGCGAGTTGGGTTAAATCTATAAGTTAGACACATACAAAAAAATATATATATCTACTATAATAAATGTTGAAATACCAAATAAAAAATTCATTATATATAATAAATCTTAACTAAATTAATATAAATTTTAAATGAGCATAAATCTCAACAAATATATATAATTTTAAAATAAACATACATACATCTTAAAAATACATAAGTCTTAAATGCCATAGTCACATAACCTAATTGATTTGTATTCACTATTGCTTGAGTTACATACACGACATATTTAATATTACAAACAAAATAAAGGACATAGTATCTCATTTTATTATTTTATTAGGTCGTTCAGCTGTGATTCTTTAGAAAAACTATTACTAAACGAGTTTTATACAAAAAAAAGAAAAGAAAATTAAGTAGATTGAGTTTGTGCGTGTTAAATTCTTTTTCAGTCCGCTATTTAACCCATTTTTTTTTTATAAATTTGAGTATTTTTTAACTCAACTCACAAACTTATTCTAACTTACATTTTATAGATTAGGTTAAGTCAAAACCTATAAACTTACGGGTTGACTCAACCCAACTAACATACCCATGATAATTTTTCAATAAATTCTTCTAAAATCATTCTATTGTACCATAATCAACTAAGTTTTTAATTCAACTCATCCAACTGCATCAAGTTTTCTACAATCAAAATAGAACTAATGTTAGGTGATCAAATCTTCATCAATGGGATATAAAGTGAAGAATCATAAATAAAAAGCCAGACATTACGCCTTGATCTAAAATTTTAAGATATTTAATTTATGGATCTTTAAAGTCATAATCAAAAGAAAATTTGTGATATTTTCATATGATTTTTTTTATATAAAAATGAAGATTATCCATGTGTGGAAGTGTTTAGAGTGGTTTTTGACAATAGACAAATTCGAATCTAGATTTCAATTCGGGGAAAAAAATCACTTTCTCAAGAGATTCTATAATACTTCCTGATTTATTTTTAATGAAAAATGTCAAGAATAATTTCGAGTAAGACACAAAGATGTATATATTAATATTGAATTATAACAATGTTGCAGTAGTAGACTTAGTGAAAGAAGAGAAAATAGATAAAGACGCAATGAAAATAACTTACTTGAAAGTTAAAGATTGCAGTAAGTTAAAGAAAACAATTTAAAACAAAAGCAATAAAAGAGCATGAAATGTAAATAACAGAAGTAACGTACTGCAAATTAAATTTGACAGAAAATAAATTACTAAATCATAAATGAAAGCAATTTAAAGGAAAACAATGTAAAAGCAAAGGAAATAGATGTGCAAGAAAGTAAAATGAACAGGAGTATAAAGTTGCAGAAAAATAAGGAAAAACAAGTAAAGAAAAATGATTAAAAGAAATCAATTAATCTAGAAAGAATTACTCGATTAGGAGTATAAGAGAATTTGTAAGAAAGTAAATGACAGGTAGTGCAAATGGACTTTGAATTAAATTTGATTTGAAACTGTAAATTATACAGAAAAGGAACAGGATGGAAACATACTTGACTACCTTCTGTTTTACTCGTAATTGTCAAAGTGACTTGAGAGCGTGTTTAGAAGTGTGTGTAAGTAGAGAATTTCTAACCCCTAAATGCTTCTATCATCTCGATATTTATAGAAATCTTAAGTAACTAGCTTCCTTTACATGATTCTAGCAAGTGTCTAAAACAAAGGAAACTATCTAATCATTGTCAGTAGTTCTCGTGAAGTAACTGTTCAATCTTTGTCAGCAATCCTCATGTTACAAGTAACTGTTTGATCTTTGTCGGTAATCCTTGTATGGTTTGGATCTTACACTCGTAACAGCTGCTAACTTTTGTTTTAAATTTAACTTCTCTTTTATTTGAATTTTAACTTGAATCTTTGAACAGTTACTATCTTCTGGTCAAGATCTTTACTTATGTCTTTAGAAAATCCTAAGTGTAGTTACTAACCTTCTTGGATCTCAATTTTCAAGACTCAATCGAAATATCTGTTTTGGATAATAATTTCGATTCCCACAAGATTAAGGTATGTGTAATTTCATAACTTACTAAATATCCTTTATACTAAGCCTTCAACTACATATCAACATTGTCTAAATCAAAAAGTTTTTTTTATACCAACAGATGCCCCCCCAATATTTATTCTTAATGTATGAGAGATAAATATTATTGTTTTGAGTATTTCTTTTCAATTAGATTTTGACTTAAAAAGCTTTAGTTTACTTTTTGTTAATACTGATATGAGCAAACAAGGAAAGGTCAGGGGGAAAAATATCTAAATTTTAATTTAAAATTTAAATTATTTTCCAACCACAACGTGGCTTCTCTCCCATTAACCAACATTTCCACTTTTTAAGGAAACTTAATCCTAATGATGACTTTTATAGAGAAAACGGCTTTAGCAGTCTTATCATAATGTCAGCTTTTTAATGAGGATAGTGCGCGTCGTTTCCCTCTTTTTTTTTTAAATGCTTCTTAAAGCTAAAAGTGAACTTTACTGACTCACTTTTTCAACTTCCTCATTAAGCTTTCTCTCACTTTGCTCTCTCTCTCTGAACTTCCTTGTGCACTATTATTCCGCTTTGAAGCTTTTCTAGAATTTCTCAGTCTTTTGACTTCCCTTCAAAATGCAAAGACACAATCTTTGGTCAAAATCAGTTATTTGCACCATTTCCTTCCATCATTACACATTCTCTTTTTCTGAAATTACAAGCCTTGGCATCTTTTTCAACCAAAGTTGTCTTAACTCAATAGTCTAGCTCCATTTTTGAGACTGATGAGATGGTGGTTCTGCCAAACTTTGCCACCGCTGCAACTCTTCTAGAGAAAAGAGGTGTTTTGTTTGCCCCGGATCCTTCCACTTACAACTCGGATCTATGGAAGTCTCAGGTAATGATTCATTTCTCCATTGCCAACGAGAAATATGCCTTTTTAGGACCAACCATTCCTCTAAACGACAACGAGTCCATCTCTCACTTCTTCTCGTGTCTAGAAGGTGAAGCCATTTATGCTTTTGGTGTTTCTTTAAAAACTGATTTCTTTGACTCTTTCCCAAATATTTTCATAAGCTCTCCTCCTTCAGGCCCCCAAACCAAATCTTCCTACTTGCAGTGGCTGGGTAAGATCGAAAATGCTAAGTAGGATCGATGAAAAGTTGTTGGTATTTTCAATTTTATTTAGCTTAGTAGGGAGCGCATTGAATACAATGCCCCTATATTATCCATTTCCTTCTTCTTCTAGAATAAAATCACTAATTCCTTTCATGCTCCATATGGCATGTTAATGCCTACTCTTTTAGACTTGATTGCCATAACGAGTCTTAAACCCACAGGACGAGAAATCACTAGTATCTTAGAACCCAAAAAATTATAGAACCCAACTGATCGAAACTTACCTACACTGCCTTTATAAAAAATAACCATCTTGATATAAATATTGTTTCTGATCAAGAACACGTTGTTTTTCTCATCTTATGGCTTTGTGCTTTCGTATTCTGTACTAAGTCTCTTCAAGTTCCAAAATCTTTACACCATCTTGTCATTCTTCTTCATGAGGGTACTCCTTTATGTTTGAGCAAACTAGTCCTTGCTCAATTTTATTCTTCGATGGCTGAGGCTGTCAATTTAATTTGATCAGAGGACAAACCCTTAACCAACCTAAGTGGTCCTTTTTAGTTACTCTAACTCTGGCTTAATGCCATCTTCGAACCACATCTCCAAAGTTCTTTTCCTCCCAATGTGTCCAAATCTATCGAAGGATATCGTTTATCTCACCTCCATTTTTCTTCTAAATCTGGAAAAGAGGTTAAAGACTTTAAGTTTTTCTTTTCTTTATTTATGAACATAAAACTCCATTTTGATAATTTTAACCTTTCTTTTTTCGCTTCTTGAGACTATGCCCTTGATTAGTTTCAACAACCTTTTTCTGTAAAACCCAAGGAGCCTAGTCTGAAAGTGATCTCAATTTGTAAAGTAACATGTTTACTACTCAAATTTTGTCCACAAACTTTCCAAAATCAAAAGACTTTAGTCTTATTCTATACTTTCCTTCATGCGTTTTAAGGCAATTTAGCTTCTCTCAATGCATTCCCTCTCCCATTTCAACTCGAGAGGAATGTCAAATTTATAAGTCTAGAGCTAGAGATGTTAAACAATATAAACATTTTCTCAAGAAAAATGCTAATAGAAGTGAAGCGTTCAATCCCTTCGAATGCAAACCCTCTTTCTTCACAACATTTGGTTTCACCAATTAGTAGGACCAATATTACTCACCTCAAAAGCTTTCTATTGAAGACTACCTTTGTAGAATAACTAACCTAGGGGCTTCTATGCAGACTAGAGATGCCAAGAAGAAGTCGAAAGGTATATATCTATGAGAAATCTCCAAGTTTGAGAAATTCTTTAAAGTTAAATATGATCCTCAAAACTTAAGACTAGTAGTTTGAGAGACTGAGCAAATCCTGAAGCAAAAGTGAGCAGAACATTACCAGAAAAGTTGTGCAAAGTTCATTAATGTTCTGATTTTGTATCTTTTTGCTTCGTTTAAGGATTTTGAAACCCCACTTAAGTTCATTCCACTTCCTAATGCTCCTTTTGGGATGACCAACTAGTATCTAGACCACAAAAGTGGAGCGTTGGGTGTGGGTAAGGACTCTAAGAAGCACGAGATGACTTTTGCTAATTACTATCTAGATAATTGTCGAGATCCAATCTATGGATACACTCGAGTAATAAAATATCCACCTCATGGTAAAGTTCATTAATTCATTCTTATCCTTTTTTGTTGAATTGACCACTGACCATTCCATTTTTCTTAGTGCAGTCTCGAAAAGGACAAGAGTGATTGAAGACTTAGGGGCCGAGGAAGATTGAGAGGACAAACCTCAAAGGTCCAAGAAAATTTCAAAGGCTAAGTCTAAGGCCTTTGAGAAAACAACTTCCACCTCAAGCTCAAAAAAAAAGTCTACAAGACTGACTTCTTCTAAGTTGAAATCAACCGATAAAGAGACTATCAAAGAACTTGATGAAATAATTACCCTAAAATCCACGGTAAAGATAACTAGTCTTTGATCTCATCTCCGTCATTTTCATTTCTGACTTCAATTAACTTTCAATCTTTAAGAAAAGGCCATAAATGAAAGCCCTGTGAGGACTGGTCGAGTGAAGCATAGTGTTGTTAAAAACAGAGAAGTTTTGGATGTTGATAGCTTTGACTCCTCCCAACACGAGGTCGAAGAGCAACTAGCTTCGAAAGCTGCAAGATCTTCCTATGCAAGTCAAAGGGCTGAACCTATTATGGTAAGATCATTTTTTCTTACTTTGTAATGATCGAAATGTTTCTTTTATCTTACTAACTTCTAGATTTCGAATAGGAACCTTTCCACCAATCTCCAAGAGAAAATTCCCCTGTATCCTCGAGGAGGTCTAGGATTCCAACTCCTCCTCCTCCTTTTCTAAGGGATTCAATCCCCTTCTAGGTGTGCTAACACCTTTGCCTGAAGTATCTCCTACTCTTAGTACTCGTTTCGATAGGCTTTTCGATTTTGACATCTAATCTGAAAGAGAAGCGAGCACTGGAGCTGCTCATGTTAAAGTTGTTGTTCATGTTTGATTTACTTCTTTCAAGTTACTTAAATCGAACTTGATTTTCATATAATTTGTTCTAATAAAATTTTTATTTTGCTGTTATAGGGATGTACTTTTCCACAACTTGAACAAAATACACCTGAAGTCGAAGCTAACCCATAACTTGCAGTTGAAACCCTTGCTTACCTCCAAGAAATAGTCGAAATAACTAAAGTCAATAGTGGTGATGATGCAGATGCTAACAACATGGATGAAAACGATGATGAAGATGATCCCATAAAGCTTATTGAAGACATTCTTTTTGGGAAGACTTTATTATCTTCAAAGTCTCTTCATTTTACTGCTTATTCTGAAGTTGAAGTCTAAAGCATCTCTCTTACTCAGCTACTGAAAGAGTTTGCTGCCTTATTGAACCTTGGGTTAGATCAGCTAATGGCTACCTCCTCGAGCAGCTTGATCAAAACAAGCAACTTCTGGATTCAGATACTCAACACGCTATTCAGGAGACTTAGGAATTTATCAGAAAACTTAATGACCAAACTTCTTGGTTTCGAGAAGGCTATTGCTGATCATCAACAATTCTTGGACAAAAAAGTCAAACTGATGAAGGAAGTATCCAAGGCCAAAAAGCGACGCTTGAAGCTATCCACTACTGTTTCGACTACCCAACACTGTATAAAAAAAAAAGAGAAGATTGTTGAGCTCAAAGGTCAATTAAAATAGCTTAAACGACAACAAGAGGAGCTCCAAGCTGTTATTGGTAGCTTTACAGCCCAAGAACAGGAACTGAAAAAGGACTATAAAAAATGGGTTGTCGAATGTAGGAATGTAATGTCAGCAATCGAAACTTCAACTCCTACTTTCGAGAAAGCTTCAACTAAAAAGAAAAGTGCATAGGAGACTTTAGGATCTCTCAAATCTTATTTCTAATGTTTTTAGTTTTAGAATGTATTTTCTTTTCAAAATTATACAGTATCAACAATACTTTACATTTTTTTAATATGGAATAGTTATTTCATGGATTGTTGGCCTATACTGCTTTAAATGTTTGCCATTAATCGAAGTAATTCTTTCATTAGAATTTATATTTATAATCGAATAAGCATTTCCAAAAAATAATTTTTTGATTTGATATAGCCTTTCTCAATTTAGAGACCATTTTCCATATAACTTCAACCTTTTTTTCATGGGCAAGATAACCTTTCATACTAAATTGTCTAACTTAAACTCCTTTTTCTTGACTCGAAAATTATATAATTTTATAATTCTTTCTTTTTGTCGAATCAAATTTTCAAGAGCAATTAACCTTTTTTCATCTAAATGATTTAATTCATCAAAAATTGAATTCCAATAATCTTGTGTTGGGATTTCATCTTGACGTTACAATCTAACTGATTGAAGGTCAATTTCAATTAGTAAAACTGCCTCATGATCATATACCAAATGGTAAGGTGTAGTACCAATTGCCTCTTCAGGAGAATTTCTAATGCCCATAGAACTTGGCTTAATGTTTTATGTCAACTTCTTGGTTTTTGACCAATATGCTTTTTTATTAATCCAATTAGGATTTTATTAGCTTCCTTAGCCTGTCCATTAGCTTGAGCATAATATGGAGTCAAAGTAATTAATTTCATATTCTTTAATTTAACAAACTCAGTTATATATTGACTAGTGAAAACAGTCTCTTGATCAGTTGTTAAGGTTTGAGGAATACCAAACTTGTATATAATGTTTTCTTCAATAAAATTTATTATATCTTATTGAGTAATATCTTTCAACAGGATTGCTTCGACCCATTTTGTAAAAAATTAATATCAGCTAATATATACTTGTGCCCTTTAGAAGATGAGAGATGAATCTGTCCTATCAGATCGAGTACCCATCCTTGAAATCGCAAAGGCTTAATAATTGAATGTAACTCACTAGCTGGAACATGCTGAATGTTCCTATGCCTTGGACATTCTTCACAAGACTTAGCATATGAATTACAATCCTTAGCCATTGTAGGCCAATATACCTTCTGCTTGTGGAGAACCCATTTCATCTTTTCACTAGCTTGATGAGCACCACAAATGCCTTCATGTACTTTTTCTAAGGATATGTATGCTTCCTTCTCACATAGACATGTCAATAAATTTCCATCTATTGACTTTTTGTAAAGTGAATCGCCTATTATAACATCGTGTAGGGCTCTATATTTTATTTTCCTTTCAACTAGTAAACTTGGGTTCATTAAATAATCAACAATTGACTTTCTCTAATCAGAATTATCTATATTTTTTATTGAACATATTTCTAAGTTCTCGAATGGATACAATTTCTCCTTGATTTCGATTAACTTGGCTAAAGTTTCACTTGAAATCTTATAACTTGAAGTTATTTGAGGAAGTTCATTAGCTTCATAATTTTCTTCTCTTGGAATATGTTGCATTATAATCTCATTGAATTCATATAATAATCTTGCTATGAAAGGAAAGTACCTGAATAGATTTTGGTTAATGCATTTATATTCTTGAGTCAATTGTTTAATGACTAATTGGGAGTCACCTATTACTTCGATATTTTTTACTTTGAGTGAAATTAATGTCTGTAAGCTAGCTATCAAAGCTTCATATTCAGCCTCGTTATTTGAACACTCATATTTTAATTCGAATATAAACTTAGTTAGGATTCTAATTGGTGAAACAATTAGAACCCCCGGACCAACAACCCACTGTGTTTTGATCCATCAAAATATAACTTCCATGGTTTCAATCCCACATAGTTAATATCATTTTCTTTAATGTTAACACAAGGATGATCAGTCAAGAAATCTGCTAATACATGACATTTCATAGCCTTTAATGGCACGTATTTTAAGGAAGATTAAGTTAAAGCAAGAACTCATTTTCCTACTTTGCTATGCAAGATAAGCTTGGATAGCATGTACTTTATTATATCTGTCTTTGAAATAACAAGTACATTATATGACTTTTATATAATACTTTAGCTTAGTATAGGAGAAATACAATGTTAAACATAGCTTCTTGGCTGCACTATATCTAGTCTCAACATTTATCAAAACCCTACTAAGATAGTAAATAACTCATGCGATTCCATTTTCATCTTCTTGGGCTAGCATACTCTCAATGGTTTCATCCGATGCTGAGATGTATAGTTCAAGGCATGACCTGGTGTTGAAGATGTCATTACTAGAGGATTAGCCAATCACTGCTTGATTTGGTCAAAGGCCTCTTGATATTCTTTCTCCCATCGAAATTCCTCTTCAACTTTAAGCTTCAAAAGTAGGGAGAAGACCTTGGTCTTTCCAGACAGATTCGAGATAAATTTTCTTAGGAAGTTTATATTCCCTAACAAAGATTGAAGTTGTTTCTTATTCGAAGGAGGTGATGCTTCAAGTATAACCTTAGCCTTGTTTTGATCAACCTATACTCTTTTCTTTTGGACCAAGAATCCAAGAAAGTTTCCTGTAGAAACACTAAAAACACATTTAATATGATTCATTTTTAGTCTATGCTTTCTCATTCTTACGAATGACTGTCTCAAGTTTGTTAAATGTTCATGTTCCGACTTTGATTTAACCACCACATCATCAATTTAAACATCCGTGAATTTACCAATTATATCATGAAAGATAGTATTAATGGCCCTTTAATATGTGGCTCTAGCATTTTTTAAACCAAATGACATGACTACCCATTCATTGGTGTTAATTGCTCTTGGACATCGAAAAGCAGTCTTCGATACATTCTCTTCAGCAATATAAATTTGGTTGTACTCAGAATAGCCATCCATAAAACTTAAGATTTTATAGCCTGATGTTGAGTTAACTAACATATAAGCAATTAACATAGGATATTCATATTTAGGAGTAGCAGAATTTAAATCTAAAAAATCTATGCATACTCTTAACATACCATTCTTTTTCATAACAGAAACAATATTAGAAATTCAGTTCACATGAACTTAGCTTTTAATAACCTTTTGATTTCTTCTTTGATCTTGAAAACCATATATGGTGCAAGCTTTCTTGGGCCTTGTTTAACTGGCCTTTGTCCTGCTCTAATTGGTAGTCTGTGTTCTACCAAACTTCGACTGAGTCTTGACATTTCCTCATAATCCCATGCAAAATAGTCTTTCAATTCTTGGAACAATTTAACCAACTCCAATTTGAAGCTTTTATTTAATAAGCTACTAGTAAAAGTAGGTCTTTTGATTATATCATTACCTAAATTAATCTCCTCCAGGGGGTCTTATACCTTTATCTTTTTAATTTCTTAAGATAGAGGGGTCTGTTCAAACCCCAAAAAGGAGTCATCATATATACAATCCAAGTTGACACCTTCTATGGTGCTAACTTTTTCAGCCATATAAGCTGAGATTCAAGTCAATTGACTCAAAATTGCACTTTCAATAGTGCATTTGTTAGCCATGTAAGCTGACAGTCAAGCCAAATGGCCCTCAATTGTCATAATTATTACAAGATGAAGTTGAATCTAATTAGCATTTAGAATTAAAAAGGAGCATATAGGCCCTAGCATCACTATTACAAACTTGAAGCCGAATTGAATCGGCTTTTGGAATCAAGGAGAAACTGGTGGGGGTGAAAGCTACCATTTCGACGTTCTTGCTATCGAGGGCTGTTGAGTCCCAAATACAAAAAGGCTTAATCCCAAGGACATAAATTTGGAGGTCTGCATGATTCTGTTGCATGTGACACAAAGTATCATCCGCTTCTACCATCTTGAGCTCCCCTAGTTGATTCCACAAAAATATTTTTTAGTGGACTGTTGATGGCACTACACCTACTAAATGAATCCATTCCCTTCCTAGCAGCAGGTTATAGCTAGCTTTCAATGGCACCACTATAAACAAAGTGGACCTTGTCACTGAAGCGACCTTGATGTCCAAAGCTACTGCCCCCTTGGAAGTCAAAGACTCCCTATTAAAATTCATTACCACCATATTATAGGTCAGTATGTCATGTCTACGTCTGTTATAACAAACTTTTTGAGCAAACTTTTAGGCATGAGGTTTATGGCAGCACCTCTATCAACCAACATATTTCCCACTAGTTTTCCATCCACCACAACCTTAATGAAGAAAGGTCGAAGGTGGTTCTGCATCTTCCAAGTTGGCACGTCAAAAATTGTAGAATTTTCTTTAACTTTGATTGTATCCTCTTTGACTATGTACTATCCTGATTCCTCAGAATCATCCTCGAAGTCTTCATCAGTGTCCATGCCTTCGTTGCTTGTAGTAGCAAAGTTGTATGATCGCAAAGACACCATGTTAACTCCAAAAATGGAATCCAAATCATCCTTAAAACCATATTCAAAAGAATTTGTGATCATGTCCTCTTCTATAGGACTCAATTGTTTTGTTTTTCTGACTGTGTTTATTGGTGGTCCATTGACCATGTCTGCATATGGCCTTTGTTGCATCTGCAGTTGTGCTATGGCTTCTTGTTGTTGTTGTCTTAATTGTTGGGCCTTCCTCCACTGGGTTTTAGACATGTAAGGGCTTAAACCTTGGGACGAACCCTCACTTGCACTTCGAACCCAAGTATTGGGCTTTATACTTCCTCCAATGGGACACTGCATCCTGAGCTCAAACTTATGCTAATTTAGTTTATTTTAAGGAGCTTTCTAGGTGTGAGGGTTGTTTCTAAACCACTGGTTAAGAGTCATATTGGCTGGTGGCAACCTCATTTTTTCCTTTCTCATATTTTTAGCAGAATCACCCATTACCACAACATTATGGTTAGTGGGCCAATAGTGGATCTCGATAGAGCTTCTCATAGGAGCTTTTTGTTTTTGCCTCTACTTCCTGGCAGCCTGGAAGGACTTTGAATCTAGGAAGTAAAATGTAGGTCTTCGATTAGTCAATTGAAACCAGAATGTTGATAACCTCCTTAGATCGAACAATCTTGGGGGCATCAAAATATAAATCAAGCAGTTGAATAAGTATTAAACAGACATGATTTTAACGTAGGATATGCTAACTAGCCTTACTTCATGTAAGCCTTTCCTGAATTTATCCAACAGATAGAATTGCCTAGGAGATGGAAAGCCCCTAAAATCTCAACCAAATTTGCTGGTGAAAGTAGAGAGTCAACAATTGAACATATTGCTCGATATATAATCGAAGCATGGGATATAACCACCAATGAATATTTGAAAATGAAATATTTCCCAAGTTCTTTAACCAAAAATGTATTCACTTGGTTTACAACTCTCCCACCAAATTCTAGCTTTGGGGTGTGAGTCCAAGAGGCAACCCATACAAGGGTGTTGTTCGATTGGACCCAAAACTTCTGTTTTCCAAGCCAGAAACAGGAATCCCTGTAGTGGATGTGATTTCATTCACCACAGGATCTAAGGTTTGTGGTAAGGTGGCAGACAATATAGTGTCTCTATTACCATTTGCTTCATTGTTCCCTGTTTGAGGGCTTTGAGCGTTGAATGATGTATTATTAAACATTCTTGGTACTATTTTTCCACTTCTTAATTGCATAGACGACTAACATGACTCTTTTATGAACCAGTCTTTCGACTAAGTCCTACTGGGCGTGCTAATTTGTTTAGAGTGGTTTTTGTCAATAGACAAATTCGATTCCAAATCTTGATTCAAGGAAGGGAATCACTTCTTCAAAGGATTCTATAATACTTACTAGTTTATTTTCAATCAAGAATGCCAAGGATAATTTTGAGTAAGACACAAAGTGAAATGCCCCTTTTTTTTAGGAGAAGAAGGAACGTTACACCATAATAAAGCGAGTGAAACAAAATGCGAAAAATATAAATTAAATCATAAATTAAGACCCGGTTCATTTTTATTATATGAATAAACATTTTCAATCGTAAGTATGTATTAATCGAGTATTGAAATATAAGTATATTATTGCCCAGCGGATAATAAAATACACAATGATTTTTATTTATCAGATAAAAATCTCAAAAAATGTGAAACTTCGTAAACCGTGTCTAACATCGGGTTTAGTAAGATTCTCCATTGACGTTTCCACAGATCAAGATTCTCAGGAAAAATATCTCATTTTTCCGGCTCCGCTCAGTATGCACGTAAAAGGAAGAATAATATTAATATTCTATGTTCTCAGAAAAATCTAAAAAAATTTACAAAAATCACAAATATTATAAAATAATTATTTATAAAAAAATAAACAAATTTTGAGATGTTACACAAAGATATGTAGATTGAAATTGAAGTATAACAGTGTTGCAATAGTAAACTTAGTGAAAGAATAGAAAATAGATAAAGATGCAATGAAAATAACTTGCTTAAAAGTTGAAGATTGCCTTAAGTTAAAGAAAACAATTTAAAAGAAAAACAATTAAAGAGCATGAAATGTAAATAATAGAAGTAACATACTGCAAAGTAAATTTGACAGAAAATAAATTACTGAATGATAAATGAAAGTAATGTAAAGGCAGAGGAAATATACGTGCAAGAAAGTATAGTGAACAAGAATATAAACTTGTAGAAAAATATGAAAAAACAAGTAAAGAAAAGTGATTAAAAGAAATCAAATGATCCAGAAAGAATTCCTCGATCAGGAGTAGAAGAGAATTTGCAAGAAAGTAAATGACGAGAAGTGTAAATGGACTTTGAATTAAATTTGTATTGAAATTGTAAATTGTACAGAAAAGGAACATGATGGAAACATACTTGACTAACTTCTATTTGGCTTTTAATTGTCAGAGTGACTTGAGAACGTGTTTAGAAGTGTGTGTAGGTAGAGAATTTCTAACCACTAAATGTTTTCATCCTCTTGGACAAGTGTCTAAAACAAAAGAAACTGCCTAATCATTGTCGGCAATCCTCGAGAAGTAACTACTCAGTCTTTGTCAGCAATCTTCATGTTACAAGTAAGTACTTGATCTTTGTCAGCAATCTTTATATGGTTTGGATCTTACACTTGTAACTGCTACAAACTTATGTTTTAAATTCAAATTCTATTTTATTTGAATTTAAACTTGAATCTTCGAATAACTACTATCTTCTAGTCAATATCTTTATTTCTATCTTTAAAAAATTTAGAGTGTAATTACTAATCTTTTTAGATCTCAATTTTTGAGATTCAATCGAAATATCCATTTTGGATAATAATTTCGATTCCCACAAGATTAAGGTATATTTCATAATTTAGTAAATATCTTTTATACTAAGCCTTCGAATACACATCAACATTGTCTAAATTGAAAAATATTATTTTTATATCAATACAAAGTAAGAGTTTTGGTTGCCCTATAGCGTGAAGTCTCAGAGTCTCAAACAGAGGAAATTGTCGCACAAGAAGATTCCCATGCCATGCAGTAGCTTGAAGGGTTGAAGTCCGAAAGGTCAGGTCAAGACTTACGAAGGGGCCCCTTCCACCATTTGGTCCTACTGCTGTTGACGGTGTTTGTGTAGTTAGTATGTGCGTCCAAACACATCACTTATTCCTTTAAGCAAGCACCAAAACTTCGCTCAAGAATTAGAATCTACATATGGGCATATATATTTGAGTGAACATTATCACTCACTGACTCACTGTATCTCTGCATCTACAGCCATTATATTGTCATTCATATCAGCTCTCTTTTCATTTGATATGACTCTATATGGACGCCAAGAGCTAGCTTGATTCCAAACACAAAATTGTGGTTCTCGATAAGTCAATTATTGGAAACTGTTTTTGTCTTTCTCTTCCCATTTATTTATTTATTTATTTATTTTGTGCATTGCTGCTGAAATTCCTCAAATTGATATGGAATCAAAGGCCTTACGTTATTTGTGTGAATAAGTAGCGGAAATGGGTTCTAACAAATTGAAATGTGGCCATAAACATTCTAAAACTTTAAATCCAAATATAGCACGTAAGCTAATCTTGATGAACCAGAGACTATGTAACTCATAGCTGTATGACTTGGGTCACAATGGATCTTTGATTTTTTTTTCCTCCCCAAAACCTTTTTATAACTCACAAAGTCAAGTTTTCTTCTCTGTCTTAAAGAAAACTTTTTTGTTCTCTAAGTATCTTATGTTTTTATTTGACATAGAGAAAAAAAAGTATGATAATCCCCCTTCTAAAAGATACATGATGTAACAATCTCATAATAATATTTTCTATGATTTCTATACTATAATTTTGTCACACTCCAATGCTTATCAATTCACTCACACTTGCATATTGCTCTCATCTCATCTTTTTAGATATTGGAAAATGATAAGTGGCCTGAATGAAAATGCTCTGGACTGCTCAGATGGCATCCTTTACTTAAGCAATACATTTTTTTTATTATTTGTTTTTGTTTAGAATAATAAAACAGTGCTTTGCATTAGAGTCAGGAAGACCCAAGTTTGATAAGCCGGGTTCCATAGCACTACTCTTAAACATTTAATGAAGTAGACTAAGAAAATTTTAGAGAATACGTAAACATTTCTCATGACATAGATAATGGATTAACGACATGTAATAAAAGAAGCATGTTATGAAAAACGAATAATTAAAAACAATTTCTCCTATGTACCAAAAAAAAATCCCTTTCTTCCCGTCAAAAAAAAAATCCCTTTCTTTTTTTTTTGTATACACAATTTCCCTTAATTATATGTAAAAACCATTGTTATTAATTAATAACAATATAATTGCCCAATTGATTGTTTTGGATTTTGTTTCCTTATTTTGTTGACAGGTAGTTTCTTTTTTTTTTTTTTTGTAACATGTTGACTGGTAGTTTTATTTATGGTAAAAGTATATTAGGTCAAGGATAAAGCAATGAGACCTTAATAATTCATACGATACAATCTTTTCTGCTTGGTCATAAATAGGGTTGACCATTGCATGGTTCACTAGCTTCTTTTATAGGGGCCTTTCCGTCATTTCAAGAATCACTACCAAAAATTGCAAAAAAGGACTTCCCACAACCTGCAACACATGGTCATTACTCAGTATTCAGTATTCAGTAATTTCTCAAAGCTTGAGAACTGCTCCAAAGCAACCTCTTATCTCTGCCACGTGACAACCCTTCCCCACACGTGCCATACCCCCTTCTCAATTCGCCATTATCCTCAGGGGACAGCAAGCCCCTACCCTACTCTCCCTACGAGCTCCCTACTCCCTATTCCCTACTCTTCCTCATTCTTCAGTGTCTCTTCGCACGTGCCAAAACCCACTCCTTCCCCCCCCCTCCTCTCACGTGCCCCCACCCCTTATGTAAATTTGTAGTTTTTCATAGGTTCTTAATACAAATAATTATTATTAAAATATAAAATTTTTATAATTTATGATTCTCATAAATAAAAATATATGAAGACACTAACATTGATATATGAATTTGATAACAATAAACTATGTGCTAAGAGTGTTAGAAAAATATTAAAACTCGTTTTTTATTTTTTTGTCTTTCTTTATTTTCTTATTTTACTTTAGTGATGTGATGAAAGAAGCAAACTTTACAGTCAGAAATATGACCTTGAATTTTACGTAAAAACAAAATTGTTTCTTAATATTGCTAACTTTCATCAAGTTGACAGTTATTATAATTGTAAAATTATCTTTTTTTTTCTTTTACCCAATAAGAGTTTAGTCCATTAACTTAATTTAATTATTTATTAAACTAATAATATAAGTTACATACCCATCACATAAGATATTTAATCCAACATTCTCTCATTTGACTTATGTAACATTACCTTCTTTATACTTTGATAAGTCTATCAAAACATAATATAAATTCATATATATAGTCAAACTCTTCTTTACATTGGATACATCATTCATCATGATCAAGAATGAAAACTAACATGAATCATGAAGATATTATGTCATTTAACCAACATAATCCCTTCCATGTATTACAAAGTTAGTCTTCTCCTTAACATGACATGTAAATGATAAGCACATAATTAGTCCAACAATAATGTATTTATTAAAGACAGAACTTGTTATCACCATTCTTATTCAATCATGTATATAAACTCGAAAAAATAGGTAAGACATAAATATATTTATTCATGAGCTCAAAGTATCAAAGTACATAAAACATAAACATTAACATAATATACAAAAAATGCCTACTTGGAAATAATGTCCATACTTTCAACATGTCTACTAAATATTTTGGGCGGCAACCCTTTTGTTAAAGGGTCAACAATCATAAGGTTGGTGCTAATGTGCTCCACTGACACTCTATGTTTATGAACTTCTTCTTTAACAACAAAGTATTTCAATTTCATATGTTTAACACCTTTAAAATACTTGTCGTTTTTAGAAAAGAAGACAACTGCAAAATTATCACAATAAATTTTTAGCGGCCTAACAATACTGTTGACTATTCCAAGTCTTGAAATAAAGTTCCACAACCACTTAGCCTGAACCATGACCTCAAAGCATGCCACAAATTCAACTTTCATGATAGATGCAACAATGATTGATTGCTTTGCACTCTTCCATAATATCGCTCCTCCCACTAAAAGATACAGATAGCCAAATGTGGACTTTTTTGTATCTACACAACAGGCAAAGTCTGAATCTGAATATCTAGTCACCTCAAGATGATAGGATCTTCTATAAATAAGCATGTGATCTTTCGTTCCTTGCAATTATCTTAAGAATTTCTTTACAGCTTTCCAATGATCCAATCTTGGATTACTCTGGTATCTACCCAGCATACCAATTACAAAGCTAATATCTAGCCTTGTACATGTTTAAGTATACATCAAACTCTCAGCAATAGATGCATAAGGAATTGCTTCCATTTGTTTTCGTTCCAAATAATTCTTTGGGCATTGCATGAGATTGAACTTGTCTCATTTTTTAATTAGAACAGGTGATGCTAAACATTTTTCCATTTTCAATCTCTCTAAAACTTTATTGATATATGCTTTATGAGACAAGCCTAACAACTCTTGTGATCTGTCACGAAATATTTATATTCCAATCACATAACTTGTCTCTCCCATATATTTCATTTCAAAGTTATTAGCGATACATTTCTTAGTCTCACTTAATAGATCAATATCATTAGTTGCAAGTAAGATGTCATCAACATACAGAATCAGAAAAATAAGCTTACTCCTATTGACCTTTAAATATAGACATCGATCAACAATGTTTTTCTTAAATCTAAATGATACAATAGTATCATTGAACTTGAGATACTATTACCGGGAAACTTACTTAAGTCCGTATAATGATTTCTTATGTTTACACACCATGTGTTATTTTCCCTCAACTGAAAACCCCATTTGATTCATATAAACACCTTTATCTAATTTCTATTTAGAAAAACGATTTTCATATTTATTTGATACAACTCTAGATCATAATGAGTTACTAATGTCATGATAATTCTGAAAGAATGTTTCCTTATAGTCAATGCCATCTTTTTTAGTAAAACCTTTGGCAACAAGGTGGACTTTGTAGCATTCAAAGTTGCCATGAGAGTCACGCTTAATCTTAAAGACTCATTTACACCTAACTCTTTTGCATCATTTAGGTAATTTCACAAGATCTCATACACCATTATGTTCCATTGATTTAAGCTTATCTTTCATAATATCTAACCATTTATCAGCATTATCACTATTAATGACTTGTGAAAATGAAACTGGATCATTGTCATTAATTTTCAATTCATTTTTTGACTCTTGTAGATACACTACATAGTCATTGGGAATAACAGTTCTTATTTCTTTTTGAGATCTACTTAATGTTATTTCTTGCAGTTGTTCTACTATAGGTTCATTATTAACCCCGGGATCATTAATTTGTTCTTCTTCTTGATTGTTATGTGGTTCAACAACATGAGAAACAATAATTTCATAAGTAGGAGCAGAAGTCAAAGAAACTTGTACTCTAACTTCCTTAATCTCTACATTTCATGAAGCTTCACTCTCATTGGTCTCACAATTCTCAATGAATCAGGCATTTCCAGTTTCAACAATTCTCGTACTATAAGTAAGACAATAAAATCTATATCCTTTAGACTTTTTTGGATAACTAATAAAATATCTACTGATTGTTCTTGCATTTATTTTTTTTTCATGTAGATTATAGATTCTTATTTCTGCATGACATCTCCAAACATGCAGGTGCCTTAAACTGAGTTTCTTACTTGTTCATAATTCAAAAGGTGTCTTTGAACTGCCTTACTAGCTATTCAATAAATACACGGTAGTTTTTAAAAGCATGCATCCATAATGATAAGGGTAAAAATATGTTACTTAACATGCTCCTGACCATATCCATTAATGTTCAATTACGTCTTTCTGATACATTATTTTATTGTGGTGTATCTGACATTGTGTATTGAGCACATATGTCATGTTTTTCTAGAAACTTAGCAAATGGACTTGGTGTTGTCCAATTGCATCAAATCTTCCATAATATCTATCACCTCTATTTGACCTTACGATTTTTACATTTTTGTCATCAAATTTGGAAGGATGTTATTATTTATCAACCTTTTCATTCTTTTTTTGGAAATGTGATCCAAACGTTTATACCACAAGTAAGCAGAATATTCATTCACTAAACTACGTTTAGTGCCAACATTATGATGCAATGTCATAAGAGTTTCAGCAAATACATTATCAAGATTCAATTTATATAAACCATCACAAACTATACCAGAACCAATCACATAGGTTTGTTTATACAAACTAAAACATTCATTACCAAACCTAAAAGAATATCTAGCAACATTAAGTTTAGACAAAAAAAACTAAATTCTTAGAAATACTAAGTACATAAAAAGTTTTAAATAAATCTAAATGATGTCCAGTATCTATGATTAAATGGTAAGTCTTGACACCTTTCACTAGATCCTTAACTCTATTTTCCATGAAGACGAACTTTTCATTTGGGCTTATGGTTTAGATTGTAAGGAATCACTGCATCGTATTAGAAATATGAGTTATACATCCAGAATCAATCCACCAAGTTTTATGGGAGCTTCAGTTAAATTTGATTTAAAAATACGTAACCATTACGCTTACATTTCTTTTCGAACTAAGCCTTACGCCTTCGGCAATCATTCTAGAAGTGTCCAAATTTTCCACAGAAATGACATTTATTATTGTTTGACTCTTTCTTCTGGATTTTGACATGAAACTCACCAATATATAATAGTCCTTTTCCTTTTTCATGTTTCTTTTTAGCTTCTTGATGGTTCACATAATGGATAGAGTGATTTTCTTGATTTTTAAGTTTGGTTTCCTCCTGAACTAACATACTATGCAATTCATGTATATTCCATTTGTCTTTCATAATATTGTAGTTCATTTAGAATGGACCATACTCAAACAGTAATGAGTTCAGAATGAACTGCACAAAGAAATTCTCATCCACTTCTATTTCCAAATACTTAAGTCTTGCTGTAATGTTTGTCATTTCAATGACATGCTTATGCATAGTACGAGAATCATCAAACTTCATAGCAGTTAAAGCACCCATTAATATCTCAGTAAGAGACTTGTCAGCAGTTTGTGGCTGTTCTTTCATAAAACTCATGAATTCTTTAGCACTTTCAGCTTTGAAAAAAGTTGACTTGATGTTGTTTGCTATGCTCATTCCTATAAACATCAGGATCAATTTGCTTGACCTTTTCCAAGCTTTATAATGAGTTTTCTCTTCATTGTTACTAGCAGTAATAATAGTAGTTGGCTTCTCAACTTGGAGTGCCAATCAAGATCCATTATACTAAGGTAAAATTAGACTTGTTCACTCCAATAAGAGAAGTTCATATCTATTTATTATAAGAACAACTAATTAATCTTTGAGCGATCTATAAATATCTTATAATATTGAATTTAAATTTATCCATATACAAATAGTTATCATGTCATTCACAGTATCTATTTTATAGGTAATTAAAAAATAACTTTTATATAATTTAAAATTAATTCAACTTAAAAATTTGACTACTTTAATAATTAATAAACCTCACAAAATTGATAGCATTATATATAAAACTTGATGCATAAAGGAATAAAATAGGCATATAAGACAAAGTGTACCATTTTGTAAAACCACGTTTATATATGAGTAACGACTTTTGGCATTGAGTAATGACTTTTGGCATTATATCATTACGTATACAATTTGAAAAAGTATCATTACGTAAACAATTTGAAAAAGTAATTCATTGGACATAATTCAACCCATCAACAGCTAAACAAAATTTGACATAAACAATATGCAATTGCAATACAATTGATATAAATAGGAGATGGCGTGCACAAATAGCTTTTAAGTGCTTTTTATTGTGCAACAGACAAAATAAAATAAAAAACTTATAAATTTTTATAGTTAGAGTTCATACAAATTAAAAAAAATAATCATTATTAATAGAGAATCATAAATTTCATAATCACGCTCGATATCATATATAAATTTATAATTTTTCTAAGATTTTTAATATAAAAAACTATTATTAAAATATAAAGATCTTAAAATTTATGATTCTTATAAATAAAAATGTATGTAAACACTAATTTTGATCCATGAATAAGTTTTGATAACAATAAACTGTGTATAAAAAGTATTAGAGAGATCTTAAAACTCATTTTTCAATTTATTTTTCTTTCTTTACTTTCTTTTTTTACTTTAGTGATGGTGAGGAAAGAAAAAAACTTTATGGTCAAGAACACAACCTTGAGTTTTACATAAAAATAAAATTGTGTCTTATTACTGCTAACTTCTATCAAGTTGACAATTACTATAATTCCAAAACTAGTCTTTCCTTTTTACCCAATAAGAGTTTAGTTCATTAACTTAATTTAATTACTTATTAAACTAATAAGATAAGTCACATGCTCATCACACGAGACATTTAATCCAACTAGGAATGGAAACAGACCAAGTCCGGTTAGGCCTTGCCTTAAACGGGTCTGGCCTATTTCCCAAATATTAGGCTTGAGCCTGACCTTTTTACTTGACATAAGCTATTTTTCAAAGCCTTGTTTGGTCTTTTAAAAAGTTTGGCATAACCCGAAAATTTATTTAAAGACTTACTTTACAATAAGATATTAAAATAGACAATAAGAACTTTAAATAGGTTAACAAATCTACTTCAGAATAAGCCAACGAGATAAACTAATAAACTTAAACTTTTATATAGGCTAACAAACATAAACTTTACAAAATATTATATTATTTATTGAATTAATTATATTATATAAATATTAAAATCTCATAATATATATAAAATAATAATATATATAATTAAATAGGTTAATCTACTAGATCTAAAATATTTTTTCAAAAGCCTGAAACATGACCTATTTAATTAAATAAGTTTTTTAAAAACTTTGACCTAATCTTTTTATTAAAAACAAACTTAAATTAATTTCTTTATATTAATTATATTTATTTAATTAATTAAGTTATGACATATGTATATTTAAAATAAAAAAAAAAAACACATTAATAAATACATATTATAATTTAATTAATAAAATAAATAAAATAAAACTAAATTTTATACTCTTATTAAATGAGTTAAATTAAGATAGACCTTAAGTAAATCACGTCATAACACCTAACTTAATTTTATCCAAAATCCAAAACCCTATCTCTCTGTTAAGCCCATTTTACTCCGTAGTCCGTACGTCTTAGCATAAATACAACACAACTACCATCCCTTCCTTTCCTTCCTCAAAACACACACACACACACGCACACACACTCTCTCTCTCTGGCCCAACCTGTGCCTCCCTTATTACTCTGAATCTGAAATTCTTCGTACCAACAAAGATTTATTATCCTTTCAAAATTTTGTGCTCAGGAAAAACCCAGCAAAAAGCAGTTACAACCCCTTCAAAAAGCCTGCACTACCCATTAAACCTTGTTCCATTCAAACCACTTGTTTCAATCCCAAGATTTATTATTATTATTATTAATTTCTCTCTTGTATCATGTTAGAGAGTGGTGGTAGTGGTGGTGCACGTGATTCTGAGCTGAGTTTGGAGACTGCGAATTCAACACAGCGAAGCTCCATGAGCAGCGAAAGCATTTGCAGCACCAGCTTCAGCCGTCTTTCCTTCGACCTCCTCCCCACCTCGCCGGAGAGTAGCAATCTCTCCCTGAAGCCACACCGCTCCTCCGACTTCGCCTACTCCGCCACCTTCCGCCGCCGCAAACTCACCTTCCGCGACTTCCACCTCCTCCGTCGCATCGGCCAAGGCGACATCGGCAACGTTTACCTTTGCCGCCTCCGCAACAACACCAACAACCAATTCGACACCTTAGAAGAAGAGGACTCGTGCAACTGCTTGTACGCCATGAAGGTGGTGGACAAAGACGCCGTCGCACTGAAGAAGAAAGCGCAGAGAGCCGAAACGGAGAGAAAGATCCTCAAGATGTTCGACCACCCTTTCCTCCCTACGCTCTATGCCGAGTTCGACGCCTCCCATTTCTCTTGCATTGTCATGGAGTTTTGTTCCGGTGGTGACTTGCACTCCCTACGCCACATGCACCCTCACAACCGTTTTCCTCTCACCTCCGCAAGGTAACTAACTAACAAAAACACCAAAACGACGACGTTTTAATTCTGTTTGGCTTCCGTGAAAATCAGTCAGTTACAGTTTCTGGCACATTTTCTTTCTCAGGTTTTATGCGGCTGAGGTGCTGGTTGCGTTGGAGTACCTTCACATGCTGGGAATCATATACAGAGATCTAAAGCCTGAGAACGTGTTGGTCAGATCAGACGGTCACATCATGCTTTCTGATTTCGATCTTTCTCTTTGCTCGGATTCAATCCCAGCCGTTGAATCTTCTGATTGCTTGCAAGATCCCGAGTTTTCACCTGCGTTACGCTACACTCGTCCGCACTCTACCCCGTTCTCGTGCTTTCCGAACCGGGTGTTCCGGTCCCGCAAGGTCCAAACGGTTCAGCCGGACCGGCTCTTCGTAGCCGAACCGGTTGCCGCCCGGTCCTGCTCCTTCGTCGGGACCCATGAGTACGTCTCCCCAGAGGTGGCCGCCGGCGGCTCCCATGGCAACGCCGTCGACTGGTGGTCGTTTGGGATATTCATCTACGAGTTGATATACGGTCGTACGCCGTATGCTGCCCCATCGAACGACGCTACGCTGCGCAACATCATAAAGAAGCCCCTGACGTTCCCCACCGCCACGCCCCCGTGCGCGCTTGAGCGCCACGCTCGGGACCTGATAACTGGCTTGCTCAACAAGGAGCCGGCTCGGCGGCTCGGCTCGAAGCGCGGCGCCGCTGACGTCAAGAAGCACCCCTTCTTCAAAGGGATTAACCTGGCGCTGATTCGCATGTTGACGCCGCCGGAAGTGCCGGGCTTGCGAAGGCCCAGAACGACGTCGTTCTGCCACGGAAAGGGTAGTAGCAGCATCAGAAGTAGAAGACAACAGTCGACGGCGTCGTTTGATTATTACTTCTGAAAAACCGACGATGTACGGGTTTTGCGCCACGTGTTGAATGACCTATTTGTATATTGAAGCGGTCCTTTTTTATTTTATAATATGATATTAAAAATATTTAAGTGAACTTTTTATTTTTCATTTTTTGGTTTAGCTTTTATGTATGTCTTTGAAAACGAGAAGGGAGACAGTAGAAAGTAGCTAAGAAGTGTGGGAAGTGGGATCATGTTGGCCCTTTTTGGTTGCCCTATTACGGTATCATCATAGATAGGTGCCTTTAAAAGCTAAATTTGGTTCTCTGTTTCCTCTTATGGAATGCTTATTGGGGAGCACCATGGAAAAATGGCTGGACAATACTAAATGCTGAAGATTCGTTGCTTAATTTCTTATCCTCTACCCCACACACACTTAGCAGACAAAAGAAAGAATATGTTATACACATCGAACATGTATTTTTTATTTGTCTATGCATCATAAAGTCAATTCTGCGTGAATCGAAATTCGTCAGCGTAGAAAATGTAAAACGATATATAATTATCGTTACACGTCGAACATGATTTTTTATTTTTTATTATTTTTGGTGCATTGATTTTTTTTTTCTATTTTATTACTACCTAAACAAGAAATTATTTTGAAGCGGCAAATTATGAGGAAAGGGTTTAGTTCAACTCATCATTGACCTAAAATTCAATCGTACCCAATTAGAGTTTAGCTTTTTACTTGCTTCTGCCTAGGGAACAAATAAAAAACAGCATAAAGAAACGTGCACTGAAATTTTGAAATATATTAGGGTTTTTTTTTTTTTCATTTTTAACATATTGAAAGTTTTATTTTTTATAAAAAAAATTATTTTAAATTCTTAACAAGTATTTTTAAGATATTCTTTAACAAAATCTACATTTATTAAAACAGAAGTTTGTGTTTCTCATATATCATTGGCAAGAAGTGTGACTTTTACTATAAGCTGTGTATATCGATCGCATTAATCAATACTCTTTTCTTTCTTAGCCGTCGATGACTTGATGTAGATTACGCACAATTAAGAGGTCAACACAATCAATATTTTTCACTTCACGCATATGAATATCAAATATGTTTGGCACATTAACATCTCCTAACTCATATATATGACATATGAACCGCTGTAAATTATAGTTTAGATGCTATACATAATATATTGCTGTTTTTCTTTATAGGCAATATAGTATCTAACTAAATAGGAAGAATGCCGAGAGCCATAATGTGCGATTCACGTAAAGAATTGCAAGACTAGGATATGTTTAGACATGTCGCAGCATGCAATGTATAAATATAAATGAGTATATACCACCCTTTACAACTTGTGTGTGATGTGTTCTCCTCAAAATATTCATCAGCATGGCAACTTAATTAAGAATCGATCCCCCAGCTCATTGAAATTCTATGTTTTCTACTTTAAAATGCTAATTTCTGGCTTTACAGATATGTTCATTCTCATCAAATATACCGTCATATCACATCTCATCCATAGAGCTTTAATTCCTTTTTTCCTTTTTCTCTTTTGCCGACGCTTTGGAATGCCCGAAACTATTTTCTCTCCTTTTGTATCAGACAGGTTTGTTCTCTGTATTATCACTCATGTTTCTAGGAATCCCTTTTAGTTGTCTGCTTGGACTTCATTTTATTATTCATGTGGAAGCTCTTCCATTTGGGAGATCCTTTTAAGAAAAGAGTCGCGTGATGAATAAGGATCAAGCTAATGACCTTAATTAGCACATCTTGGGGGCAGGATGAATGCAATAGTATGCCTATTTTATCAATATGTACAAACAAAATTGTAATAATATGTTAGCGAGTGTGATTGATCTTAAGATTGATTAGTTAGCTTGATTAATGTTGGGAATGCGACCAAAGTCCCACATTGGTTAGAGGTGGGGAGCATCAAGTGTATATAAGTATGGACATATATCTCCATTAGTATGAGGCCTTTTGGGATAAAATCTCAAGAGCAAATCTATGAGGGCTTAGGCCCAAAGTGGACAATATCATATTAATGTGGAGATATGTGATGTCCGTTGGGCCCTTCAAGTGGTATCAGAGCCGATGGTTCGGCTTGGACAAGTATTGGTGTGGACAACGCTGGTTTAAGTTTGGGTGAGAGTATCTTATCACGGTTGTTGGTGTTCTCATGGTAGCCCATCCCATTAGAGAAATAAAGCCAACTTTAGGACAAGACCGTTGACCGTTACTCCACTTGAAGGTGAGTGTCCTTTGTGTGTGATGTCCCTGTGTGTGGACTCGCACTTGAGGGGGATGTTGACTCAAGAAAATCTAGGGGAGCTGTGGCTTGGCAATCTAGGTTGCAAAAGTGTGTTGCATTGTCTACTACTGAGGCTGAGTTCATTGCTATTACCGAGGCTTGTAAGGAGTTGCTTTGGATGAAGAATTTTGTCCATGAACTTGGTTTTATTCAAGAGAGGTATGTTTTGTTTTGTGATAGTCAGAGTGCTATTCATCTCGGCAAGAATCCTACGTTCCATGGTAGATCTAAGCATATTGATGTAAGGTATCATTGGATACGTGATGTTCTGGACTCTAAGTTGTTGGAACTTGAGAAGATCCATACTGATGATAATGGTTCAGACATGTTAACAAAGACTCTACCGGGGAGAAGTTTGAAGATTGTCGTTTGGTTGCACATTTGCCTCCACTTGAGTTGGAGGGGGAGTTTATTGGATGGGTCCAACTAAGTGGGGCCCATACCATATAGTTAAAAAAAAAAATAGGTTTTAAAAAGAGCAAAAGGCAGAAAACGTTTTAGTTGGTTTTTGAAGTTTTCTGCTTCTTCGACGGCGCCGCGTGAGAGAGAAGAGAAAATTTTTTCAGTGCTGATCTTGCGTGTTCAGATTGGGTGGTCATTCGTGGTCTGATCTGGATGATTTTTTAGTATGTTGTTCCTTGCATTGTGAACTTCTACTTGTACGGTCAGATTCTTATTTCTCCATCTCTACTTGTTGGGCTATTTGTACCCCTTTGTGGGTTTTGAGCTTTGTTGCTTTGTTAATTTCTACTTTGTTGGTAGTGAGTAAGGGCCCAATATCCTTATTTATTGGGAACCACTTTCTGTGTACTCATTGATTTTATAGTGGAGATTTTTCTGGACTAAGTCCCGTGGTTTTTACTTCTCACATTGAGGGGTTTTTCCATGTTAAAATTGTGTGTGTTCTCTTTGCCTATTTATTTTTGTGCATTCTTGGATATATTTTTGGTGGATATTTTTGGTTGGTCAGATATATTTTGCTCCTCACCTTTCAAGTGGGAAAGATTTTATTGCCCATTTGTGTGTTGTTACTTCCATTGTACACAATCCTTTCTTTCCCAACAAATTTGGTATCGTAGAAATTTATTTGTTTGTTTGCTTGATTAAATGATGGAGCCAAATTACAAGTAGAATGATTAGTTTGAATGACACAAATTACCACAAGTGGAAAGGAAAGATGAAAGATTTATTATTTGTGAAAAAATTACATTTACCTGTTTGCTACTTGCAAAACCTGAGGCTAAATCTGATGAAGATTAGGCTTTTGAGCATGAGATGGTTTGTGGTTTTATTCGGCAATGGGTAGATGATAATGTTTTGAATCATATTGCTAATGATTCACATGCCAGAACTTTATGGGATAAGCTTGAGACGTTGTATGCCTCTAAATCTGGGAACAATAAATTGTTTTTGTTGAAGCAGCCATGAACTTGAGTTACAAGGATGGTAGTTCTATTTCTAATCACTGAGTGATTTTCATGGATGCTTTGACCATTGTCCGGTATGGGTGTGAAATTTGAAGATGAAATTTTGGGACTTTGGTTGCTTAATACTCTACCGATTCTTGGGAAAATCTCGAGTCACTTTGACTAGTTCTCTCTCCTGGAGGTGTTGTGACCATGAATTATGTAAAGACTCATTTTTTGAATGAAGAGTCGACGACGAACTCAAAGCAGATATCCTCTTCACAATAAGAGGTTTTGGTTACCAAAACAAGAAACATTGAGAGGATCGGGGACAAGGCAATAGAGGAAAAAGCAAGAGTAAAAGTAAATCAAGGTCTAAATACAAAAACATTGAGTGTGATTATTGTGGTAAAAAGGGACATGTCCAAAGGTTCTGCTACCGATGGAAAAGGGAGAACAAGGGTAACAAGGACAAGCAACAAAAGAAAGATAATGACAATAATGATCGTGTTGCTACCACTACTGGAGGAAATCTTGTGATTATCTGTGATGAAAATTTGATTAATGTTTCTTGTGATGAGACCAAATTGGGTTATTGAGATGTGACATCTAGGAAGGATTTCTTCACATCTTATACTCCTGGTGATTATGGGATTTTGAAGATGGGTAATGATGGTATGTCAAAGGTGATTGGCATTGACAATGTTTGTTTGGAAACCAGTAATGAGACAAAGTTATTTTTGAAGAATATCAGACACGCATCAGACATCCGTTTGCATCCTTTTACGTAGTGTTCTTGATGATGATGGCTATTTTAGTACCTTTGGTGGTGGACAAAGGAAACTCTCTAAGGGTTCTTTAGTTGTGGCACATGGAAAGAAGTGTTCAGGTTTGTATTGGACCAAGGCTTCAGTTTCTGTTGATGCTGCTAATATAGTTGAGTGTGATAACCAATCAAAGTTATGACACAAGAGACTTAGCCACATTAGTGAGAAGGGACTTGATACTTTGGCCAAAAGGAATCTACTTTCGGCTCTGCAAGTTTGGAAAAGTGTGCTCATTGTTTGGTCAAAGCTAGAGTCTCTTTCAAGAGTCATCCTCCTTCTAGAAAATCAGAGGTGCTTGAGTTGGTACATTCAGATCTTTGTGGTCCAATGAGGACTAGAACATTTGGTGGTGCACTTTACTTTGTAACTTTCATTGATGATCATTCAAGGAAACTTTGGGTTTATGCCTTAAAGACTAAGGACCAGGTGCTTGGTGTCTTTAAGCGCTTTCGAACTTCGTTGAGAGAGAAACAGGGAAGAAACTAACACCGATAATGGTGGTGAATATTGCGGACCATTTGATGAGTACCGTAGACAATGCAGGGTATTAGACACCGAAGACGCCCCCCTAAGACTCCTCGGCAATGGCCTGGCAGAAGGATGAAAGGGACTTTGATGGAGAGAGTTAGATGTTTGCTTTCCGAAGCAAAGTTACCCCATCTTTTTGGGGTGAAGCTTTATATACTTTAGCTGTACATGTTATTAATTTATCTCCTACTTTACAGGTGATGTTCCTAACAGAGTGTGGAATAGAAAGGATGTTTCCTATGACCACTTACGTGTCTTTGGGTGTAGAGCATTTGTACATGTGCCCAAAGATGAGAGATCCAAGTTAGATATCAAGACTAGACAGTGCATCTTCATTGGTTATGGTCATGATGAGTTTGGCTATAGGTTGTATGATCCAGTTGAGAAGAAGCTTGTTAGAAGTCGTGATGTTATTTTCATGGAGGATCAGACCATTGAAGATATTGATAAGGTAAAGAAGTCAAAGTCTCCGAGTACTGATGGTTTGATTGATATTGATCCAGTTCTTGAGCCTCATATGCCAGATATAGCTGACTTTGGCGATCATGATGATGTGCATAATCATATTCAGGGTGATCAGGTTGAGGATGTTGTTGATAATGTTCCTGATGAGGTAGATGCTCCTGCTCGTGAGGTTATTGATGAACCTGTTGTTTCACTTAGGAGGTCTTCCAGACATCTTATTCCCTCTACCCGTTACTCATCTGATGAATATGTACTCCTTACTGACGGGGGAGAACCTGAGTGCTACGAAGAGGCCTTTTGGGATAAAATCTCAAGAGCAAATCCATGAGGGCTTAGGTGTTCTCTCTTTTTGCTTACCGCAAGTGCACGGATCGCACCTGTAGTATAGCTTGGAGTCGGATATCGTTCCCACGAGGATAAACGTTAAATTCAGTACTAATTATAAACCAATAACTTAAGTATTTCTATTCAAGGAATTATAAATTGTAAAGGTTCGTATTAAACTATTAAAAAGAACTTTTTAAACTATCAGATTGAGTTTAGAAAATGATTTAGAACATAGGGTATCCTTTTTCACCTCCTATATCAATTGTTAATAAGCAATCCTTACGAGCAATATACATGCAATGGTTAGGTTAGCTTGGGAATCTACTTTAGTGAAAGCCTATGTCTAGGTCAATCAACCCTGGTATTACTTACCTAATCCACTATATTTCTATGAGGACTAGTGTAAGCTATACTAATGAACGATTTATTCCCAATTAATCACTATGCATGGTCAATAGGTATATTTCTATCCTATCAACAAATCATTGCATCCAAGCCAATTGAATGAAATAGATCATGCATCAATCATACATATGATCTCAATTCCAAATTCCTATGTCTAGGCTCATTAGAATTGAACAAATCAGTTGAAAGCTGATCAAACAATCAAAGCATTAAACACCATATGATTGAACAAATACCAAATCATGTATATAACTCAAAGGATTACAAAATTAATCAATATTCATAGGAGGATCCAAAGTAAACCCTATAAATCAATAGCCAACCATGACAAACGAAAATAAACTAGTGATATACAGAGTCATGGGATAAGAGAAGAGAAAAGAAGAACAAAGCTAAGGGGAGTGATCCTCCAAGCTTCACTCCTCCACCAAGATGAAGAGAGACTCCAAATGTGGTCACTTCTGATTCCTTCTGATGTAAAATGAGAAAACCTGGCCGCAGCTCTCAAAAAATAAAACCTCACTCTTTTAAAAATTGATGAAACAAGATTTATAGGGCTCGGAAAACAGGTCACGCCGCGGATTGTAATTCCACGCCGCGGCGCGTTACAATATAGGTTATGGGACGCCGCGACATTCTCATTACACGCCGCGGCGTTCTAAAATACGTGCTCTCTGACTTTGGTGCGGGAAGAAGCACGCCGCGTATTCTCATTCCACGCCGCGCGTGACAAGCTGATACTTGAACTTTGATTTCTCTTGCAAATCTGGTCCAAAGTTGACATGATTTACTTGGTTGGAACCTTACCTGCCATAGAGAAATTTTCAATTCACTAATCAGTGCAAATGTACTCGAAATATCCAAAAATCATGATGGAAGACATTGAAACCAAATTATACAAATATACATTTAAACTCATCCATTCATGCATCAAAACAAGGACTAGGCAGGCAATAAAGCTCAGATATGGGGCCCAAATAATTACAATATGTGAAGTTATCATTAGGCCCAAAGTGGACAATATCATACTAATGTGGAGATATGTGATGTCCGTTGGGCCCTTCAAGTGGTATCAAAACACATAAATGGATTGTAGGGGGTGCCCAAGAGCAGTCTTCTTATATAAATAGAAGTTAATCCTCTTGTATACAACTTATTCAGAAATATAAATATATTTATCGGTCTTTTTTTTTATGTTTCTATTTCTAACTTGATATCAGAGAACCTAGGTTTTTGGTCTAATCCTTTCGCTCACTGTCGCCCTGTTATTCTCCGATAAGTCTCATTGTTTTTTTACCGCAATCAAAATCCCCCTCCATATTTGACACCGGCAGTTCCAACCTCCAATATACCAGCCACCCAAATTTTGCCAACGTTCGACTTCCCCCTCACCTCCACGCGCCACCTCTCTCTCTACGCGTGTGGCTCATGCGTCGGACCATCTAGCAGCGCGTTTGACTAGCTCCGCACCCAAGATCAGCCCAACCCGCTTCTGACCCATGCCCATCTGATGTGGTACTGACGTGGACGTGGTGCTACCTAGTTGCTAATGTGGCAATCTATTTATAGACATATTTATTAGTTTTTCTCTCTGTTTTTGTTTTTAACTTAATATACCCTTATTTTTACCCATAAAAATTAAGTATAATGGTAAGCAAATTACATTCTCAATAAGGATAAAGGTTCGAGTCCCTAGATATGCCATTTATAGGGAGAGCCCGAAGAGATTAGTTTCATATACAATGTGTGGAAATATCCTAAGAAAGAAAATTATATAGTCTGTTTTCCTTTCCGTAGAAATCATGAATTTAATTACATATTAACGTAGCTTTTAAGAAGATTGCTCAATGGGAAGAATCAAATAGCATCAATTGTAAGCTCTTAGTAGTTTAAACTATAGATAACAAAATTTTTATTAAAATATAAATTTTGGTTTTTGACCGGGATCTCATAAACATTATTGAAAGACTAATCCTGTGAGCACAATCGCGATTAATTACTAACCAAGAAACTCTCCCAGCAAGTACTTAATTATTGCAAGGTTCAAACTACTTGAAAAATAACAACTATTGATATTAAAATTAAAATAGTTGTAAGTTAAGCAATCGAACTACTTAAAATTGATGTTTCTTTTGTGAGAATAGCAGTGGATCTGCTTAAAAAATACTTGCATGCACAACTAAGCTCCAACCCATCGTACACTTGGCATAGCAACTTGGATTAAAGAAAAATTCTAGAGCTAGGTGTTCTATAGAGGACAAGAGATGGCACGTCAGTTAACATCTAGAATGACCCTTGGTTACCAATGTAATAACAAATAGGATTATCTGTAACTTAGATAATTTGAATAAAGTTCTCATCTGTACCATCTGTTATGATAACTCTGTTATCCTTAGTTAGTTTGTTACCATGGGATACAGTCCTTATCAATTTGTTACCAAGCCTTCGGCTTACTGGCTGGTTATCTATATATTGTACCTCTTGTAACATGTTCGATGTATCAATGAAATCAACATTTCTCATTTCTTATTATGGCATCAGAGCGTGAAGAAGAGGGACCTGAAAAGACAGAGTTGGAGAAGAAACATGCCTCCAAGAATATTAGCTCATCACCTATCACAAACTCCTCATCTCCTTATCATCTTGGGCCTTCAGATAACCTTGGGACACCACTGGTTACGATTGCTCTCATAGGAGACAATTATCGAAATTGGGCGCGATCTATAAAGATTGCACTACGAGCAAAAACTAAGCTTGACTTCATTGATGGGTCCATCAAAGAACCACCCAGCACATCTCCAGATTTCAGTGATTGGGAGAAAGCGGACTCCATGGTCACCGCTTGGGTCATAAACTCCATTGATCCCACACTACATAGTAGCATATCACATGCAACGAGTGCAAGGAATGTTTAGCTTGATTTAGAAGAATGTTTTGCTTAGACAAACACACCGTGAATTCATCAATTGTGGCAGAACCTTTGTTTGATGTAGCAGGAACCAAACATGAACCTGACAGATTATTATACTAGGTTCAAAAGTCATCTTGATGAATTAAGTGAACTGTAACCCCTTCCACAATGTACTTGTGGGGCCTCAAAGGAATTAACAAGTAGAGAAGAAGACCATTGAGTACATCCATTCCTTGGTGGTCTTGACAATGATCGCTTTGGACACATTAAAGGAACAATCTTGAACAGTGATCCTCTTCCTACACTACGACGAGTGTTCAATCATGCTCTCAAGGAAGAGGCACATGTTACTGCAGAAAAGGGTAGAGAACCTAATATAGAGATGGGAATGGCCTTCCATACTACTAACTGGAACAATTCCAAGTTGCGTGATGGATAGAGACCGAAATGTGATCATTGTGGCAAGGTGGGACATGAAAAATCCAAATGCTTTGAACTCGTTGGATACCCATCAAATTGGGACACATGAAGGACCATCCGAGAGAACAAAACAAGTACCAATACAGAAGGAGTACGCCTTGCTTGGTTAGATGGTAATTCAAAGACAATGACAGTAGAATGAGGCAACAACGCCAATCATGCTCTTAGCAACACATAGGGAGGCAAAGGCAAAGATCAACATAATCATATGTCGGGTAATTATTTATTTCATGATAAGCAGAACTGGATCTTTGACAGTGGGGCTTCTCATCATATGACACCTTTGAAGCACATATTTGAAGAAATACGTGACCTACATGAGCCACTTCTCATCACCGTAGTCAATTGCAGCTAAGAAGATGGGAACTGTCAAACTGAATGGCTGCTTGACTTTACATGACGTCCTTTTTATACCATATTTTAACTGCAATTTAATTTCCATAGCTAAGCCGACACGTGATTTAGATTGCACTGTGACTTATTCAGCCGATGTTTATGTGATATAGGGCCAAAAGAGGACGATTGGGTTCGGTGAGTTATGTGATGGGATTTACATGTTCAAGGAGAAAACACAAGGGTCATCTTTTATAGCTGTTTTTGGAGACAGAACAAGTTTGTGGCATGCATGGCTAGGCCACCCCTCGATCCAGACACTGTCTAAGATTTCTCAGTTTCTAGATTTTAGTTTTGATAAAAATTAAGTGGAATGTTGTGACATTTGCCATCGTTCCAAATAATGTAAATTGTTTTTTCCATTGAGTAATAATAAAGCTGCTTTGCCCTTTGAGTTGGTTCATTGCGACTTGTGGGGTAGATACCATACTAAATCACACAATGGTTCACACTATTTCTTGACAATAGTTGATGATTTTACTCGTGCAGTATGGGTCTATTTGCTAAGGGAAAAATCTGAAACCTCCACTCACCTTATTAATTTTTGCAAGACGGTGCAAACACAGTGATAAAGGAACTGAATTTATAAACTCCACAGTGCAATCATTTCTCCGACATGAAGGGATTTTCCATGAAACGTCATGTGCAGCCACACCGCAGCAAAATGGTCATGTGGAACGTAAAGACCGGCATATTCTCAATGTTGCACGAGCCCTGCGTTTTCAGGCAAATTTACCACTTATTTTCTAGGGTGAATGCATCCTAGCTGCTACACACCTCATCACCCTAACACTTACTGTGGCCAATGAAGGACACACTCCATATGAGATGCAATACGGAAAAATACCCTTTTATGATCATTTAAGGGTATTTGGATGTCTATGTTACATGAAAAACCCAAAGAAACCAATTGACAAATTTGGTGCACGAGCTGAAAAATGCATCTTCATTGGATACCCACTAGGGCAAAAGGGATGGCGCGTCTACAACTTGACGACACGAGAGTTTTCAGTCTCAAAAGATGTCATTTTTTATGAAAATATGTTTCCCTATAATGAAACTGAAGAAAGAGTTTCTTTGACAATTTTTCCAGCTCAACCAGAAACGCTGGTTAATGATTCCACATAACTTAATGTGGAAATGAATAATCTGGTTCAGGGTGAGCCTAATGCACATAATACTCACTCTGAGTCACATGAAATACATAGTGAGGGGGAGCCTGATGCAGATGGTATAACAGTGACGCAAGCCCCACATACTAGGCAGCTACCTGGATATTTAAGAGATTATTATTGTCATTCAGCAACAAGTAAATCCTAGAACGCATCACTGAAGTCATCAGACTCTTCTGGTATGCCTTATCTTATCTCATACTATCTGAATTATGATTATCTTTCACCCACTCACAAAGCTTTTGTTGCGGCTATTGAAACACATGATGAGCCCAAGACTTACTCACAGGCAGTACAACTCTCATGCTGGAGCAATGCTATGACACAGGAAATAGAAGCCTTAGAGGCAAATAATACTTGGACATTGGAAGCACTGCCCGAAAGAAAAAGGTTAGTAGGTTGCAAGTGGGTTTACAAGATCAAATATAAGGCAAATGGAGAGGTTGATAAGTACAAAGCACATCTTGTTGCCAAAGGTTATACACAAGTTGAAGGAGAGGATTTCATAGAAACGTTTGCACCAGTTGCCAAAATGACAATCATTCGATGTTTACTGCCTGTTGCAGCAGTTAAAGGATGGGAGCTTCACCAAATGGATGTCAGTAATGCTTTTCTACATGGTGACCTCAATGAAGAGGTATATATGGCAATGCCTTCAGGATATGTTGTTCCTAATCCCAAGCTCATTTGTCATTTAAAGAAGTCAATTTATGGTCTTAGACAAGCTTCCCGAAACTGGTATGCCAAACTCTCTAGTGCATTACTGCAGTATGGTTTTACTCAATCTGGTGCAGATCATAGCCTCTTTACATACTCAGCTGAATGCATTTTTTTTGTTGTGGTACTATGGTAGTGCATGTTGATGATCTTGTGATAGCAAGTAACAATCCAGCAACTTGTGCTCGTCTCAAACTTTATCTCAATGAGTGTTTTCATATGAAAGACTCTGGATTTCTTAAATATTTCCTTGGACTATAATTAACACGAGGAAATACAGGATTATTTTTGTGCCAACGTAAATACACTCTTGGCATTTTGACCGAATGTGGAATGTTGAGTTGCAAACCTAGCTCCTTCCCTATGGAGCAACATCATAACTTAGCTACATATACAAGTGAGCCTTCTTTCGATCCGTCACAGTATCGAAGATTGATTGGTAGACTTATTTATCTTACCATTACCAGGCCAGAAATTACATATTCAATCCACACTCTAAGTCATTTCATGCAAGCTCCTTGTCAAGCCCACTGGGATTCTGCCATACGCATACTGCGTTATTTAAAATCATCTCTAGGACAAGGTATTCTCTTACCTAAAAATAATGACCTGACTTTTATAGGCTACTGCGACTCTGATTGGGCATCTTGCCCGACAACCCAATGTTCAATTTCGGGATACTTGATAAACTTGATGCAGCACCTGTATCATGGAAGACTAAAAAGCAATCTACGATTTCAAGATCCTCAAGCGAGGCTAAGTACCGTGCTATGGCCCATGCAACAGGTGAAATCATATGGCTGTGCAGTTTGTTATCATCTTTACAGGTGCCATGTAAAACACCTACTACACTTTATTGTGATAATCAAGCAGTACTTCATATCGCAGCAAATCCTGTTTTTCACGAGCGCACCAAACACATTGAGGTGGACTATAATTTTATTCATGAACACATTCAATTTGGCACTATTTCTACTGCTTATATTTCAACCAAACAGCAGCAAGCTAATATCTTCACTAAGGCCTTGGGTTCCCGACAATTTCATGAGATAATGGTCAAGTTGGGGATTCATGATATTCACTCCTGAACTTGAGGGAGAGTAATAACTGCTAGGATTATCTGTAACTTAGATAATTTGAATAGAGTTCTCATCTGTACCATCTGTTATGATAACTCTATTATCTTTAGTTAGTTTGTTACCATGGGATAAAGTCCTTATCAATTTGTTACCAAGCCTTTGACTTACTGGCTGGTTATCTATATATTGTACCTCTTGTAACATGTTCGATGTATCAATGAAATCAACATTTCTCATTTCTTATTACAATGGTAAGTGGTTTTAAAGTGCGTGATCTTGTTATTTATGATACCATTTTTACAATCTGATTCGCAACTTATGTTGACTGAGAAAAGAGGCTGGAATCTTAATCTCATGTATGAGATTTTCTCTCTTCACGATGCTGAGACTACAAGTAATATTAAACTTGATATTGCAGGGTTGTGAACTTGTGATGCATCAAATATTGATGGATATCAATGGAACCATTAGCTGTGAAAAGGGGTTAAATTCCAACCGTAATTCAGCTAGAGGATTTGAAGACATTGATGAAATTAAATCATGTCCATATAAAAGCGGTTGGACCAGATAATATACATATTGAGATATGAAAGTGCCTAGGAGATAAAGGTATAAGTTGGCTTACAAAGTACATTTAACGAGATATTGAGGTCTAAGAAGATGCCAAATGAATGGAGGAGAAGCACTTTAATCCCTATTTATAAGAATAAGGAGATATACAAAACGTGCAAATTACAGAGGATTAAACTCATGAGTCATACTATGAAGTTATGGGAAAGAGTCATTGAAAGGAGACTAAGACAAGAGACTCATATTTCGAGAATCAATTTGGTTTTATGCCTGGGAGGTCAACCATGGAAGCAATCTATCTTCTACGAAGATTGACAGAAGCGGTATCGGAGGAAGCAAAAAGACCTACACATGGTTTTCATTGATCTGGAAAAAGCCTACGATAGGTACCGAGAGAAGTCTTGTGGAAGGCTTTGGAGAAGAAAAGAGTTCGTATTGCCTATATTCGAAATCCAAGATATGTATGATGAGGTTAAAACCAAGTGTGAGAACACCAAGTGGGGTCACAGAAGAGTTCCCTATAACTATGTGGACTGCACCAAGGGTCACTTTGAGTCCTTATCTTTTTACCTTGGTCTTGGATGTCTTGATGCATATCCAAGAGCCGGTTCACAATGCATGCTTTTTGCAGATGATATAGTCTTAGTTGGAGAGTCGAGAGAGGAAATAAACGGGAAGCTAGAGTTATGAAGACGGGCTTTGGAAGAACATGGCTTTCGTCTAAGCAGGAGTAAGACGGAGTATATAGAATGTAAGTTCAATAAGAAACATGCTAATGCTAGCTTAGCGGTAAAAATTGGAGATCATACCATACCACAAGTTACACAGTTTAAGTATCTTGGATCCATCATACAAAATGATGGAGAGATAGAAGGAGATGTAAACTATAGGATTCAAGTTTGGATGAATGAAATGGAGGTGTGCTTCAGAGTTATTTGTGATAGGAAAGTGCCTCTCAAGCTTAAGGGTAAATTTTACCGCACAGCTATAAGGCTCGCAATGTTGTATGATACTGAATGTTGGGCGGTAAAAAGCCAACAAGAGCACAAGATCAGTGTCGCGGAGATGAGGATGTTGCGTTGGATGTGTGGCCATACGAGACAAGATAGGATTAAGAATGAATGCATTAGAGAGAAAGTAGGGTAGCACCTATCCAGAATCTCGCCTTAGGTGGTTTGGACATGTAAGGAGAAGACCCTTAGAAGCCCCTAAGAAGAAGAGTAGATCGGATGGAGAATAGCCCAATAACTAGAGGTAGAGAAGACCAAGAAAGACTATAGGTGAAACGGTAAAAGAAGATCTAGATTTGAATGGCTTTTCAAGACTTGGTTCACGAGACACAATAAGGCGTCGATCCATAAACCCCACCTAGTGGGAAAAGGCTTGGTTGTTGTTGTTGTTGTTGTAGAAAAAGAATGTCCATATGGTGGTGTCTTGTGCAGCATTTTGGCGCTGGCTGCAAGAGATTCCATTGTTCTTGTAAGTGTTGGCTTTCCTATAATGTCACGATCTTATTTTGGCAAGCCTAATTTGTTTTTCCTTCTTTACAGAGACTGGTAGGAAAAGCTGGGAGGTACCTTTAGGTAGAAAGGACTCTAGTTGCAAGTGTAAGTGGACGAACAACAACATTCCTGCTCCAAACAACACATTTCAGACCATACTAAGTAAATTCAAGCTTCAGAGGCTTGACATTGTTGATCTCAATTCTCTTTTGGGTATAACTTGTCCGTTGTCCGGAAAACTTGGTTTCTGGTTTTGTCCTTTCAAAAGTATCACTGTATAATGCTATTAGCTCTCTTGAAGGAATCTGGATAGCATTATGGACAAAATAATAAATGGCATCTTCTGAAGAATCATATATGATCCTGATTCACCAACCTGAATTAGCATCATCTCCGTTTCTTATTCTGAATTAAGGACCATGTCTTGTTTACTGAAATGGCAGGTTTTTTATACCATGTCTACTACTATGAGCATAACCAAATTTTCTGTGATTTTCATGCAGGGAGCCACACTGTAGGAAATTCCAAGTGCACCAGCTTCAGACAGAGACTCTATAACCAAACTGGCAATGGAAAAGCATACTTCACTCTTGACCAATACTACGCAAATACTTGCTCAATTGCTCCCCAGGTGCCCAAAATCTGGCCGTGATCAGAATCTGCTTTTCCTAGACTTTGTCAGCACAACAAAGTTTGACAACAGCTACTTTAAGAACCTATTAGCTTACTAGGGTCTCTTTAGTTCTGAATCTTCTGATCAAGTTCTCTTCACTAAGAATCAAATGTCTGCAGAATAGTGATGAAATATGCTGAAAGGAATGACCTTTTCTTTGAACAATTCGCCAAGTCCATGGAAAATATTTCACCTCTTAACAGGTTCAAGGGGATAATATCAACACACAAGAAATAATATCATTGCAATGCTGGCACATGTGAAAAGTGCGTACTGCATTTTTTTCTTTCTTTTAATGATCTTTCCTTTATAAGATCAGCTGTTCTTTACCTATATGAGTTGACGAAGCCATTGACAGTGTATAAAGAATATCAATTGGCTTCTAGTGTGTGTTCATGAAATTTATGTACTAATTTCCCTGAATTTAATAAAGAAATGAGTGTTTTTAATTCCCGTAATTTATGCATTTATTTCCTAATGGCCAGTCCTCCAACTTGTTTGTGTTAATAACGGCTTGGCAAATTCTTTACCATGCTGTAACCAAATACAAATAGAAAAACTCAAATAATTCCCGTGTGGTACAAAAAGTGATTTTTCTCCTTGCTTTCTATACGAAATTCAGAATTTTTTCATTCATTGTTTGCACCTTATGCTCTTTCAACTAGAAAATTTCAGTTTATTCTGCTTAAGTTAATTTTTCCTCACCCAGAGAAAGAGTGCATCTACTAAAACATGATCGTTAATCTGTATAAAATTTACCTCTCGTCTCAAGTAAGCATTTTTAAAGATGACTATCTCATGTAAGCATTTTTAAAAGTAGACTCAAGGTCATCAAACAACAAAAGCTATAAGGCACATATATCCTTAGAATTTCTATAATTATAAGAAATACATTTCAATTCTTGGCAAATTTACTAATTCAAAGCACTATATATACTCAGCTATAATCCTGACTCTAGCAACCACATTCCATACATATATCTACCTCCATAACACATTCACCAATGGATATGAAACCGTATATTTATATGCCTAGAGAAATACCACAAATTCAGCACCAATTGAGTCCTCTTATAGAAATATAAATGGCAACTGCGAGTCTTGGCATAGATTTGAACAATTAAAAACATAATCAACTCAAAACAGTTATAAAGGATAACTCAGTGAAAAACAATCCTAAAATCACTAACATGGAGAAAGCAGACGCGGAGAAAAAATGGCTAAACTAAAGCAAACCATCCACCAGTGAGCAATTAAGAAAGCGCTTCACTTTAGATTTGGCATCTGCGATAGTTGCAGTTATCCTGGTAGACTCATCCCTTGCTCTAGCCAGTGTCTCCTTGCAAACAGTCTCTTTTTCATAGATTGATTGGAGCTTTGCTGCCATTGCCCTTTTTTCTTCTTCATATTCTTTCAGTTCTCTATCCACATTTTCAATGACTTTTCTATTGCTTTCTTTTTTCTCTTTCAGCATGCCAGACTGTTTAAGAATCTGCCTTGCCTCAAGTATCTCTACAAGTCTCTGGTGAAGCCACTCAATATCCACTTTAATACTTTTTATGTCATTTACAAGAGCAATCATATTTTGCAGGTCACCTTCTTTGATTTTACTAAAATCCTTGTCTTGCAATTCTCTGATGATGTCACATATCATCTCCAACAACATTGAACGGTATTTAATTGTCAATACCGTACAATTCTTAGCAATATCTCCATTCTTACAGAGAACTTTTCTTAATATGGGCATCGATTCTGGCTTCACTTGGTATCTATCACCAGTGTCCATTGCTGAGCTTTGTCCAGCAGAATTAACCTCATCTTCTTCATCATTCCACATATTAATCATTTCAGTTAGGTTAAGGCTAAAAGATCGGGATGGATGTCCAACCATTGAAATAGACTTGCTATGATTGTTATTTGCTCTTTCCTCAAAGTTATTTGATGCTTGAATGTCCTCTGCCAAAGGCTCCTGTTCAAGTGGGATACATTTTGCTTGAAATGTATTCGGCCCTTCCATTTGATTTAAGTGATTTGGTATTGATATTTCAGCCTCAAGTATCTCCTCCATTACTGGTATATCCACTGTGAACCTCTCTGGAGCAACAGAATTCCCAACCTTTTCAGTCTCTTCACGCCTCATTTCTGGTGTCAAGGTAGAAGGATTAACAACTGGGCTGAGGTATCTTGAAGGGGACTGTAGAGAACATGCTGGAGCTTGATATGCCTGCACAAAATCTCATAATAGATAAATTAATGATTCCATCCATAGTTGCTCAATTTAATGGTTGAAATCACAGATGCTGATGAATGTTGGCAGAAATGCACTCAAAAAGACAAAAAAAATGAAGATAAAATAGAGGTTATGAGAAACAAAACTATATATACAATGTATTTAATTCATACAGAAATAATGATAGCGTCAACTGGATCATCAGGCTGTTGGAAGACATCAGTGGCGAAGGAATGTTCTCTTGATTTCTGAGGATAAGAACATCTTGAAACAGATGGCATTTCAATTTCAGTAAGTCTCTTTGCGGATCTCAAGGAAGCACGGCGAGAAGAAATCATCATGGAATCTGGGATCGAATGCTTTCTGTAGGAAGGAGGGCATTCCCAAGAATCTGACTGAACATTGCGCATTAGCCAACAAGTAGCACATTAGAAATAAACCAATGACAAGTGAAAAAGAAAAAAAATGAGAGAAGTTCAAGAAACAGGTCATTGTAAATCTTTCTTTTTTGTTACTGACAATCATTAAGACTGAAAATATATTTACATTATGAATACCAAGTATATAAGTTTCATTGTGCCTTTATTTGCCCTTACCAAAATATTAATTTTTCAAGATGGAGACACAAACACTGAAGATTTATGTATTTGGAGAACAATAACGGGACTTCAATTTGCCCCAACACTCAAGATGAAAGCAATGGTTCTCTTTAACATCCAAGGTGTGCAGCTTTGCTAGAGTTTCTATAATACATCTCAGCATTTTGATTGATACGAGAAAGTGAGAAAAAACAAAGATGTTTTAACTTTGGTGGTTTGATACAGAAAAAAAAAACCTCTATGGTCAACAAATATAATAGAACGAGAATGGTGTGCTTATGACTCATGCTGGTAAATCAAGAAAAGTTGTGGGGGACATTAAGAACCATACGTGTCATGCAGCAGCCAGTCAAACCAGTATCTAATCCCCAACTTCAATATAATAGAGGAAAAAGATCAAGGAAGTGGAAAAAAAGATTACTTTCCATGTGTAGTGGAAAAAATCAACCTCCATCCATACAAAGGACATTTAAGTCTTTCAGAATATTTTAAAACTTGCATGCACAATCCATTCTGGTCCCAGCTATGAGACCCACAACCCGACAAATACCTTCCACCTAAAGTGAGATGGATCGGTGAAAATGAGAAGCAGATATTATGTTTCTGCTTATAAAGTTTATGTTTTTACCATTTCATTTTCATAAAAATGCGTCCTTTAAATCAACTTCATTCTTTGCTAAGACAGTATTTATAACCAGACAAATGCTCCAAGGTTCATTCATACTAAAAGTAAAAGCCAAGCAATTTTAGTACAACATTCAGAAACAAGAGAGAGGATAGAATGGTTTGATTACCTGGTGGCTGAGGTTGATGGGTGAATCAGAGTGAGAAGAATCCATAACCTCAACTTGCTTCCTTTTGTGCTTCCCATTGTTTTTGGTTGTTCCTTCTTGTTCTTCATGCTTGTTTAGTTTCGCTGGTCTTCCCCTCCTCCTGGACGGCATGGTAAGGCAGTGTTGTAAGGCAGAGAGAAGAGAGAATAAGCCTAACAAGAAGATGGATTCCCCTCAGAATAAAGACAGGTTTGTGTGTGTATGTCGCCAGAGTGTGGCACTCGGGACTTGATTACTCTATGAGTACAAGAGAAATTTCCGGCCAATCAAATAAATACTTCTTCACGTGTGTCAAGGCATTTTTAGATATATATTGATTTATTTCTAGTTTTTAGAGAAATTGTCAGGTGATTCTAGTTCATTCAAATTTCAAAATGAACCACCATTAAATTATGAACAATATTATTATATATATTTATATATACATTAATTTATATCGATATAATTTTTACTATTTTGATTACATATTTTCTTATCTAAATTTTTACATATTTAAATTTTTATATATTTTTATTTTAATTATATCATACACTTTTAGATAGAAGTGATGTGCAATTAAAATTTTTCTTAAATTGTAGTTAAAGTAATAACAAAAATTCTTAAATGTATATGGAGCAATAATTCTTGTTCTATGCCATTTACTAGGTATCACATCAATTGTGAGGGTATTACTGCTTCTCATTTTAATAACATTTTTAATAATATTGCTTAAGTGTCAAACAGTAAATAATGTCGAGTGAGCAAGAACTTTTTCCTTTTCCTTATTACACGAGTATCTAAGTGTGTATTTGAATTGTAATTAATAAATTTAAATTTAGTTAAAAATAAATTTATAAATTTAAATTTAGTTAAAAATAAATTTATAAATTTAAATTTAGTTAAAAATAAATTTATAATAATATAATTTATGTTTAAAAAATTTTATCTCAAAAATAGATTGAGACAATAATTTTAATACAAAAATAAAAATTTTTTACTTTCATCTCAACGGACGTTTGGCCATTATTCAGTTGAAGCAAATTGAAAAAAAAAATTCCCAACACGATTTCACCCTGTTCAGAAAATTGGAACGTTAGTTTGAATCATCAAACCGATATCCAAATACACTATAAGACTTTGTTAAGTAATAAATGACTTATATAACTTACGTGGTGAATATTAAATAGAATTTTGATTTAAGGTATTTATTAAGAAATTAAAATAAAAAGTAAAGTTTTTTAAGTTTTTAATATATTAAATACTTTATTTTTATTTGAAAGTTTCTATTTAAATTTTCTTAATAAATGTTCTTAGGAATTTTGTTAGTAAACCCCTATTAAATAATATAGAATGATTTTTTATTTTATTTTATTTTTTTACTTCAAGATCAAGAAGCAACTCGACTCATCAAAATAATATCAAGATATTATTATGTGTTATCTTGATAAGTACATTTACCTATTTATGAGACATAAATCTCTCAAAAAAATCATGATAGATATGAACGTTAATTACATCTCACATAAATAAAGAAATTAGTTAAAAGAGATCACAATCTCTTTAGATTCTAATATTAAATAATATCATTTAATTCTGATTGAACTACGATTCTTAACAGGTAAGATACTCTTATAAATATCATGTAATGTCTCAAAAGTATGTATTTAATTTAATACCACTTATTGCCTTCTTTATGCTTTGTTTAACTTGAGTGTCATAATACCTTTTGCGGATATTCACTCCCTTGCACTACCGTTGTTGTTGTCGTGACACAAAGTTTTGTATGTGCTTGTAGTGCTATTCTCCAATAAAAAAATATAACATGTGTCATATTCCTCAATAAAAATATAATATGTGTTTTATTTTTTAATCACTACATCATCTTTTTTAAAGTTTTCATTGATGAGCTGTAAAAATATATATACATGTCATATTTTTATTGAAAAAAATATCATAAGTATCTAAAGAACTTTATTTAAATTTTGTCTTTTAGGTAACCCTTTGAACTTTGTTTAGAATAGACCATATATAAATTTATTGTATTTTTAACATAACTCACTTATGTTAAACGGAAGCATATCTAGTGAGATGGTGAGATGAATAAATCTTAACTATACAATTATATATAAATTGTTAAGATTAAAAATTATTTAAAAGTCGCGACTACTTAAAAAAGTTATATGTATTTATGTTTTAATTTTAATTATTTATTTAATATCAAATGATCAAAATTCATTCATCTCACTTAATACACTCTCTATGTTAAACATTGATAAAAAGTTGTTTACCTAATAATTTGATTTTTTTTTGGTAAATATCAAGTAATTCTTAATAGATAGCACACAATTGATAGATGAAATATCTTGTGTAAAGATTTAGTTTGAGTCTAAAATTTAGTTTAATTTAATTTAAATTTATTACTTATTATAATTATTTTTATCTCTTTTTTTATTTTTTTCTTATCCTAATGTTATTTTTTATAATTTATTTATCTATATAATAAATACTTTAACCAAACTTTTATTAAGTTTGACCATCCTTCTATTTATTTAAAACATTTTCAAGAATATCATAGACACTCTGTTAAATTACATATATAAATTTATTTTTTGAGTTGTGCATATATAAAATTACTTTTTTAGAGAATTGAATTATTTACCCAACTTGACACTTATCAACTATTAATTTGGTTGGTTCTTTGGCTGAGTGGCTTTTACGGTGGACCACCAAAATAACATTCTGCTGCAAGTTAACCTTAACTAACTCTAATCCTAACCCTAAGCTAACTCTAATCCTACACGTAGCTTGAATAGAACCTGGTCACCAAAGCCGCAAGACCTTCACTGGTTACCATCCGGTTAGTGGCCTTCCTGTCCTACACCACAAGCTGCAGCCAATAGCCTCCTATCCCCAGTGGAGAATCGTGGTTGTTGGTCACAGAGTTGTCGGTGTCGGGAGCAAGTGAAGGGGTCTGACGGGGCCGTGGTTCGTCTCGGACCAGATGGTTACAATTAAATGCTCTGTTGGTGTACCTTTGACCAGATGGTCCACCGTATATGCTGCCTGCCTAAACATCTTTCATGAGTATGATTATGAATCTCAACCATGAATCCCAGCCTAACAGGCTGGAGTGCAACGGAGACTATATTGTAAGGACTGCAACCAGCCACACTTGTACATTTTGTTTTTTCACTAAGTATATACTCACATTTTTACGCACATTATCTCATATTATTTTTGTTAATTAAATATTGAACATTTTTAATTAATAATCTAATAATTATTAAACACTTAACATTTCTTTTAATCACATTTCGTTGTTACAAATCTTATGATTAATTATAGTTAGATTGTTAATTAGAATTTTTTATTGGGTTAATGGGAAGTATGTGAGATAATGTATACCTAACATTATTTTGTTTCTTTATTTTATTTCATTTTTGACAAAAATATATATATATCAAAATGTGTTCACTAAATGCATGTGTTGCTTATTCTTTTTCGATTCAATTAAAACATTACAGAAAATGAAGGTTATGTACACATGTTATAATTTTTGCATCATGATTGTAAATGAAACCCATCCTATTCAACACATACTAGAAAAATGTATCATTATGCTTCTCTTTTTTTCAGATCAAAAGTTTTTTATTTTTTATTTTTTGGGTTCAAACTCTTAACTTATGTCCCAAAGTTGTAACATTAATTTAGTTTAATTAAAATACAATTTTCACGAGATTACTTTTCTTTTTGATAATTTGTGACTAATTAAATTTACTTGAAAAGATAGAGCAGAGACTTTTTCAATTGAAGCGTAATTAAGCTCAATCAACATGAAATTAACTTAAAATTATAATATTGATGGATAGCAGTGGAACCATTATCAACGAAAAGAGGTTAAATCCCAACCGCAATTCAGCTAGAGGATTTGAAGACATTGATGAAATTAAATCTGCACTAGAAAAAGAATGTCCATATACAGTGTCTTGTGCAACGTTTTTGCACTGGCTGCAAGAGATTCCATTGTTCTTGTAAGTGTTGGCTTTCCTAATGTCATGACCTTATTTTGGCAAGCCTAATTTGTTTTTCCTTCCATACACATACTGGTAGATCAAGCTGGGAGGTACCTTTAGGTAGAAAGGAGTCAAAGGACTCTAGATGCAAGTTTAAGTGGACCAACAACAACATTCCTGTTCCAAAAACCACATTTCAGACCATCCTACCTAAATTCAAGCTTCAGGGTCTTGACATTGTTGATCTCATTGCTCTTTTGGGTAGATTTCCAGAAATTGTCTGTTGTCTGGAAATCCTAGTTTCTGGTGTTGTTCTTTCAGAAATATCACTGTATTATGGACAAAAATATAAATGGCATCTTCTGAAAAATTATATATGATCCTGATTCACCAACCAGACTTAGCATTATCTCCGTTTCTTATTCTGAACTAACCATGATCGTTAATTTGTATTAAATATACCTCTCATCTCATGCAAGCAATTTTAAAGATCACTCAAGGTCATCAAAGAACTATATATTCCTTGGAATTTCTACAATTATAAGAAATGCATTTTCAATGCTAGGCAAATCTACTAATTCAAAGCACTATATATACTGTACTGAGCTATAATCCTGACTCTTGCAACCACATTCCATGTGCATATCTGCCTCCACAACACATTCACCAATAAGTATGAAACAGCATATTTATATGCCTCAAGAAATAACAAATTCAGCGCCAACTGAGAGTCTTAGCATAGATTTGAACAATGGAAAACATAATAAACTCAAAACAGTCATAAAGGATAACTCAGTAAAAAAACAATCCTAAAGTCACTGCCATAGAGAAAGCAGACGGGGGGAAAAGAAATGGCTGAACTGAACTAAAGCAAACCATCCGCCAATGAGCAATTAAGAAAGCGTCTCACTTTAGATTTAGCATATGTGACGATTTCAGCTATCTTGGTAGACTCATCCCTTGCTCTAGCCAGTGTCTCCTTGCAAACAGTCTCTTTATCACAGATTGATCGGAACTTTGCAGCCAATGCCTGTTTTTCTGCTTCACATTTTTCCAGTTCTCTTTCCACATTTTCAATGATTTTTCTGTTGCTCTCTTTTTTCTCTTTCAGCAAGCCAGATTGATTAAGAATCTTCTTTGCCTCAAATATCTCTATGAGTGTCTGGTGAAGCCACTCAATGTCCACTTTTACATCTTTTATGTCGTTTACAAGAGCAATCATATTTTGCAGGTCATCTTGTTTGATTTTACTAAAATTCTTGACTTGCAATTCTACAACAATGTCACATATCATCTCCAACAAGATTGAACGGTATTTCATTGTCAATACCGTACAATTCTTAGCAATATCTCCATGCTTACTGAGAATTTTTCTCAATATAGGCATGGATTCTGGCTTCACTTGGTATCCATCATCTGTGCCCATTGTTACGCTCTGCCTAACAGAATTAACCTCACAATCTTCATCATCACACATATTTACCATTTCAGTTAGGTTAAGGCTGCAATATCGGGATGGATGTCCAACCATTGAAATAGACTTGCTATGATTGTTATTTGCTCTTTCCTCAAAGTTATTTGATGCTTGAATATCCTCTGCCAAAGGCTGCTGTTCAAGTGTATTAGGCCCTTCCATTTGATCTAAGTCATTTGGCATTGACCTTTCAGCCTCAATTTCTGGTACATCCTCTGTCAACCTCTCTGAAGCAACATAATTCTCAACCAGTTCAGTCTCTTCATGCCTCATTTCTGGTGTCAAGGTGGAAGGATTAGCAACTAGGTTGGGGTATCTTGAAGGGGACTCTAGAGAACCTGCTGGAGCTTGATATGCCTGCATAAAATATCGTAATAGATAAATTAATGATTCCATCTATAGAATATTGATGAATGTTGGCAAAAAGTGATGCATGGATACGGGTATAGGTATTGGATACGATACGAGTATTGTACGGATATATGACTTTTGTTAAAAATTAAACATTTATCAAATATCTGAATATCTAGCATAAGATCAAGTGTATATCCAATACAAGTACGACAGATATTATAAAGTACCTGTGCTTCACAGGCAGAAACGCACTCAAGTAGAAAAAATGAAGATAAACTATAAGAAATAAAACTGTATCATCTATATATATATATATAGGGAGTGTATCTGGTGAGAGAAGTGTTTATTATAAGAAGTGAAAAGAGTGAATCTTGATCATTGGATCTTACATGAATGGTTAAGATTAAAACATAAATGTCTGTGGCTTTATATATATATATATATATATAGAGGTAGGATCAACTTACATATATATATATTATCGGAATGTATTTATGTCATTCAAAAAAAATGATAGTGTCAACCGGATGGACAACCTGTTGGAAGACATCAGTGGCAGAGGAACGTTCTCTTGTTTTCTGAGGCTGTGAACATCTTGAAACAGATGGCATTTCAATAAACCTCTTCGCAGATCTCAAGGAGGAACGGCGAGAAGAGAGCATATTGGGATCTAGAATCAAATGCTTTCTGGTGGAAGGAGGTTCCCACGAATCTGACTGAACATTGCGCATTAGCCAACAAGTTTTCACATTAGAAAGAAACCAATGACAAGTGAAAAAGAAAAAAAAAAAAACGAATTGAGAGAAGTTCAAGAAACAGGTCATTGTAAATCTTTCCTTTATGTTAATGACATTCACTAAGAATGAAAATATATTTGCATTTTGAGTACCAAGTGTATGTGTTTCATTGTGCCTTTATTTTCCCTTAGCAAAACATAAACCTTTTAGCTGTGGAGACACAAACACTAAATATTACTGTATGTGCAGAGCAACAATGGGTATTCACATTGTCTCTAATCTCAAGTCTCAAGATGATAGTAATTGTTTTCTTTAACATCCAAGTTGTGCGGCTTTGTTAGAGTTACTGAAACTTAAGGATAGTTGCAGTTGACAAGGAGTTGGAAACACATTAAACAATATCACAGAGTGAGACCTTTGGTTGGTCGTGGGGTCTTCTCCATTCTGGACCCAGCTATTAGGCCCGCAACACAACAATTACCTTCCACCTAGAGTGAGATAGTTGGGGGAAAATAAGAAGCAGAGATTGGTTACTTTTTTCAAAAATTGTTTTTAACTTTACAAATAAAAAAATTGTATGGATATTTGGGTTTATTTTATTTTATTTTTTTTTATGGTACAAGGATATTTGGTTTTTCCTAGACGTTTTAAGGATTGTTTCCAGAGCACCACTTTTTAAGACAAGAAAATGAAAAACACTCCAAAGATGTTTTCTAACTGGTTTCAAAACACATAAAAAATGTGGTGGCAGTTTTGTTAATAAAATATTTCATTAATGACAACTTCATAGTAAATGAAACCTCATATTATGAGCCCTATCTCATATCATATGTTCTATCCTCTTCGTCCTGGGAGTTACCATGACACACCGTATGTCTCAACAACCTTTACTGCACTGAAACCTCGTTAATGGTCACGCTTGCTTTTGCACGCACCTTCCCATCCTTCTTCCTCAGCTCTACTATGAGACATTAACCCCACACTCAATCTCACAGTATACCAACAATTAACAGTAGTAGTTGGCAGCCACGTGGAACTGACTTGGATAGTTAGTTTGTATACCCTCAAGTTCTTCCAAACAATTTTTTTTTCAAAGTTTTTGGCTTTCAGAAAGTGTTTTAAAAATCATTCACGCTAACAAGTTTTTCCCCCCCATTATTTTCAAAATATGTTTTGAAACAAGTTTTAAAATCATGTTGATTGTTGAGAACAAGTTTTAAAAAACTAGAATCAGAAAGTCATTCCAAACAGGCCCTATGATTCTGCTACCAAGTTTATGTTTTTCCCATTTCATTTTCATCAAAATACCACCTTTAAACCATTTTCCTTCTTTGTTAAGACAAAATCTTTATACCCAGAGTCAAGTGCTGCAAGGTTCGTTTCCATAGTAAAAATGAAAGCCAAGCAATTACTACAACATTAAGAAACAAGAGAGAGAGGAATGGCATGGTTTACCTGGTTGAGGTTGATAGGTGAATCAGAATCAGAGAAGGAAGAAGAATCCATAAACTCAACCTGCTTGTTTTGGGTTGTTCCTTCTTCGTACTTGTTTAGTCTCATTGATCTCCTCATCCTTGGTGGCATGGTAGTTTTGTTAGTCTTAGCCACAGAGAAGAGAGAATAAGCTAAGAAGATGGCTGTCTTCCTGAGAACTCAGAGAGAGGTGTGTGTGTGTGTGTCTGAAGAGAGAATAAGCTAAGAAGATGGCTTCTTGAGAACTAAGAGAGAGGTGTGTTTGTGTGTCTCACTGATAGTCAAAATCACGGTATGAGTATGACCGTGAATCTCAGCAAGCTGCACTACAACGAGTACTATACTGTTGGCACAGCAAAGCAACAGTTTTTGTTTTTTAACACCTATGAATTTCTTTCCCATTTTTTTAAAACATCATCTTTTATATTTTTTAATATTTATTATATTATATATTTTTTTTATATCATTTTTTTATTAAATTACATATTTTTAAAATTAAATGTATATAATATATACACTTTTAAAAAAAAGTGTATAATAATCTTTATTCTTATTTTTTTCTTGTAATCGAAAACGTTTAGTTTTTCTTTTTTGATTTCAAAATATACTTACTTCATTTATGAGAAACTAATATCTCATAACAATACAATTATATGTTTAAATAAATTTTTTTTTTAATAATATTTTTTTCAAAATAAAAAAAATTTTTTGTTAATAATATTTTTTATATACATAAATCTTAAAATTTAAATCACACATGAAATCCTGTTTGGTTGTGTTTTGGTACAAATGTTTCTGAAAGAAGGACCAAACCTGAAAACAAAAGTAGTTATAATAAAGATATCAATTAAGTATGTTTTTTAAAATTTGAAAATCTAAAAAAAAATAATTAGAAAATAAAAGTAGAAATGAAAACATATAATTTATTTTTACTGGGAAAAAATAAAATATTTTCCAAAACCAAACATATTTTTTTTTCACTGTATGCATGGAATCATATATAATAGCGTTTGTTGCTTATTGTTTTTCGATTCAATTAAAAAAAATGAAAGTTATGTACTGATGTATTTAATGTGTGTTTGATTTACTTGTAAAATTTTTAATTATTTTAATAATTAATTATTATATAAATTTTTTTATAATCGATTCATTTTTATTTTTAGAAATATATTAGTTGAATAACGATTTTAAATTAATTTGTTTCGTTTGTTAATATAAAAAAATTATTTTTATGTATTAAATTATTAAAATAAGTATAAAATAATTAAAAAAATTATTTGATCGAGGACAAAATAGTATTTACCTATCAAAGTATAAGGAATAATTTATAAGTTAAATCATAAGCTTCAATCTTCAGCATTATGAAAAAAAAAACTTAAATTTTTTTTATTTTGTATTGAATTTCGTACAAAAACTGAAACTGATTTTGCCAAACATAATTAAACATTGTTACAACAATTTTTTTTCTAAAAAAGAGCTAAAAAAAGCTTTTTAAAGTTCAACCAAACATGCACTTAGTACGTGTTTGGGATAATTGTAAAAACTTAATTATTTCAATAATCGATTATTTCAATAATCTAACTGTGAAAGCTTGATCATTTCAATAAGGAAAAAAAATCATTTTACACCACTTTTAGGGGTGTACATACTGTTGACACCATTTTTAAGGGTGTCAGATTTAGTGAGAAAAAGTGATAGGAAAAAGTATATATGATGAATGATATTAGATGAAGTGTAAAAAGAGATGTATATACTCTTTGATGTAAGATTATTAGAGTTGTTTCAATAATCAATTATGTTTGAATATGTTAGTTAAAAAATAATTTTAATTAATCTATTTTATTTAATGATATAAAAAAAATTATTTTTATATATCAAATTACTAAAATAAATATATAATAATTAAAAAAATTATTTGATTGAAGATAAAATAATATTTATATCTCACTGTTGAGAATAATCCCAACAGCTTTTATGAAAACAACTCATCCAATAACTTTTGCTTCAACAACTTTTTTCTTCAAAAACAAGTTGTTGATTTTTTCCAAATGCTCACCCAAACATGTTGCTTTATTTGTCCAACAGCTGAACTTGAAAAAAAAAAAAAAAGCTGTTGATTCAGCAATTTCAGCTGAACCAAACATGCTATTATTTTATAACTTTTGCATGGTGATTTAAAATGAAACTCATCCTATTCAATGAGATATTATTGAGTGAATACAAATTTAACACATTAGATTTTCCCTATTCAACACATACTAGAAAAATTTATCATTATGCTTCTCTTTTTTTAAATTAGAAGTTTTTTTTTTCCTTTGTTCTGACTCTAACTTACGTTCTCAAATTATTCTTATATTTTAAACTCGTAAACTTTCATTTTTTCTATAAAATTCCTTATTTAATTTCCATCTATGACTATTGACTTATATAGCATAAGGAAAATGCTAGATAACATAATAGTGTTACTCTAGTTATTTTCATACCCAAACATAATCATCTAAATTTGCCCCATAAAAAGTTTCGCTACTGTCAAACCCAGCAACCTGCTAGCGCCACCGGGTTATTTTCGGTCAACACATTTTTTTTTCCTGATCCCATCCAATTTCAAAATAAAACTTTATACTAGTTCCTATTAAGCTCAAATCCTACTCTTTTTACTCTTCCTAGTTCTTACACAAAATTCCTAGTCTTTTTCCCTGGTGACATTTGCATAAGAACAAGAAGTGAGAGTTGGAAATCCCCTTGATTACTTATCATATGGTTACTTGGCACGTATAGACATACCGGAGAGGAATGCTGTGCGCACATAATGGCTGGTAATGTAGTTCTTTAGAAAGCTGTTTGAAAGTTTTTTTTCTCATTTTTGGAGATAAAATACTAACCTACTTTGTATTTTTTGGCTAACCAATTTTGTTGCACTGTTCAAACTTAATCCCACTATAATTACGCAAGCTGCCAAGTTACTTGTTTGTGTTCTATTTTTTAACAGAAAAAAAATTTAGGTCTATCCTAATTGGCAAAAGTGAGCTCGGTTATTTTTTATTGTGATGCATGATTGCCGGTTTTCATAAAAGGATTTTTTCCCCCGTGTGTCTCTTTCTGATGTTAGGCTTCGTAATTGCAAGAATAATAGACATAAATAAAAGCAACGTTTAGCATGATAATCGAGTTCAATGATCGTTTGAGTTAAATCAAGACATCGTAGCATATGTGATGTGTCATTAACCCAATTTAAAATCTCCAGATATAAGTGCTTCCCTTAATGAGCCAAGAGCAACACACTGTCATATTGAAAAAAAATGGATAACAATTAGAACATACTGAAAAAAAATGGATAACAATTAGAAGTTTCCAAACAGTATCAGATTATTTTAATCTATTTAAAAATGGTCATCTACAGTGCTCACAAGAAAATGTCATTACATTAACAGGGATGTTCACAACCAGTAAAATTTGACATGGACAAGAAGGTAAATCAGCAAATGATTAGTAAAAAGATTGTTGTGATTATTCTATCTACTCTCATAATAATATTGATTCATTTATCCAAAAAAACAGAGATTTTGTAATGACCAGCCTAACAAAAAAGGATCATTCTTTGTAAGCCTTGATACAGCATACAGAACAGCAGCAAATACAAACATGTAAATGAGCCTAATGAACACGGCAAATACCAGGCAAAATGAAGAAAGCTGTGGTTGTAAAGGTTGTACGTGGTGTCAACAAATTTAACAGGACGTGAGAACCCATATGGGACTGTCTCGCTTGATATGAAGGTCAACTGAAACAAGAGTAAAGGATAAATTCTACATTGCCTGCCGGTAGCATACCAAGCCAAGTGATTGAAACTCCCATGCAGCAAAAGTTAACCAGCTGAGACCCCTTTAAGTATGTACCTATATTCTGTAGCTTCTTACATGTTTCCTCACTTAATTTACCAGAAAACACTATAAACAATCCATTGCATATCAGATTATACTTGTATATGCATGTAACACCAGTCAATACAATTCTAGCATTCTTAACTGAAGAAGGATAATGTTTAAAAAAAGCCTCACTTCTCCCCTTTTCTAAGGCAGCATACATATAACTCAAAATTATTATTTCTTTAATTCCTTTTCTTTCCTTTTTGTGTGCTAAATTATTAAGTAGTTGGATTGATGGAGAGAGAGTGACAAAGGTTATGAACCAAATCTATCTTCCAGGAAATTTTCTAATAGGTACCATATGCACTCTAGAATGGCAAATCTTGCTACCAAATTATTGGTTTATGTGACTCAAAGCAATTGCCATTGAACCATAATTTTGTTTATGGCATAAAACACGTTAGTGCTGACACAAGTTCAAATTTTGAACAATACGTAAGCAGGGATGATGAAGCTGTACCTGGGCAGAAGCCCTGCCAAGTTCAATAATCCCAGTTGTATGCAAAGGATCACCTGCAAGAGTGCTGAGTGCATAATTTGCAACAACACAAGCATACATTTTTTCATCAGAACCTGTAACAAACTTGTCAGATAAGTATAAATGGTTACTGCTAGTTACATAGTTTAGTTACTTTAGACAACAGTGCAGTTGTAAACTTGTTAGAGAAGTTTTATTATTCAGTAATAAAAGATCAAACAGCAGAGATTGAGTCTCACGCTTCCCATTTCAAAATTTCTCCTTTTCCTTTCTGGTTTTGCATTGTAGCATTACACTAAGAAATAAAGCAGCAGATATCCATAGACATTAATGGTAGTGAGAAGCACAAAACAAAACATAGATAATTAGATATGACGTCAAGATAAGCTGTAAATTTAAAACATAAAAAGTGAAAGGGATGGTACAATAATTGGGTCCACTATGTGTTCCCTTTCATCAGATATGTATTTGAGGATTTCTTGATCAATGTAGTAGATCTCAGAAGTCTCACAATAGAGATAATGGCTCCAAGTCTTCAATGCAAAGATCACAGCTTCCATCTCCAAGTTGTGGGTAGGAAAGTTTTGTTCATGCTTCTTGAGCTGACGGGAAGCATGTACTATCATCTTGTCACTTTGCATCAAAACACTCTCTTTTCCAACTCTGGAGGCATCACAGTACACCATGTACCCTCTTGATCTTGAAGGTGAGGCTAACACTTCTGTGGTGAAACAAGTCTTGAGCTTCACAAAGCTCTACTCACAAGTCTGTGACTATGTGAATCTAACATTCTTTAGAGTAAGGCAAGAGCGTCTTTACTTGAAAAAATCTCTACACATCACCTGTAATACCCTACCATACATAGAAAATTTCTAACTTCAAAGAATAAAACATTACTGGGACATGGCCAATTCAACATGGCCTCCACTTTCTTAGGATCCAGATAAATACCATCTTTAGTCACCACATATCCTAAAAACCTGACACTAGTGAACTGAAATTTTCATTGGCAAATTTGACTTATTTTATGCTCCCGTAGAGATTTTAGTAGTATCTTCAAATGCTACTTGTGCTCCATTTCATTCCTAGAATAGACCAATATGTCATCAATAAAGACATCAGCAAATTGATCCAAAACTCCTATTCATCATATCAATAAAGGTTGAGGAGAGATTGGTTAATCTGAAAGATGCCACTAGGAAGCCATAATGGATACATCGGACACAAAAGGTCGTCTTTGGAATATCTTTCTTCCAAATCTTGATTTAATGATATCCTGACTTTAAGTCAATCTTGAACAAACCCTTAGCCCTCCATTGTTGTTTGTTACACCTCTTTTATACCTCATCATGCTTACAAGTAACACTTGTTATGATGTTGATAACTTTTACAAAGTGATGGTAACTTTTTAAAAATTATTAACATAAAAAGCATGTGTTACTAGCTAGCATAAAGACATATATAAAATGGATTTGAGCAAATAGCATTGCCCATTACTAAAACTCTGAAATGCTTACACCTCTTATAGAATCATTTCCATAAGGGGGTTATACCAGTAAACAAAAAGCTTCACCATATAGATTCCAACCAAGGTAGCTTCCACTTGACTTGGAAAATAACATCACAGAAGGACAGTACACAGTACACCTCCACCAAAATTAAGTAGAAGAGGAAGGAAGAATCCAATTACAATTGCAAACACACTCAAATTTATTGATAGTTAATTCCAATATAAAGATTGAAAATAAAATTGCAAGTATAATGATGTCAACTTCAATCTATTGAATCCAGCAATGGGATTGCTTAAAACAGTGCCTGGTACCACAAAAATCAACGATCATGGTTTTACAACTCCCTACTTCTATCAACCAAAACATGAAAGAAAAAAAATATGCAGCATTGATGTAGGTGCAAACTGAAGCATGAAATGTCACATGCCGAACGGTATACTTCCCTTCTCCAGTCAAATGTAGGCAACTAGGCATATTAAAAGAATGCTACTTCAAATTATGTCTCATCATACGTTAAGGAGGATTCCTTATCCTGCTAACTTTTGTAGTTTTTTCTGTCTTAATGATTTTCTTCTTTTAAATATATATATAAAAAAATGTCTCATCAACTTATGATCCAGGACAAAACTGGTAAAGTTGTTAAAACCAAATGTGCTAATGAAGCAATTTTACAAAAATATAATTCTGACACCAGAGCGCATGGAGAGGGGGATAATTTTGATTTTGACAATGGGAACCTCTTCAGCTTTACCATCACCAAGGGCCTAAGCTCCATCCTTGGCTGCAAAAGCTTCCACACAAGTCTAAACACCTACGCAAAAGCATGTATGAGTGAACAATGATCACATCTAAACTATTAAAGTGAAATTCTAGGAAATTCTTAGTCAGTTGTAAGAAAATTTTTCCTTCTCAATAATGCTACGCTTGATTGATTAATTGAAACAACAAATGATTTACAGCAAAGGCAAGATCCCAAATTTCCTTTAATTTCTATCACATCAAATTACAATAATGAACTTCTATACCATGCTTCAGTCATCACAATTTGCTAATTGCAAATATTGCCAGCTTATGTAAGATGCTCCTAATAACCACGGAGATTGCAATAATTTCAACGGGTACTTCTAAAGATTTCTACACTAAAAGGACTTGCCATAAGTCTGTTGTATTTATTTATTTCTTAATGGTTAAACTTAAGATTAATATTATTAGGAAGGCTCTTGGACAAAGACGAAACATGCAATCACATTGAGTCTAAAATTATGCAGTATTATGGACAAAAATAAATGATGTTGCATTAATTTTCTGCATCTCATAATTTACAACAATGCTGTTGGCCGGATAGCATTCCAAGTCTCAAGTCATCTACAATACTATCAAACTAACCATACAGAACCTGCATTAATCCACAAGAAAGCTTTCACCTTGTAAAGTTTGATTTCTTCTTCTTTAAAGGGGAGGGGAAGAAATTATATAACCTATTCTGTTGAAGACGTATCACTATAGGAAATATATGTTGTAGGAAAGTTACTCTTTCATAGAAAGAAACATGTGTCAAAAAAAGAGATTGACGAGCAAGCGCCTCCCTTTACACCTCAAAAATGCCTCATAACTAATGAAGAGGCCTGCCAGCTCACAGATTAAACGTGAAATTTGCAAAAATTGGTGCAGAATGGTGACTTTCTATCAGAACTTAGAAAATGCATCTATCTGTTTAAAGGTTCTAACTGGACTTCCATTCTCACAGAGGGTTGTGACTCTTTATCTGCAGGTGTTCTGGTTGGGCTCAAGAGATCAAGTGAATCATCTTCCTCAAGATTACCAAGCACCCAATTGCTTCTTCCAAATATCCGGTCCCTTATTCGCTGTTTTTCACGGTATTCCAAATAGATAACAATCAATGCACCAATTAAGAACCAAATTGCCAAAGCCCAATTGAGTCCATGGACATTTTTGGCACCATATCTGTCTCCCAGATGCTTCATCCCACTAAAAAGTGCTGCAATGCCAACAACAATGGCGGATCTACCAACAATTATGTGGAAATACTCCCAAATAACTCTTTTGAAGGGTGCCTGCTGCCCATTTGCCGGTTTTTGAGGCCTTAGGAATGCATTTACTGGCTGTATACAAGCCAAAAATATTGCAGCAATTCCAAATTTAACATGTGCTGAGCTAACATAAAATCCCCTAAGCTCAGCCACAGCAAAAAGAAGTGCAAGTAGAACAATTGTTAACCCTGAGTATTGCAAGTAAACATGAATCCGATACCATTCATCACCCTTAAGAAGTTTTAAGTATCTGGCTGCCAATATCCCTCCAGGAAGCAGGATACCCCATGCAAGAAACATCATAAAGCCATGCACAGACAAAACAGGAAGTAAATCCTGCTCTGCTTCTGCAGACCCACGCATCAGCAGTACGCGGATAGGCCTACTACTCTTAATAGAATGCATATTACTATCACTAAGATGGTCATTAGTCCATTTAGCACCCATTGCCCAAACAACTTTAAGTGGAGTTGTGGGATCAATAATATTGTTACATTCTGGCCTATTACTCTGACTACAAGATGGAGATAAGGGACGTGTAAATTCCAAAGTAATGATGCCATTTTCTGTTTTACATCTCACATAAGTCAAATTCTCATATGTATGGTGTATACTTGAAGCATGCTTTCCATCAATCCAGTAAGTGTTTACACGACCTATACCAGTATCATCAATCCAACCTACATAAGCATAACTGTTTACCATTCCACTTCCAAACCCTATAGCAAGATAACCATTTTTTTTCTCAGCACGAGCTGCCATAGATATGGAATCCTTTGACAATGTCCAAAAGAAGGTAACCTGCTGATCATCTAGAACAACACTGTTATTATACATGTCTGATAGACCTGCATCAACCACCTCAACCCTCCAACCCATTTTCTGCTCATACAATGAATGATAGTAGATGTGGTCAGGAGTGTTCCTGTCAGGAGCCCAAACTAATTCTGTAGGACTGGCTTTAACTCCACTGGCCTCTGGACCTCCAGCATAAATAATCTCAGTCAGATTCCTGATTGTAGCATTTCCACCAATCGGATCGGAAGTAATATAAAATGCAACATCATGACCAGCTTGAATTGAAAACTTGACTGGTACCCCTCTTTCCACTCTTAAGACAGGAGCTTCCTTTTTGTTGATGTAAAGAACCTTTGCAGGATTTGGAGGGTTTGGGTAATGCAATGGTGGACCAGATGAAACCACCAATGGAACTTTTGCATCTGCAATGATGAGATCTTGATCCTCCTTGTCTTCAGCATCCAAGGGACCTGTACATTCATTCACATGCTGTGATACATTCAGAACCAAATGGCCATAAGTCTCAGATGGAAAAGCCCCATGATTCTGAGGAAGATAGTAAGGACTAATAGTATCAGGTGGTTTAATTTTCCCCAAAGCCCAAATGACCTTCATATTTGATGAATGGTTCACAGGGTGATCATACTTCCCATCCACCCGAGTCAACGGCCTCCGGTACCTAACAAAGGATACCCCATCCTTCCTATACCCATAAATCAACATTGTATTGCTCACTATCCTGTCTGGCCCTTCATAAACCGAATTGGGACAAACCCCCTGAGCCGATCCATCACTGTTTATCAAACACTCACTATACTTGGTGATGAAGAAATCATCCACAAAGGGCAAACCATCCTCCTTAAACCCTGCCACGGCTACGTCAGCACCGATCATGAGCTCGGAATCACCGGCATTCGGGTTCGCCCACCCGAAAGCCATGTAATTCATGACCCCAGTTGCAGCCTCCAACCCAATTTCAATGGAATCCTTCTCCACATTCAAAGTCCACCTCACCCTGAAGTTGTTCGATAAAACCTTACAATTCTCAAACATCGTCGGCTCCTTGTGAACAAGCCCCTTCTCCGGCGCCGCCGCCGGAGCACTAGCCGTGACATTCATGAGCAGGACGTGCCCGAAATTGGAGGCGGTGGCGCGATCCCACACGGCGAGGACCTGGATCATGCTCCAGGTAAGGTTGTTCATCAAATGCACAACAAAGCTTGAATTTTTGTAGGTTTGGTTTAACTTATCGTGTGAAACGACGAACCCGCTCGTGAGGTTATCGAAATCGGGAGCGTGCGCACCCCACCAGTGAACGTCGAAACCGGGAAGCATGTCAAATTGAGAAACCCTAAAGGAGCAATCGTCGATGATTTTCAGAGAACCTCGGAGCTGGTGCTGAACCATTTTGAATTCGGACTCCAAATCGACGACGGGGCTGACCCGTGTGCAGTTCGGATCAGGATCCGCATACCCGAGGAAAAAGAAGTGGAGGACGAAGGGTAGGAAGATGGATTTTGGAAGCATGAGGGTGAGATCGTGGTTTCAGTGGATCCGAAATGGTGCTTATCAACGGTTACGAAATACGAACCCTGGAAAGGGGATGGAACTGAAGGGGGTACGTGGTGGTGGTGGTGGGTATTCGGAGAAACGCCGTGATGGGCGGCGGAGAAGGAGGAGGAGGAAACGTGAGTTGCACGGCGGGGGTTGTTTTTGAAAGTTTGTTTGGTGCGTTGGGTTTAGTTAGGATGCGCGGTGACAACTTTCTGTTATTCGGGTGGAGGAATTCAGTTTTTTTTTTTTTTTGCGTTCATAAATGGTATTGTATCACATCATGGGATCGTGATTCATTCATAGCTCATAAAAAAATGATAGATTATGCGGATCTGTATATTCTACATTTTATATAATAAATTAAGATACTTAATGTTATTAAAATATATATTTTAATTAATAAAAACATTAAAATTATAAAATATCAAAATTGATAAGTTAAAATAATTTATAATAAGAATAAAATACATGATATACATGTTTTTTTTTAGGTGTATAGGCATATATGTCTTTATATTTTTCAAATAAATGAATATCTTTTATTAAGGTTAAAGTCCTTAATTAGTTATCATAATAAAATTAAATTTACGACACTTTTCTCTTTATACACTAGTTAAATTTGAAATTTAAGCTTCATAATCAGACATAATAATATTAAAAATATTAATCTTACAACAATATCTATAATGATACTCCAGTCAAAGACTATAAAAATAAATTTAAACTTTAGGCTAAAAAGTTTATTTAAGTTAAATACATTAAGCATGTGTGAAAAGGGTGATTTTTTTTTTTGTTTGGGTGTAGACAAAACAAAGCTAGTTCCAAGATTAAGAAAAAAAATAATTTACTGTATTTAGGTTAAATACATTAAGCTTATGTGAAAAGGATGGCTTTATGATAAAGAAAACTTTATCTTCATTAACATAAAACCTAGCCCCAAAAGTAACTATTATCATTAAAAAAAAATAAAAACAAACAAACAATATAAAAAAAATTATTATTTTTTTGTTGTACATTAACTTTATATTTTGGTCAACTTATACATTAATCAAGATTAAATCCATCCTCAAATGATCTTTAGAGCGCACCCTCATATGAGAAATTATACCATGCAATTAATTCCTCAGGTAGTACTTGTAGGAAAATTAATTATTTTGAGTGCTGACTCAAATTTCAAACTCAAGTAATCAATCCAATGAATTAAGAAGAGGGCAACAATTTTAATTAATTTTTTAAACAAAAATTTCACACTAAAATAAGCTAGTAAATTAGAGACTTTGTTACGGATTGTAATGTTATGAAATGTCTGAAAATGAATTTCCTTTTCATGTGAATTTGTCACATGACAGCATTATATTAAAAAAACAAAAACAAAAACCCTAATCAGAACCCCAATGGATTTAGAATTCTATCATAAATTTACAAATGACTGTCTAAATATAAAAAAAAAAATATTTAGATTAAATCAACTAATTTCAAATGTATACTATTTTATATTTTATATTAGAATTATTTTTTAAGTAGACTATGAGAGAAACATTTCTGTAAATATTATTTATTTCAGTATAATACAAATTAATTTTTAACATTATAAATTATGGTCTGCAAGTGAGAATTTGAATTTAAGCAAGTAAATGAAATTATAATGATAAGCTAATTTAGAGGCTTTGCGTCTCTAAAATATAATTTATTTTAAGTAACTTTAGCCAAACCTCACCCATTCCTACACTTTTTTTTTGGGGTACGAATATAATTTGTAACCAAATCCCAACTTTTTCTTTTTTGCTTTTTTTTTTTCGGTCTGTCACCCAATTCCAACTTCGATTTTGGCATTTTGCCATCATCTATTGAGTGCAAAACACGTATCTCACATCGCTTGGATCTCTTAGCACAGCAAGGGGGAAAAAACCAATAAACGAACCATGGCATGAACCATAGTTTTCTAATATAATTCAAATCCAAATCAACTTCACCGTTCACAATAATGAGTTAGAATCATTACCGGTATAACCGCTAGACCAAAGCAAAGCTTAAATGAGAATGGTCTGGAGGAGTCGCCGGCAAAGTTTTGCAAATAGTTTTAAACGAAGAAAACTACTTCAAATGCTTCTCACTTACCATTTTTCAAAACAGGCTGTAGGGAGTGAATTTTTAAAACTGGATAAGTTATAACTCAAAGCAGTAGCAAAACAATTTTTTTTATAACTTTTATATTGTTCCAACTCAAACTAACATAGTCTGGGAAACACGACGCATGAAAAGACTAACCGCACCTTCCAAAAATTGAAGAAAACTGTAGTTCAGAGTCATAGCTTTTCAATATAAAGCGAAAGAAAATGCTTCTTACATATATTTGATAAAAACAGCTAGCTAACAGTGCAAGCACCTCAACAAAGGTTCCATATGATTATCAGCGATCTTCCCATGTAAAAGGGGACTAATATGCCCTATCAAAGATCAGGCTGTCTCCCCCTACAAAATTCATTAAAATAGCATCAATACATTGAGTCTCTTTGAAAGATCTAATGGAATGCACTAATAAGCTTTTCTGGCTGAACATTGATCCCAATGTTAAAGAGAAAATAAATGATGAGTGGTACCAAAATTATTCACTTCACCTGTTTTCCTCGTGCTGAAATGTTTCAAATTTGTCAAAATCCATAATACGCTTCATAATCACTTCCCCCTGAAAATCCATAATAGTCATAATCATCATCAGACAAATCTATATCTGAGATCCTAGACATGTAGTCATCAAAATCAAATGAGTCATCATCATAATTTTCAGCTTCAAATGGGTAGTCATCAGTGGGAGCACATGGATGCCGTAAATCCTTGATGTGCTCAGCACATCTTCTCCCCAAACTTCCGCCCAAATTAACATTGAAACACTGCCGTAAGTCAAGAGATTCAAGGTGAGGACAACCATCAAGAATGGCAAGCAAGCCATCATTAGTCAGCTTGTTTCCAAAAAGCTGGAGATGGCGCAACCCAGGCATGGTTTGTGCAATAGCAAATGCATCCTCATCACACTCAGTGAGTGGATGTCTGTAAGCTTGCTTATTGAATTTCAAGGATTTTAAAAGAGGGCAACATTGGCCAATAGCTTCTAGTGCATCCTTAGATAAGTTGCTGATGGAAATGTCAAGTTCCTCCAACCAAGGAAGCTTTTTTGCAACTTCACTCAATACTTCATCTGATATGCCATAGCAACATACAAGACGTAGGCGTCGCAGATGACTTGTACTGCAAGACGGTATGACACATAATACTTTCAGCCATACATACAAGCAATCACACATAAATTCTATATGATATATGATATCAGAAAAATGAAAGATAAATGGAAGTTACCATTAAATCAAAGTATCATCCAGTAACATAGTCATCATTAACCCAATCCTAAGCAATGAGGAACATGGGCTTGAATTCTAACAGAAAAATGGAGAAATGTATAAATAACAATGAAGACTTGGCCTTGAACAATGAGATGGAAGAAGTTTCTTCTCTGTCTTTCAAACACATGAGGACGGAAACTAACTGACATTAACTTGTCTTGTAATTTTCACTTTTCCCAATCCTTTTTAAAACTACACTCCATCATTCTTCCCACTTACGACATCTGTTTTCATCCTAATATCTGATTTCCCACTCTTTGTACTAAATCCCAGACTCAATTTTTCTGACCCGCCAAACCTACTACAAAAGCCTGCCACTTTTAGTAACAAAAATACCCCATACTGATACACCCACTTCCATTCTCTAGAGCTGGTTTGCATTCGTAGACAAGCATGTCTTCAGATCCATGGCAGAACTCCATTTCATTACTGTCAAGAACCAACCCTTATAGGAAACAAAAGAATCTGAACAAATTTGAAAAACGAAACCCCATTCATCCCATTCATCGCAGTTGACATTTACGTTGAATTGAAACTCAGAACAAGTACGAAACAAAAAATTCCAAAATCGAACCAAAACCAACAAATTAAATGTTGAACTTACGAATCAGTGATGTACATGAGGAGATCATCGGTACCGAAATGCTCGACATTGATATCGATCAACTGGCCGCAGCTGCGATCGATTGCGTGGCGGCACATGATCTCCAAATCGTAGTCCATGTCGTGGAGATCCCCCGAATTGCGCATGTCGATGGTGCGCCACATGAGGGAGTCCTTGCAGATGCTCCGCCACTGAGTGCACACGCGCTGAGCGTTCGTGAGGATCTCGATTGCGCTCAGCTTCAGCAGAATCGTCGACGTAACATCATGCGGAAGATCCAGCCAGTTCCTGATTTCGGGTTCTTCAGAATCGGGAGGTGGATTCGAAGACGAAGACGAAGGAGATGAAGACGACATTGAAGGAGGTGATGGGAAACTTGATTTTTCCGGGAAAATGTTTCAAGGGTTTCACTCTCTAGGGATTTTACGTGAAAATGAAGAGGGCAGCGAAATCAGCAAATAAATGGTGTGAAGGGAAACACGAAACGTATGTTTTTCATAAATAAAAAATAAAAAAATGTCTTAAATTTTTTTTTTTACTTCTAAATATATTAATTTTTTTATTTTTGTTCTTTAAATTTTTTAATTATAGTTTGCATCTCTATAATTTTAAATATAAGTAAAATTAATTCATGTTATAATTTTAAAAGTAAATAAAATTAATTCAATTCAATATTTTATATTAAAATGAGAGAATGTTTTATATAAGAAGATTAAATTGAATCAATTTTATTAATTTTTGAAATAAAATAATAATTAATTTCACATACTTTTAAAATAGAAGAGATACAAATCATAATAAAAAAATTTGAGTGATCAAAATTAAAAGATGATATATATAAAGGGAGAAAAACATATTTAAGTTTTTTTAGTATTTTATAATTTTAATTTTGACAATAATCATACTTGTGTCCACTAACTTATTTTTTATTTTTAAATTCGTCCACTGACTAATAAATGTTTTAAATTTATCCTTTAACTTTCAAAAATCTAACAAATTTATTTTTTTACTTAATTCCGTTAATTTCATCTATATGTGTGTTAAAAAGTGACTTACTAAATATATGACATGACTTAAAAAATACAAGTAACACTTGATGTGGTGAGATATATATAACATGATTATCCATTGGTGGTTCATCCAATTTCACCCCCATTTCTAGTTAGGATTTCTATTTCTACTACATCTTCTTCTTTCCACTAACCATTGTGATTCCTTTGGTTTTGCTCTATTTCCATTTCCATTGCGATTCTTCTTTTTCTTTCCACCCCAGTTCTTCTTTTTGTTTTATCTACTCCATTTTCACCCAATGAAAGTAGTTTCTCCATGACTAACAATACAGGAATCGATAGCCTCCATGGACATTTTTAGAACCATATCTGTCTCCCAGACGCTTCATCCCACTAAAAAGTGTTGCAATGCCAACAACAGTGGCAGATCTATGAACAATTTTGTAGAAATATTCCCAAATAACTCTTTTGAAGGTGGAAATATTCAGAGAAACGTCATGATTGACGACAGGGAAGGAGGAGGAGGAGAAAATGTGAGTTGCAAAGCGGGGGGTTGTTTTTGAAAGTTTGTTTGGTGTGTTGGGTTTAGTTAGGATGTGCGGCGACAACTTTATGTTATTTTTGTAGAGTAATTCAATTTTTTTTTTGTGTTCATAAATGGTATTGTATCACATCATGGGACCTGATTCATTCATACCTCATAAAAAATGATAAATTATGCGAATCTATTTAATCTATAACATATATGTCTTTTTGTTTTTTTCCGTGTATAGGCATATATGTCCTTATATTTTTCAAATAAATGAATAACTTTTATTAAGGTCTTCAATTAGTTATCATAATAAAATTAAAATTTTACAACACTTTTCTTTATATACACTATTTAACACTTTTTTCTTTATACACCATTTAAATTTGAACTTTAGGCTTTGTAATAAGTAAAAATAATATTTAAAAATTAGTCTTACAGTAATATCTATAAAGATACTTCAGTTAAAGACCAAAAAAATAAATTTAAACTTTAGGCTAAAAAATTTATTTAAGTTAAATACATTAAGCTTATGTGAAAAGGGTGGGTTTTTTTTTTTTGGTGTAGGCAAAACAAAGCTAGCCCCAAGATTTAGAAAAAAATAATTCAATGTATTTAGTTTAAATACATTAAGCTTGTGTGAAAAGGATGGCTTTAAGATAAAGAGAACTTTATCTTGATTAACATAAACCTAGCCCTAAAAGTAACTATTATCATTAAAAAAAATTAAAAACAAACAAACAATATAAAAAATAAATAAATTTTTACTTTTTTTTGGTTGTACATAACTTTATATTTTGGTCAACTTATACATTAATCAAGATTAAATCTATCCTCAAATGATCTTTACACCGCACCCTTATACCATGCAATTAATTCCTCGGGTAATACTTATAGGAAAATTATTTATTTTGAGGGCTGAGCCAAATTTCAAACTGAAGTAATCAATCCAATGAATTAAGAAGAAGAGGGCTACAATTCTAATTAATTTTTAAAACAAAAATTTCACACTAAAATAAACCACAAAGATATAGTAAATTAGAGAGTTTGTTACGGATTGTAATGTGGTGAAATGTCTGAAAATGGATTATTTTTTTCATGTGAATTTGTCACATGACAACATGATATTAAAAAAAAAAACACAAAAACCCTAATCAGAACCCCAATGGATTTAGAATTCTATCATAAATTTACAAATGCCTGTCTAAATAAAAAAAAATATTTAGATTAAATCAACTAAATTCAAAAGTATACTATTTTACAATAGAATTATTTTTTAGTAGACTATGATAGAAATATTTCTGTAAATATTATTTATTTCAGTATAATACAAATTACTTTTTAACATTATAAATTATGGTGTGCAAGTGAGAATTTGAATTTAAGCAAGTAATTGAAATTAGAATAATAAGCTAATTTAGAGGCTTTGCGTCTCTAAAGTATAATTTATTTTAAGTAACTTTAGTCGAACCTCATTCATTCCTACACTTTTTTTTTGTACGAATATAATTTGTAACCAAATCCAAACTTTTTTTTTTTTGCGGTCTGTCACCCAATCCCAACTTCGATTTTGGCATTTTGCCATCATCTATTGAGTGCAAAACACGTATCTCACATCGCTTGGATCTCTTAGCACAGCAGGGGGGGAAAAACCAATAAACGAACCATGGCATGAACCATAGTTTTCTAATATAATTCAAATCCAAATCAACTTTACCTTTCACAATAATAAGTTAGAATCATTCCCAGTATAACCGCTAGACCAAAGCAAAGTTTAAATGAGAATAGTCTGGAGGAGTCGCCGGCAAAGTTTTGCAAATAGTTTTAAACGAAAAAAACTACTTCAAATGGTTCTTACTTACAATTTTTCAAAACAGGTTGTAGGGAGTGAATTTTTAAAACTGGTAATTTATAACTTGAAGGAGTAGCCACAAATTTTATTTTTTTTTAACTTTTATATTGTTCCAACTCAAACTAACATAGTCTGGGAAACACGATGCACGAAAAGACTAACCGCAGCTTCCAAAAATTGAAGAAAACTGTAGTTCAGAGTCATAGCTTTTCAATATAAAGCGGAAGAAAATGCTTCTTACATATATTTGATAAAACCAGCTAGCTAACAGTGCATGCACCCCAACAAAGGTTCCACATGATTATCAGCAATCTTCCCATGTAAAAGGGGGCTAATATGCCCTATCAAAGATCAGGCTGTCTCCACCTACAAAATTCATTAAAATAACATTAATACATTGAGTCTCTTTAAAAGATCTAATGGAATGCACTAATGAGCTTTTCTGGCTGTACTTTGATCCCAATGTTAAAGAGAAAATTAATGATGAGTGTTACCAAAATTATTCACTTCACCTGTTTTCCTAATGCTGAAATGTTTCAAATTTGTCAAAATCCATAATAAGCTTCAAAATCACTTCCATAACCATAAAGGTCATAATCATTATCCAATGGTTCATCATCATCGTAATAATTTTCATCTTCAAATAGGTAGTCATAAATGGGAGCCCATGGATGCCGTAAATCCTTGATCTGCTCAGCACATCTTTTCTCCAAACTTACTCTCAAATTAACATCGAAACACTGCCGTAAGTCAAGCGATTCAAGGTGAGGACAACCATCAAGAATGGCAAGCAAGCCATCATTAGTAAGCTTGTTTCCAAAAAGCTGGAGATGGCGCAACCCAGGCATAGTTTGTGCAATAGCAAACGCCTCCTCATCACAGTCAATGAGTGGATGTCTGAAAAACAGCTTATTAAATTTCAAGGATTTTAAAAGAGGGCAACATTGGCCAATAGCTTCTAGTGAATCCTTATATAAGTTGCTGATGGAAATGTCAAGTTCCTCCAAGCAAGGAAGCTTTTTTGCAACTTCACTTAATCCTTCATCTGATATGCCATAGCAACATACAAGACGTAGGCGTTGCAGATGACTTGTACTGCAAGATGGTATGACACATACATACTTTCAGCCATACATACTAGCAATCACACACATAAATTCTATATGATATATGATATCTGAAAAATGAAATATAAATGGTAGTTATAATTAAATCAAAGTATCATCTAGCAACATAGTCATCATAAACTCAATCCTAAGCAATGAGGAACATGGGCTTGAATTCTAACAGAAAAATGGAGAAATGTATAAATAAAAATGAAGACTTGGCCTTGAACAATGAGATGGAAGAAGTTTCTTCTGTCTTTCAAACACATAATAGCAATCACCTAGAGGACGGAAACAAACTGACATTAACTTGTATTGTAATTTTCACTTTTTCCAATCCTTTTTAAAACTACACTCCATCATTGTTCCCACTTAAGACATCTGTTTTCATCCTAAAATCTGATTTCCCACTCTTTGTACTCTTTAGTCTAAATTCCAGACCTAATTTTTCTGACCCGCCAAACCTACTACAAAACCCTGCCACTTTTAGCAACAAAAATACCCCATACACCCACTTCCATTCTCTAGAGCTGGTTTGCATTCGTACACAAGCATGTCTTCAGATCCATGGCAGAACTCCATTTCATTACTGTCAAGAACCAACCCTTCTAGGAAACAAAAGAAACTGAACAAATTTGAAAAACGAAACCCCATTCATCATCGCAGTTGAAATTTACGTTGAATTGAAACTCAGAACAAGCACGAAACAAAAAATTCCAAAATCGAACCAACACCAACAAATTAAATGTTGAACTTACGAATCAGTGATGTACATGAGGAGATCATCGGTACCAAAATGCTCGACATTGATATCGATCAACTGGCCGCAACTGCGATCGATTGCGTGGCGGCACATGATCTCCAAATCGTAGTCCATGTCATGGAGATCCCCCGAATTGCGCATGTCGATGGTGCGCCACATGAGGGAGTCCTTGCAGATGCTCCGCCACTGAGTGCACACGCGCTGAGCGTTCGTGAGGATCCCGATTGCGCCCAGCTTCAGCAGAATTGTCGACGTAACATCACGGGGAAGATCCAGCCAGTTCCTGGTTTCGGGTTCTTCAGAGTCGGGAGGTGGGTTCGAAGACGAAGACGAACGCGATGAGGACGACATTGAAGGAGGTGATGGGAAATTTGATTTTTCCGGGAAAATGTTTGAAGGGTTTCACTCTCAAGGGATTTTACGTGAAAATGAAGAGGGCAACGAAATCAGCAAATGGTGTGAAGTGAAACGCGAAACGTATGTTTTTCATAAAAAAAAAATTGTCTTAAATATTTTTTTTTGTACTTCTAAATATATTAATTTTTTATTTTTGTTCTTTTAATTTATTTTATTATATGTCACGAACGTCTCAATCTAATCTTTAAAAATAAGTAAAATTAATCTACTCTTCTTACACATAAACCACTAAGGCGAGATTCTCCCATTTTTTCCACAATGGCTACCCCTACTTTCTCTCTAAATTCCTAATCTTATCTTGTCTAGTGGCCACACATCCAACGGTCCTCATCTCCGCGACACCGATCTTGTGCTCTTGTTGGCTTTTTACCGCCTAACATTCAAGACCATACAACATTGCATGGCCTTATAATTGTCTAAGAAAATTTACCCTGCTAAGCTATTTCCTATCAAAATAACTCCCGAAACACCTCCATTTCATCCATCCAAATTGAATCCTATGGTTTAAAATCTCTCTATCATTTTGTAATGGATCCAAGATAAAACTCGAATCTCAAATGATCTCCACTTTACCGCTTAGCGTTAGCGTGTTTCTTACTAACTTACATTCAATTCATATCCGTCTTACTCCTCGCTTATACGAAAGCCATGTTCTTCCAAAACCCGTCTCCATAACTTACCCGTTTATTTCCTCTCTCTCGACTCTCCATCATATCATCTAAAAAAACATGCATTGTAGACTTGGTTCTTGGATATGAGAATATCCAAGACTAAAAAGATAAGATATAGAAGGCGAAATCCCATAGTTATAGAACTCTTCGTGACCCCACTCGGTGTTCTCACACCTGGTTTAACCTCATCATACATATCTTGGATTAACGAACTCTTTCTTCTCCAAAGCCTTCCACAAGACTTCTCTCGACTTATATCGTAGGCTTTTTCCAGATCAATGAAAACCATGTGTAGGTCTTTTTGCTTCCTCCGATTTCTTCGTAGAAGATAGATTGCTTCCATGGTTGACCTCCTGCATAAAACCAAATTGATTCTCAAATATTCTCTTGTCTTAGTCTCCTTTCAATGACTCTTTCCCATAACTTCATAAGTATGACTCTGAGCTTAATCCTCTATAATTTGCATTTGTATATCTCCTTATTCTTATAAATAGGGATTAAAGTGATTCTCCTCCATTCATTTGGCATCTTCTTAGACCTCAATATCTCGTTAAACAAATTTGTAAAGCAACTTATACCTTTATCTCTTAAACACTTCCATATCTCAATTATATTATCCGGTCCAACCGCTTTTCCATTATCCATCCTCTTCAATGCTTCTTTTACCTCAAACTCCCGAATTCTACGATAAAATGTTTTATTTTGGTCTTCCTCTCTAATGTTTAAATGTCCTGGTTCATTAAATAACTTGTGAAAATAACCCTTCCATCGATCTTTGATGTCTTGTTCCGTAACCAAGACTTTACCCTCTTCATCCTTAATGCATTTCACTTGATCCAGGTCTCTTGTCTTCCTTTCCCTACTTTTAGCAAGCTTGTAGATATATCTTTCTCCGTCTTTGGTTCCCAACGATTGATATAACCCATTAAACGCTTTAGCTTTCGTCTCGCTCACCGCCTTCTTAGTATCTTTTTTAGCTGCCTTATATTTTTCCCAATTTTCATCATTTTTACACACGTACTAAGCTTTATAACATTCCCTTTTAACCTTAACCTTATCTTGTACACTTGTGTCCCACCACCAAGATTCTTTATCCTTGGGTCCAATGCCCCTTGATTCACCGAGTGTCTCTTTTCTACCTTCCTAATCCCTTTAGCCATCTCATGCTCCACATATCATTAAGCACTCCCTTGTCATTTCCCAAATCTCTTCCTCCATAATCCTCCTCTGAAAGAAAGCATTTGTTTTCCGCCCTTTAGTTGCCACCATTTGATCCTTGGCTCTCTGTCTCGACAATTTCTCCTTACTCTCATCTTAACTCGTACATCCATAACCAAAACCCCGTGTTGGGTAATTCTCCAGGGATGACTTTGCAATTCATGCAAATCTTTCTATCGATTTCCTTAATAGAAAGAAATCAATTTGAGAGAAAGAACCCCCGCTTTCTATATGTGATAAGATGTTCTTCCCGCTTCCTAAAACAAGTGTTAGCTATTCAGTAAGATCAAACGCTACCGCAAAATCTAGAATCGCTTCGCCCTCTCGCATTAACTACTCCTGACCATAACCCCATGCAAACCCTCATACCCCCTAGATTCGCTCCCCACATGACCATTTAGGTCCCCACTAGAAAAATCTTCTCTCCCAATGGTATTCTCTCGCACTAAACCTTCTAAATCCTCCCAAAATTTAATTTTGTAGTGCTTCGCCTAACCCTACTTGGGGTACGCACCGATAATATTAAAAGTCTCCGTTCCACAACAAACTTCAAAGCTATAATCCTATCTCCAAGTCTTGTCACATCCACAACATTATTCTTCCAATTCTTATCTACTATTATGCCTACCCCGTTTCTAGATTTTATCTTGTCATACCAAAGCTTAAAACTCAAAGTGTCGAGTTCTTTTGCCTTTTCTCCAACCCACTTAGTTTCTTGTAGGCACATAAAATTAATCCTCCTCCTAATCATGGTGTCAACTATTTCCATTAATTTACCTGTAAGTGTGCTATATTCCAAGTTCCAAAACGCATCCTACTCTTGTGCTAACTTCTTTACCCACACTGCTCACGAAAATGTGGGAACCCTTGCTTATTTTTCACTACACCCAAAGGCGCGTGCAAAATGCGGCTCTTACTCATTTGACATTTACTCATCAAGCCATTGTACATACAAGCGTTGCTTGAGGGGCAACGACCTAGCATTAACACAATTACTCTTTGATCCATGTCATAAAGATACGACAAAGTTTTACGTTGGCTGTCGCTGCCTAACACAACCCTCCTCTTTTAATTTATTTTATTATATGTTGCGTCTCAATAATTTTAAAAATAAGTAAAATTAAATCATATTATGATTTTAAAAATAAGTTAAATTGGTTCAATTCAACTTTGATATTAAAACGAAATAATGTTTAATATAAAAAAATTAAATTAAATCAATTTCACTTACTTTTAAAATAATAGTAATAATTACAAATCATAATAAAAAATTTTGAGAGAATAAACTAAAAGATGATATATATATATAGAAGGACTAAATCATATTTAAATTTTCTTTAGTATTTTATAATTTTAATTTTGACAAAAATTATACTTTCGTCCGTTAATTTATTTTTTGTTTTTAAATTGGTCATTTAAATAATGAATATTTCAAATTTGTCCTTCAAATTTTGAAAACCTAACAAATTTAATATTTTGTCTAACTTTGTTAATTTCATCTATATGTGTATCAAAAAATGACCTATTTAACATTTAACATAGCTTAAAAAATACAAGGGGCACATGTGGCGAGACACATGACGTAACCAACGAATGAAAAATTATCCATTCGTAGTTCATCTAATTTCACCCCCAGTTCAAGTTAGGATTTTTGTTTCTACTTCATCTTCTTCTTTCCACCTACTATTGTGATTCTTCTAGTTCTGCTCCATTTCCACTTCCATTGTGATTCATCTTCTTCTTTCAACCCCAATTCTTTTTTTGCTTTATCAGTTTCATTTCCACCCAACGAATTTTGAAAGTAATTTCTCCATGACTAGCAGCATAGGGGTCAATGGGCTCTATGGATATTTTTGGCACCATATCTGTCTCCCAGGATTTTTCATCCCACTAAAAAGTGTTGCTATGCCAACGGTAATGGCAGATCTATCAACAATTATGTGAAAATATTCTCAAATAACCCTTTTGAAGGGTGCCTGCTCCCTATTTGTGGATTTTTGAGGCCTTAGGAATGCATTTGCTGACTGTATACAAGCCAAAAATATTGTAGCAATTCCAAATTTAACATGTGTTGAGCTGACATAAAATCCCCTAAGCTCAGCCACAACAAAAAAATGGGTAAGTAGAACAATTGTTAACCCTTTGTATTGCAAGTAAACATAAATCTGATACCATTCATCACCCTTAAGATGTTTTAAGTATCTGGCTGCTAATATCCCTCCAGGAAGCAGGATACCCCATGCAAGAAACATCACAAAGCAATGCACAAACAAAACAAGAAGTAAATCCTGCTCTGCTTCTGCAGACCCATTCACCAGCAGTATGCGGATAGGTTTACTACTCTTTATAGGATGCATATTACTATCACTAAGATGGTCATTAGTCCATTTAACGCCCCACATTGCCCAAACAACTTTAAGTGGAGTTATGGGATCAATAATATCGTTACATTCTAGCCTATTGCTCTGACTACAAGATGGGTCTAAAGGACGTGAAAGCTCTAAAGTAATGATATCATTTTCTGTTTTACATCTCACATACGTCAAATTCTTATATGTATGGTGTAAAGTTGAAGCATGTTTTCCATCAATCTAGTAAGTGTTTACACGGCCTATACTAATATCATAAATCCAACCTACATAAGCATAACTGTTTACCATTCCACTTCCAAACCCTATTGCAAGATAACCACTTTTTTTCTCACCACAAGCTGCCATAGATATGGAATCCTTTGACAATGTCCAAAAGACGGTAACCTGCTGATCATCTAGAACAACATTGTTATTATACATGTCTGATAGACTCGCATCAACCACCACAGCCCTCCAACCCTTTTTTATGCTCATACAATGAATGATAGTAGATGTGGTCAGGGTGTTCTTATCAAGAGCCCAAAATAATTTTGTAGGACTGGCTTTAACTCCATTGGTCTTTGGACCTCCAGCATAAATAGTCTCAGTTAGATTCCTGATTGCAACATTTCCACCAATCGGATCAGAAGTAATATAAAATGCAACATCATGACCAGCTTGAATTGAAAACTTGACTAGCACCCCTCTTTTCGATCTTAAGATTGGAGCTTCCTTTTTGTTGATGTAAAGGACCTGTGCTATAACACCCTAATACAAAAATATGGATTTATCTGCTATATATGAAGATAAACATTATTAGATATGGTACTTATAACTATAATAACAGTTTAATCCCATATTCATTATACAAATAAGTATGGAGAGCAACGATAAAAGAAGGTCATACATATATTTACGTTAAGCCTCATAGACAAAGTAATATACATACAAATCAGTACAACTCAAAGTAAAATTATACAAGAGTTGTTCATAAGTACATAAACTGAAACTATCTAATCTTGTTGTTTTTTCTTCTTTTTCTTTTCCCCTTTGGAAGGGTCTTGAGTTGCTTTTACCATAGAAACATAAAATAGGATGAGAACATGAAAATTCTTAGTAATAAACATGTATCTCGTGGCATTATAACTATGTAAATTGCATACATAATTAAACTATTCTCAATATTACACAATCGCTCATACAACTGTATAATATCAACTGTAACTGGCAAAGTGCTTATCTTATTCATTTGCCTAACTTAGGACTTAACTTATCCTAATATTCTTGGTTGTAAGCTTATCTCACTTTCATACCCTTTACATGATTGATTTTCTCACTCCTCGTGTCCTTGACAAAGAGCTTAACTCACTACTTTGTCCTAGGTAGAGTGCTTGCCTCACTCTTATACCAACTATGGTAAAGTGTTTTACTCACATCTTTACCATGACAAAGTACTTTTCTCACTCTCTTGTCCTCACAAAATCCATCCTTGTCAAAGTGTTTTTCTCACTCCTTTGCAAGGTCAAGGGGCTTATCTCGCTCCCTTAGTTAGGATAATTATGATATGATTCAACTTTAACTAGTAAAAGAACATCTCTTTGCTAACAATCCATTTTGACCTAACTTAATGAGGTAATAGAGCATTTTTCTAAAACTTGGATATTCAACTCATCTATAACCAAAAGAGAGTAATTCTTACATCTAACTAAGTAAAACATACTTATCACACTTGTGTCTAGCATAAATATGGTTTACATTTGGTCCCTTTTAACTTAAAACTATGTTTTCTCAAAACATGGGACTAATAATTGATTACCATCTTGTGGTAATTGATTACTACAACTAAAAACCTCAAAACATAAGCTTGGTAATCGATTACCATGCTGTGGCAATCGATTACCACTTAGATTTCTACATTCCAGAAGCTTGGTAATCATTTAGCTTGTTGTGGTAATCGATCACCACCTTCATCTCTCGTTTTCCAGGAGCTTGGTAATCGACTACCTCTTCTTGGTAATCAATTATCACATGCAGAAAACCAAGTTTCTCATGCAGCAAACCCATTTCCAAACTCCATTTAATCAAAACTACCACAACCAAAAGGGTCTCATAATCTTAACCATTAACAAGGGAAGTTCAACAACAAGGAAAACAACATCAACTCACTATTATAATACTTGATTCACAATATTTTCACATCATTCAACTCATTCACAACAATACCCATTTTCCACAAAACTCTACCATGCAAATCCATCCAAGGATTTGGGATTACAAGAGTATAGAATGAAGAAAAATAAGCCTAAACCCCCTTAATTCAAGTTCTTGAAGGTGCTACACCCTTTCTTTTCTTTTCCTTCTCCTCTTCCTCTTCCTTTTTCTCCTTTTCCTTCTTGGCTCTTTTCTCCCCTTTGCTTTTTGCTGCTAGACGTGAAAAGTGAGTGGGTGAAATCAGAGAAAAAGTCAATGTAACAAGAGAAATAAGGGGCGGTGGAGAGATGAGGTGAAAACTTATATATTTAGCTGGAAAGTTTATATCTGTTAAGAATACTTAGATTTTATCATATTAAGTTTCCTAACTTCCATAGGTACCAAAATAATTCTAAGGATTCATCTAGATCCTAGTTTCATTATTTCTCTATTTTTTCATATCTGCTGCTAGTCAATCCGACATTAAAACACACAACCAATACTCTTAAAAAAAACCAAACGAACTCTGATTATCATTAAATTTTAACTACATTCTCTTTCACATATTTGTGACCTAGAAACAAATTCTTTATATTTGTTTCCCTTAAATAAGCAACTTATGCCCTTATTTGAGTCATATTAAGTTATTCTTCACATTCTCTGTTGCAGCAAAGTGCCTAAATAAACTCAGTTTGTCAAAAAATTACACAGACATGTCAAACAAGTATTATGCTATATTTATAACCATAACAAACATGCTAAAAATAAGATATTACATTTGTAGGATTTAGAGGGTTTGGGTAATGCACTGGTGGACCAAATGAAACCACCAATGGAACTTTTGCATCTACAATGATGAGATCTTGAGCCTCCTTGTCTTCATCATCCAAGGGACTAGTAAGTACATTCATATGTTGTGATACATTCAGAACCAAATGGCCATAAGTCTTAGATGGAAAAGCCTCATGATTCTGAGGAAGATAGTACAAACTAGTAGTATCAGGTGGTTTAATTTTCCCCAAAGCCCAAATGACCTTTATATTTGATGAATGGTTCACAAGGTGATCATACTTCCCATCCACTCGAGTCAACGACCTCTGGTACTTAACAAACAATACCTCATCCTTCCTATACCCATAAATCAACATTGTATTGCTCATTATCCTATCTAGCCCATCATAAATCGAATTGGAACAAACCCCCTGAGTCGATCCATCACTATTTGTCACACATTCACTATACTTTATAATGAAGAAATCATCCACAAAGAGCAAACCATCCTCCTTAAACCCTGTCACGGCCACATCAGCACCGATTAGGAGCTCGGAATCACCGACATTCGGGGTCGCCCACCCAAACACCATGTATTTCATGACCCTAGTTACAGCCTCCAACCCAATTTCAATGGAATTATTCTCCCTATTCAAAGTCCATCACACCTTGAAATTGTTCGATAAAACCTTACAATTCTCAAACATCATCGGTTCATTGTGAACAAGCCCTTTCTCTGTTGCCGTCGCCGGAGCACTCGTCATGACATTCATGAGCAGGACATGCCTGAAATCAGAGGCAGTGGCTCGATCCCACACGGCGAAGACCTCGATCATGCCCCAGGTAAGGTTATCCATCAAATGCACAACTAAGGTTTTAAATCTCGGTCGCGGTCGAGGTTGCGGTCGCGTTGAGGTTTTGGTGATTGCGGACGTTGCGAATGCTGTGATGCTGATTGCGGTCGCTGCGGCGTGAATTCTTCACAACTTAGCACAAATTAGATTAAATTATCTATTTTATTGTACAATATATCATAACTAATAATTTATAATTTTTTTCAACAATAAGAGATATCTAAAAGTAATAAATTAATTGACCAATAAAATAATCTATTTTCATTATTTTTTTCATTCCCTCTAATTTCCCCATTTCCCCCAATTTTTTCTATTTCCCAACCCCAATTTTTTCCTATTTCCCCTCCCTCGGTTTCCCATTTCCCTTCCCTTCTCTCGTTTCTCATTTTCTCAATCCCTCCCCCTTTATTTCTCCCTTTTCCCGTTGCCCTCCTCCACTCCCTCACCTCTATTTTGTCGAGCTCATCGGCCACGGGCCACCACGACCTTCCTCATCCCTCATTCCCTCACCTCTTTGTTTCCTCAAGCTCAACCATAACCTTCCCCTTTCTCGTTCCTACAGCAACACCCACATCAACAACAACCCAAGATGTCCAGAAACAGAGGTCCAGAAAATCGAGACCACCATGGATCCACGCCTCCACCACGGATCGCGAAACAGAGGTCTAGAAGATCAACTGAACGGAGGACTGTAGCAGCTAAAATGGCGTTACGTCTCGTCCATTGTGGTTGCAACACCATTCTGTTGCAGCCGTCGCGTATGATTCTTAAACTCAGTCATGTCGCGGACTGAAGCAGAAACGGCGGCAGCCGCGACCGTTTTGTCGCGACCGCTACAGCCGTTTTGTTCCGAGATTTGAAAACCTGTGCACAACAAAGCTTGATTTTTTGTAGGTTTGGTTTAACTTATCGTGCAAAACAACGAACTCGCTCGTGAGGTTATTGAAATCGGGAGCGTTCACACCCCACCAGTGAACGTCGGAACTGGGAAGCATGTCAAATTGGAAAATCCTAAAGGAGCAATTGTTGATGATTCTCAGAGTACCTCAGAGCCGGTGTTGAACCATTTTGAATTCGGACTCTGATTCGAAGACGGGGATGACCCGGGTGCTGTTTGGATCAGGATCCGTATACCCAAGGAAAAAGAAGTGGAGGAGGAATCGTAGGAAGATGGATTTGCGAAGCATGAGGGTAAGATCGTGGTTTTAGTAGATTCGAAATGGTGCTTATGAACGGTTACGAAATACAAACCTTGGAAATGGGATGGAATTAAAGGAAGTACCTGGTGGTGGTGGTGGATGTTTGGAGAAACGTTGTGATGGGTGATAACTACACAAAGTGAAGTTATTTGTGCCCTATATCTGAGCTATAGAGAGTGCTAAAGTCCTTGTATTCATACATATTTAGAAGATTTTATGCTTATATTTGTTATATCTAATTCTGATACCTTTCCAATATGATATTGAGCAAACTGAGCATATTTGATATGTGATTAAGTGAATTTATATTTGTTATTGATTTGGTGTTTTCTCTATCATAGGAAGGGCTCCAAACAAGATGATATGTGGAGCATTTGAGCTGAAATAGAAAGAGGAAGCCAAATTAGCATCTCAGCATTCAACGCCGCGGCGTGGCATGTTAATGCCGCGGCGTGACATCCCCTGCATCCAAAGTCAGGGGCTTCGAAGAATTGAACGTCGCGGCCCAAGGAATTAATGCCGCGACGTACGTAACCTAATTTGACACGCGTCGCGGCGTAGGCATGTTAATGCCGTGGCGTGCCCCTGTTTTGCTAAGTCTATAAATAGATTTTTAATAGATTTTGTGAAAGGAGTTTGGAGAGCTCCGTAGATATTTTTAGGTTTTAGAGGAGCTACGGCTTTGTGCTTCATTTCTGGGCTGATTGGAGGCCTAGGGAGGCTAGGTTGGAGGTCTTCTTCCTTAAGGAAGAGGATTCAAGCTTCAAGGATCTCATCAATGGCATCCTTCCTCTTCTCCCTGAGTTTTCTTCTTCTTCCCTTATCTTTTGAGCATTGTTTTGCTCTGTAAATTAGTGTTCAATTGATTAGAAGTTGTATTTAGGAAATACTTTGAATCTTTATATGATTATTGATGTTTATGTATGAATTTGAGTTTCTATTGATGTTTAGCTTTGTTCTTCCATGCCTATGCTTAATGCTTGCTTCTGTTTGATCAACAATTGCATGATCTTATTTGATGCAAATGAACTAGACATAGGGATTTGTGGATATGGACATGGTATGATTGATGCATGTTCGACGAGTTCAATTGGCTTGGATGAGTTGATTCGCTAACTGGATAGAAATATACCTTTTAGCTATGTATTAGCGTGTGTTTGAGAATAGATCGTTCATTAGTGGAGTTTTCACTAGTCCTCATGCAACCATAAGAACCATAGTGGATTAGGTAAATGACACCAGGGTTGATCGACCTAGATATAAACTTTTGACTAAATCAGATTCTCAAGCTAAACTAACTAAGCATTGATGTTACTTGTAAGGATTGCATATCATTAATATGAAGTAGGAAGTGAAGAAAGATTCCCTAGATTTTCAAACCCCTATGTTATTGCTTTGGTAGTTTAGATTTAGATTAATTGCTTTTCTTTATTTTATATGTTCTTGACTAGAATCTAGCTGAGCTATTAGTTGCTACTTAGTAATGGAAACCTTGTCCTCGTGGGAACGAATTTTTACTTCGTATCTGTATTACTTGAACGACCCGTGTACTTACGGTACACAAATGGTCTAACAATGGGCGGCGATGTTGGCAGAAAAGAAGGAGGAGGAGGAAACGTGAGTTGCACGACAGGGGGTTGTTTTTGAAAGTTTGTTTGGTGTGTTGGGTTTAACACCCCAACTTTTGGGTAAAAGATCGTTGTGTCCCTGTTTTACTGTTTCTTATTTTTCTGTATGAAATACAGAAAAATAATACTGTTTGTTATTTTATTTGGTCGTTTTACATAATTTGTTTCGATACAATAAAATAAAAATTTTATCAAATTACTTGTTTTAAATTTTTCGTGAAAAACAGATGTATAATACTCCTCGGTATTTTATATAATCTTTTTACGTATTTTTCTTCAAGACAATGAAATAAAATTTTTCTTGAATCCGTTGTTTTAAATTTTTCTGTAATATACAGCTATATAATACTGCTGGATATTTTATTTGAACGTTTTGGATGATTAGCTACATTGTGAAAAAAAAATGAAAAAATAACCATTACGTCCTGAATGTGCTGTTTTTGATGTTTTTGCTATTTTTAATTGTTTTCTACTTGATACAAATTTCAATATTACTGTCTGCGATTTTATTTGGACTTTTTGTGTGATTTGCTCCTAGTAGGAAAATAATATTTTTCCTGGACCGAAAAATCTGTTTTTAATTATTCGAGAGGCGGGGATCTTACTAAACCCAATTGAATGAGCCTAAAATTAATCTTTTAATTTTTAGGATTTAATCACAAATAAAATAATTTTATATTATTATAATATTATTTTATCTATCAAGATAAATAAGTGACAAATGACCCGAAAATATTTTATGGGACCCACGTTTAGTCATCAAGTCTTTGTCTGTACACGTGGACCAATGAGGAGCTAGTCAAAATTGGTGGCTATGACTCATCGCAACGGGCCAATAGGACGATGACACGTGGCGTGACACCTCAAAGATCATGACTCAAGCCTTCTAGAAGGTTCCGTATGGTGACTCACCGTGACTCACCATGATGACTCGCCGGTTCCGTAAGCTTCCCGATGACTCAAAGATCTTCGACTCGCCATCTTCGACACAACCAATGATGCAACATCGACTGACCGGTGATGACTCGCCATGTCGACTCATCCGCTTCTAGAAAATATCTCACGCCGACTCGCCATGTTGACTCACCCGTTCTAGATAGTTCCACGATGACTCATCATACTGACTCATCGTAGTGAGTCACATGTTCTAGAAATTTCTCTTTGATGACTCGCTTTATGACTCATCAAGGGTAATCAAGAGAAAAAAATGATTAATAATAATTGCTACTCATTAGTCTAAAATAAAAATCTATGTATATTTTATTACCCATTAGATAATAAACACCGACTTTATAAACAAGTAATTATTGTATAATTATTGTTTATTGGTTAAAGTATGTTAGAAAATATACAATGTGCGCCAATAGAATTGGTCAACAAAAATAAGCAACCAATAAGAATCAAGTTAGTAAATATTTAACCAATAGAACTTGGTCAAGATTAATGGCTTGAGTTTTTAAGAACCAATAGAAAACAAGCTATCAAATAAATTTAGGCTTCTTGAAGTTTGGTGTTCTACGGTGGAGGAAGAGAGCAATTTGCTCTAATAGCCAAATTCACCAAAGTGAATTCACGTAGAAAGCTTTAGGAAATTCATTTAGAAAGCCAAATTAAACAAATGAAGAATAGTCAATATTGATGGCTTCTCTTTGTTGCTTTCTACGGCAAAGCAAAGCTTTTGTGAAACAAATATTACAAATTCAATTCTTACTATCTTTCAATTAATTAACCAAGTAAGACCAAGTCAATTTTAGTGGCTTTTTGCATGTGTTTCTACGGCAACTTGCATGCTTTAGGAAGACAATTCCAACACTCCAATTCACTCTCACTTTCTATGCATTTACGGCAATGCATGTTTGAAGAAAACAATTTCAATACTTCAATTCATTCTTTCTCTTCAAGCATCTACGGTCATGCATTTCAAAAAGGAATTAAAGTTAATTTCCATTTCCTAAAATTAGTCAATTTTGGTGGCTCTCCTTTTTGGCTTCTACGGCAATTCACCTTGGGTGAATTCTTCAATTTGCTATCATTCAAAGAAACAAAACAACCAATATTTCTCACTTTCTCTCAAGGTCATTCACGGCCAACCAAATATCAAAGCTTTCCTCTTACTCCAAAATTCTCCAAATAGCAAAAGCTCTCATCCCTTTTTCCTTCCTTGTGTTTCATGGCCATAGCTTCCAAGAATAGGGCAAACTTCATCCATTTATCTCACTTGTTCTCTTCTATATCCTTTTCTCCAAAGAACCAAGATCAAGCAACCAAATTTCTCTCTTTTTTTTCTTCCCCATGGATTCGGCCAAACACACTTCAAGACCATCCAACCACTCAAAAATTTATCCAACCAAGTTTTCTAAATCTAAACACAATTCTAAGAACATCTCTAGTTGAGAGTTCTTGCAAAATCCTTCATTTGAAGCTTGGAAACCTACTTGGGAGATTTTACCTAGAAGGTGAAATTTCTTGTTTTCTATTTCTAAATTCTTTTTCAAAGTTCTAAGCCATGATTTATCCATGGTTTAAGCTCTCTTTAATATTAGTAATTTGTAGAAATTTTGTTTAAACTTGTTAGGTAATTTTGGTGGAGAAAACCGAAGACCCTAGAAGGAGTGAAAGCATACTTGTCTTCAAGAGGTAAGAGGGAGATTACCTCATCAACCATGTGTTGGTGGTGAGGAATGTTTGTGTTTGTGGTGAAGAATCCATAAGGATTCATTCACTTGATTGTTTATAGCCTTTCCTAATTGTGATTGATTATATGTGAAAGCATGTCTAATAGCTTTAATATTTTGTATGTGCTATATGTGTAACATGTCTAATGACTTTAATAATTTGTATGTGTTTTATGGTTGTTTTAGTATATGGTATGTATATATATAAGCATGATAATTATTGTAACATGTAAATAATATACAAGGATTTGCATGAGTGTTCCAAAGAGTACAAATCCAAACTCACGGCCTCAAGGCAAAGAGGAGAACCAAAATGTTCTCATCAATTTTCTAAAAGTGTGATTTAATTAACCTAGAAAAATTGACAAATTACAAATTGATTTAAAGTAAGAAAAATGAATTTATGGATCCAAGAATGAAATTAGGTATTTCGGCCAACATGCCTAAATTGAATGTTTTGATTTCTAAAACTATTTTCTAAAACAATGATTTAATGAATACAATGAATTTGACATTGATCTAAAAGATGAAAAATAATTTAAAGATCAAATGCAAGGACTTTGTTAAAATTGGCCAACATGCCACCTACTTTTAATCCAAATTTATTTTCTAATTATGGACTAGATAATTTAATAAAAATAAATTAGATCTAGAGTTTTATAAGAGATTAAATATATGAAAATAATTAGGAATGAATTATAAAGCATAGAATGATTTTCGCCAAAATGCCAAATTTAAATCTTTTTGATTTATAGAATTGTTTTCAACTAAGTTTAAGTAATAAATGCCAAAAGGATTTTATTACAATGAGTTTTGAAGAAATAAATTGATTAGAATTAAGTTTAAGAAGTTTAAGCTAATGATTTTTACTTGTTAGAAGAAATACAAGAGTAGCTTTGTAAAATTTCTAACGATAGCTCACCTTGTGTTTTGAAGCACGTTAGTAATTTTTAAAAGTGTAATTTATTGGTTGTAATAAAAATAAAAAGAATTTTTGACAAGAAACCTAGAAAATCATTATTATAATTTTTCTAAACATAATATCGTCATTTATATTAAAAACGGACAAATAAGATAGAAAAGATGTCCAAAAGACAAGATACGGTATGAAAAATATTCTACGTAGTTTAAATGTATTAAATATTATTTCTGATTGTTTTAAACAGTGTTTTTAAGGAATTCGGACAAGAAAATAATTTAAAAATCTCACGCAATTGAGAAAACGTATTAAAAACTCTACGTGATTTTAAAAACAGTAAAATAAATTTACGCGATTTAAAAACGTTTATAAAAACGACGAGATTGTGAAAACGCGATAAAATTTCTACGCGATTGACCGTTGCTGTATTTATTTTGTGCTGTCGGAAAAATGTGAACCCGTATAGGCTTTTGAGGATTTTTCATTTGTCGGAAAATGTGAACCCGTCTGAGCTTTCTATTTTTCTCGCCATTGAGGGCATATTATTATCTTGAGGGTATCTTCGTAATTTCATATTTTTGGAATTATGTGTTGAGTTTATGCCAAATTTTTGGTGGATTGGTTGACGAGGCGAATCACATCGTATTGTCGGTGCGATAAGCGTAGTGTGGTTCGATTTTGAATGGACTTGGAGGCATTAGTGTGCATAAATCCATAAGTGACAGTTGGTTTTTCTTACCGGCCGCAAAAATGACAACACACTAGTGGACTCGACACACACTATGTTTAATCGAGATCTTGTAAAGTCTAATAAGACATTCTCAGTAGTGTGCACAACGTGAGACCGTGAACTACACCACACCTTGGACAAGGAGTTCCATGTGACGTGGGGCTATAGGCGCAACGTGTGACAACAACAATAGTTTGGTTGGCAAGTGCAGTGGTACTAATAGATTTTGAGGATCATTCGGTCTCGATGTCTGTTTGTTTTTAACTCCATGGAGTAGGATTGTGTCATATTGCATATGTTTATATGCTGTACTTTATTATTTTTTAACTATGATCTTTTAACTATGATCTTTTATCTATGATCATTTATCTATGATCTTTTATCTATGATCTTTTATATGTGATCTTATGATTATATGTTGTTATTATCTTTGTGCCTATGATGTTATATGTTGTTATTTATTATATTTTTTATTTTTATTTTTATCTATGATCTTATATATGTGGTTATTTCTTATATTTTTATCCATGATATTATATGTCGTTATTTAGTATATATTTATCTCGTGATGTTATATGTTGTTATTGTTATTCATTTTATTATGATATATGCTTATTTGATTTTATTTATAAATTGTAACATGATGATATTTGTGATATCTGTGTGTATGGAATGACTTTGTCATTCAGTATAATTCTTTCTTCAATCGTGGTCATTGATTGGTGAAAGGGGATCTCACCTCTTTACTGTATTGTTTTGTGGTGTTGTATTTGTTAAATTCGTATAGTAGACGAAGGAAGTTTCTTCGACCTACTGGAGGCTATGTTCTGAAGATGATGATGGCGTCAAGGTGTTATCTTCCAAGTTTCAACAGGATGCAGTTTGGTGGAGAAAATGGAACATGTAGGTTGGGTTTTCTCGTTAGTATTGTTCTGACCGTGCTATTAGTAGTAACCTTCTTTGGGTTTCTTCTTCATAGTTTACTACGAACAGTAAATGTTATATTTTAAATTGTTGTTGAATATTTTGTAACATATATAATATGTGTATTAATCAATTTAATCTAATTTCATTTTACTTATAAATTTTTAGTAAGTTTATATTTCAAGCAAAAAGATATTTTAAAATTTATCTTTTAAAACTCAAAGATTTTATAAAATGATTTCATTTGGTTTTATGTTTTATTTAAAATGTGACGCCCTACGGAGGGTGTTACATTGGGTTGACAACTTTCTGCTATTAAGGTGGAGGAATTTAGAACTTTTTCTTTTTTGTGCGTTCATAAACAGTATTGTATCACATCGTGGGACCATGATTCATTCATACCTCATAAAAAAATGATAGATTATAAATATCTATATAATCTACATTTTATATGATAAATTAAAATACTTAATTTTTATTAATAAGACCTTAATTTTATTAAAATATATATATTTTAATTAATAAAAATATTTAAAATATAAAATATCCAAATTGATAAGTAAAAATAATTTATAATATAAATTAAATACATGACATATATGTCTTCTTTTTTTTTTAAAACTGTATAGGCATATATGTCCTTATATTTTTCAAATAAATGAATATCTTTTATTAAGGTTAAAGTCCTTAATTAGTTATTACAATAAAATTAAAATGTTACAACAATTTTCTCTTTATACACTATTTAAATTTGAACTTTAAGCTTCGTAATCAGTCGTAATAATATTTAAGAGATTAGTCTTACAGTATTACTTATAAGGAAAATAATGTTCTTATATTATTTTCCATCTCACATTCATTTTCACACCCATCTTGGATGGATGTGATTAAGTGAGAGAAAGTGATAAAAAAAATAAGTATGATGAATGGTATTGGGAGAAGTGTGAAAAAAGATGTATACACTATTTGTGGTAAAAAAAATCAGAATTATACTTATAAAGATACTTCAGTTAAAGACCAAAAAAATAAATTTAAACTATAGGCTAAAAAGTTTCTTTAGGTTAAATACATTAAGCTTATGTTAAAAGAATGGTTTTTTTTTTCTTTTTTGGTGTAGACAAAAGACAAAACAAAGCTAGTCCCAAGATTAAGAAAAGAATAATTTAATGTATTAGGTTAAATACATTAAGCTTATGTGAAAAGGATGGCTTTAAGATAAAGAAAACTTTATCTTGATTAACATAGAAGCTAGCCCCAAAAGTAACTGTTATCATTAAAAAATTTAAAAACAAACAAACAATATAAAAAATAAATAAATTTTTACTTTTTTTTTTGTTGTACATTAACTTTATATTTTGGTCAACTTATGCATTAATCAAGATTAAATCCATCCTCAAATGATCTTTAGAGCGCACCCTCATATGAGAAATTATACCATGCAATTAATTCCTCGGGTAGTACTTGTAGGAAAATTAATTATTTTAAGTGCTGACCACAATTTCAAACTCAAGTAATCAAAACAATGAATTAAGAAGAAGAGGGCAACAATTCTAATTAATTTTTAAAACGAAAATTTCACACTAAAATAAAACCACAAAGTTATAGTAAATTAGCGACTTTGTTACGGATTGTAATGTCAATGTCTAAAAATGGATTTTTTTTTTCATATAAATTTGTCACATGACACCATTATATTAAAAAAAAGAACACAGAAACCCTAATCGAAACCCCAATGGATTTAGAATTCTATCATAAATTTACAAATGACTGTCTAAATAAAAAAAATTAGATGAAATCAACTAAATTCAAATGTATACTATTTTATATTAGAATTATTTTTTTAGTAGACTATGATAGAAATATTTCGGTAAATATTATTTATTTCAGTATAATACAAATAAATTTTTAACATTATAAATTATGGTGTGAAAGTGAGAATTTGAATTTAAGCAAGTAATTGAAATTAGAATGATAAGCTAATTTAGAGGCTTTGCGTCTCTAAAATATAATTTATTTTAAGTAACTTTAGCCAAACCTCACCCATTCCTATACTCTTTTTTTTCTTTGGTACGAATATAATTTGTAACCAAATCCCAACTTTTTTTTTTTTGCGGTCTTTCACCCAATCCCAACTTCGATTTTGGCATTTTGCCATCATCTATTGAGTGCAAAACACGTATCTCACATCGCTTGGATCTCTTAGCACAGCAGGGGGGAAAAAACCAATAAACGATCCATGGCATGAACCATAGTTTTCTAATATAATTCAAATCCAAATCAACTTCACCGTTCCCAATAATAAGTTAGAATCATTACCGGTATAACCGCTAGACCAAAGCAAAGTTTATATGAGAACGGTCTGGAGGAGTTGCCGGCAATTTTTTTTTATAACTTTTATATTGTTCCAACTAGAACTAACATAGTCTGGGAAACACGATGCATGAAAAGACAAACCGCAGCTTCCAAAAATTGAATAAAACTGTAGTTCAGAGTCATAGATATCTTTTCAATATAAAGCGAAAGAAAATTCTTCTTACATATATTTGATAAAACCAGCTAGCTAACAGTGCATGCACCCCAACAAATGTTCCACATGATTATCAACAATCTTCCCATGTAAAAGGGGGCTAATATGCCCTATCAAAGATCAGGCTATCTCCACCTACAAAACTCATTAAAATAGCATCAATACATCGAGTCTCTTTAAAAGATCTAATGGAATGCACTAATGAGCTTTTCTGGCTGTACTTTGATCCCAATGTTAAAGAGAAAATTAATCATGAGTGGTATCAAAATTATTCACTTCACCTGTTTTCCTCGTGCTGAAATGTTTCAAATTTGTCAAAATCCATAATAAGCTTCAAAATCACTTCCATTATAGTAATATTCAATATCAGACACATCTATATCTGAGATCCTCGACATGTAGTCATCAAAATCAAATGATTCATCATCATCATCATCATCATCATCATCATTTTCAGCTTCAAATGGGTAGTCATCAGTGGGAGCACATGGATGCCGTAAATCCTTGATCTGCTCAGCACATCTTCTCCCTAAACTTCCTCCCAAATTAACATTGAAACACCGCCGTAAGTCAAGAGATTCAAGGTGACGACAACCATCAAGAATGGCAAGCAAGCCATCATTAGTCAGCTTGTTTCCAAAAAGCTGGAGATGGCGCAACCCAGGCATGGTTTGTGCAATAGCAAATGCCTCCTCATCACACTCAGTGAGTGGAAGTCTGTAAGCTTGCTTATTGAATTTCAAGGATTTTAAAAGAGGGCAACATTGGCCAATAGCTTCTAGTGCATCCTTAGATAAGTTGCTGATGGAAATGTCAAGTTCCTCCAACCAAGGAAGCTTTTTTGCAACTTCACTCAATACTGCATCTGATATGCCATAGCAACATACAAGACGTAGGCGTTGCAGATGACTTGTACTGCAAGATGGTATGACACATACATACTTTCAGCCATACATACAAGCAATCACACATAAATTCTATATGATATCCGAAAAATGAAAGATAAATGTCAGTTTCCATTAAATCAAAGTATCATCTTCCAACATAGTCATCATTAACTCAATCCTAAGCAGTGAGGAACGTGGGCTTGAGTTCTCACAGAAAAATGGAGAAATGTATAAATAAAAATGAAGACTTGGCCTTGAACAATGAGATGGAAGAAGTTTCTTCTCTGTCTTTCAAACACATGAGGACAGAAACTAACTGACATTAACTTGTCTTGTAATTTTCACTTTTCCCAATCCTTTTTAAAACTACACTCCATCATTCTTCCCACTTAAGACATCTGTTTTCATCCTAATATCTGATTTCCCACTCTTTGTACTAAATCCCAGACTCAATTTTTCTGACCCGCCAAACCTACTACAAAAGCCGGCCACTTTTAGTAACAAAAATACCCCATACACCCACTTCCATTCTCTAGAGCTGGTTTGCATTCGTACACAAGCATGTCTTCAGATCCATGGCAGAACTCCATTTCATTACTGTCAAGAACCAACCCTTCTAGGAAACAAAAGAATCTGAACAAATTTGAAAAGCGAAACCCCATGCATCCCATTCATCGCAGTTGACATTTACGTTGAATTGAAACTCAGAACAAGCACGAAACAAAAAATTCCAAAATCGAACCAAAACCAACAAATTAAATGTTGAACTTACGAATCAGTGATGTAGATGAGGAGATCATCGGTACCGAAATGCTCGACATTGATATCGATCAACTGGCCGAAGCTGCGATCGATTACGTGGCGGCACATGATCTCCAAATCGTAGTCCATGTCGTGGAGATCCCCCGTATTGCGCATGTCGATGGTGCGCCACATGAGGGAGTCCTTGCAGATGCTCCGCCACTGAGTGCACACGCGCTGAGCGTTCGTGAGGATCTCGATTGCGCCCAGCTTCAGCAGAATCGTCGACGTAACATCACGCGGAAGATCCAGCCAGTTCCTGGTTTCGGATTCTTCAGAATCGGGAGGTGGGTTCGAAGACGAAGACGAGGGCGATGAGGACGACATTGAAGGAGGTGATGGGAAACTTGATTTTTCCGGGAAAATGTTTCAAGGGTTTCACTCTCTAGGGATTTTACGTGAAAATGAAGAGGGCAACGAAATCAGCAAATAAATGGTGTGAAGTGAAACGCGAAACATATGTTTTTCATAAAATGAAAAAAAAAATTGTCTTAAATAAATTTTTTTGTACTTCTAAATATAATAATTTTTTATTTTTGTTCTTTAAATTTTTTTATTATAATTTACGTCTCTATAATTTTAAATGTAGTTAGAATTTATAAATTTAAAAGTGAGTAAAATTGATTCAAATTAACTTTTTATATTAAAATGAGAGAATGTTTAATATAGAAAATTAAATTGAGTTAATATCATTAACTTTTAAAATAAAAGTAATAATTAATTTCACTTACTTTTAAATTTAAAAAGATACAAATTATAAATAAAAAAATTTAGAGACCAAAACTAAAAGATGATATATATAGGAGGAGAAAAACACATTTAAGTTTTTTTTAATATTTTATAATTTTAATTTTGGCAATAATCATACTTATGTCATCTAACTTATTTTCTATTTTTAAATTCATCCTTTAATTAATAAACATTTTAAATTCATCCTCGAACTTTTCAAAATATAAAAAATTTAGTTTTTTGCCTAACTTTGTTAATTCAGTCTATATGCATGATAAAAAGTGACTTATTTAGCATCTTTGCAGTGACATTTCTCAAGAAAAGTGATTGAGTAATTAAAGATTTTTTGCAAAAGCCTTAAACAAATAAATTATACTTGAATTTAATTATTAAAAGTCATGAATGAGATGAACATAAGAAGAATGATAATAATTAAATTGCAAGAATAAATAAAGTGCATAAAGATAAAGAGAAAGGGTAGAAAAGCGAGACACGATATTTATCCCTGGTTCGACATTAACCACTTGACTACGTCCAAATCCAGAAACACGGTTCGAGATTTTTTTATTCAACACAAGCTTAAAAAGTCTTACCTTTACATAACAGGGATACCTCACCCTATTTACTAGAGGATACCTCACCCCTTTGAAGGATACCTCACCTTCTTTACAACAAGGATACCTCACCTTTTACTAGAGGGATACCTCACCCTCACAAAATCACTAAGGGATACCTCACCCTTTTACGTAAGCAGAGAATAGATGAAAAAATAAACTCTCACTTAGAGCGAGATATTACAAGTTGAAGTGCTAATAAGTTTCTCAAAGCAGTATCTCGAGGTTTTGGCAAAGAGAAGCACGTAAAAGAGAGAAAATAATATAAAATTCGTTTTCAACCAAGCAAAAAATAATTCAAGTGGTTGGGGTTTTCGAAGAGACCCAAGGTCTGTATTTATAGAGCAAAGAAAGCAACTAGCCGTTGGGTGCCAATTAAGAAACCATTAAAAGCAAATATGGCCATTGCTTTGCCATTTTTGAACGTTTCGTGAAAATCAATTTTGCGACGGTATTCGAATACCTTATGAGGTATTCGAATGCCTCTTGCCAAAACTCTCTTAAAAAAAGCGATTAAAAATTTGGGTTATTCGAATACCATGGTTAAGGGTATTCGAATGCCTCATTTAAAAAGGTTCATTCTGAATCTAGGGTATTCGAATACCATATGGGGTATTCGAATGCCTCTGTTTTAACCACAAGATGAAATATCGGTTTGAAACAGGTTATTCGAATACCATAGATGGGTATTCGAATACCACTTTGAAAAACGAAAACGTGTAAGCTTGAAAAACACTCTATTCGAATACCTATCGGGGTATTCGAATACCTCTTATAAAACCAGCTTTAAATGCTTTCAAATGACCGAGAAAATGGTTGTTTAATTTTGGAAAAACAATTTTGAAAACATTTCTTTGCAATGCCAATTAATGAGATATCCAATGAGGCTTTTACAAGGATCCTAAGTCCTAAAGCTTATTCTTGAAGATCTTGGACTTGGTCTTCTCATCATCTTCATGTTTGTCTTCACGTTTGTTATCATCAAAACTATTGCTCATGATAGCTAGCCAATTACACTGACATGGCTTAAAAAACACAAGTGACACATGATGTCGCGAGGCACATATGACATGTCCAACGAATGAAAAATTATCCATAGGTGGTTCATCCAATTTCACCCCCATTTTAGGTTAGGGTTTCTTTTTCTGCTTCATCTTCTTCTTTCCACCACCGTTGTGATTCTTCAAGTTCTACTCCATTTCCATTTCCATTGCGATTCATATTCTTTTTTTTAACCTCGATTCTTCTTTTTGATTCATTTGCTCCATTTCTTTCCAATGAATTTTGAAGGTAGTTCCTCCATGATTGACAAAATAAGGGGTCGATGGGCTCTATTTTGCAAGTTTGAAGAGAAGACTGTGGTTTATATTGCGGGAACAAATGTCAACTTTGAAAGAAGACTTTAGAACTTCAAGAAATGTCAATCGTAGTTCCCTAAAACTTGGATTTTTGCACTAACACTTGCTCTTAGAATTTTGCTATTTTTTTTAGACTTTCCCACCAATTTCCCCTCTAATAAATGACCTTTGGTTTGTAACGTTATTATCTGATTTTTTTTCCTTATTTGACATCACAAAAACGAGGTTGTTTTGATCCTTAACCAACCATTGATACAAGCTAATGTCACCTTGTTAATTAAGATGCCACTTAGAATTGTTCCGTCAATTTAATTCATGGAATTAAGCAAAAGGTTAAATTTATTAGGTTTTCAAAAGTTTGAGACAAATTTAATACATTTATTAGTTAGAAGACAAATTTAAAAACAAAAAATAAGTTTGAGGACAAAAGTATAATTTTTGTCTTTAATTTTTAAAGATAATCAGTTCCACAGACTAACACAAACTGTTTAAACCCATCAATTGCGAGTAAAACGAATTATATTTAAATGTTTCGCCTTGAAGACTCAAAAAATTACATTTAAATGGATTGTTAAATTAATAGGACTTGTCCTACAGGTTACAATTGTTTCCAAGTGATTATTATGTTTCTCATTATGTTGTTTATATAAGATAGTAATTATCATAATATATTGTTAATAAGGAGGCAAAAATCTCCTTGAGATCAAATTTCACCTTTACTCTCCTTCCTCTCTAGCATATGTGTGTAAAAAATTATTATTTTTTGGTTGAAATCTATAAGAATTTTCAGTCAAACTATGACAAAAGAAAAAAAAAATTATTTAAAGATATGTCTTTTTTTATATGAGTGTTTAAGCTTTAAAGATATATTTGGTACAACTTATTTTAAAGAAATAATCATTTGAGAGCTTTTATGTAATTGTAAATGAGATAAATCTAAGTCACTCCTTACCACTTAAACTCTTAAATTTTTATATCCTCTAATTTAGGAGGTTTAGAATGGAGGTCTTCTCTTTGTTATCGTTTAGATGATTATTTAAGATTGTAATCCTTAATTGTGTAGTTCTATTTTACATCAATAAATATTAAATTGAAAGTTAAATTTGTAATTTATTTTATTCTATTAATTATCATTTTAACTTCTAAAATGAAAAGGAAAACAACGGTCACTCCATCATTAAAAACTCTAAACGAAAGGAGTGATATTGTTTTACTTTTCACTCCACCCTCATTGCTGAATTATAAACCACCCCACTTGATCCCATGAGAAGGAATTATTTTTATAATTGGACCTTTTTACCCATTGTGTGCATTTTATCATTTTAATGTTGTCATATGAACAGTTCAAAAGTCAAATCTGACTTAGTATATTTTGAATTAATATTTTACAAGCATAATTTTATTTGTTGCATGTTGCAAGTTATACAAGCCGGCTACCAACTTGTCAATTCTTTAATTATTTAAAAAAATTAATTTAATTTGTTTTAAAAAAATAAATCAATAAAAAATAAAAAAATTTACATTACTTAATTTTTTATTAATAATAAATAAATTAAAAAATTAATTTAATTATCATATAAGTTTTAATTTCTCAATAATAATAATATGTCTTTTATGTAATTTAATAAATTAAAAAAATTATTAAAATTTAGATCGCACTAAATTAGACCGACTAAATTAAGATTACACTAGTTTCCTATGCAATGCTCTCACAACTTGCCCTTTGAACGGTTAATTGTACACCTTTTTGGGAAATTATTTTTACATACACCAACGTGGTAAGATCCACTCTAAAATGTCAAAATTGCTTCTAGTGAAAAAAAAAAAAAAAAAAACTCATTCCGCAAATAAGAGTAAACAAAAATGCGGTTGTGAGAGAAGAAAGGGTTTGTCTGAAATTATCAAAAAAAATTATCGGAAGCATGAGGAACACCAACCAAAACTTTAAAATTTCTCTGTCAAACAACAATCTTATGTTTGAGAGTATCAATGTGAAGGGAAATCCCATTTCGAATTAAGAAAGCTCTTATAGTCTCAGTGTATGGCTACGCTTTCGCTCAGTCTGAACTGCTGGTGTTGGTGGAGTACCGTGGAATATGCTCACACCAGATATCATTCTACCTTCATCACTCTCACTCACAGTTAGTCTAACTTTCGTTAACCGCTTTTACATTTATTTATTTATTTATTATATTTCCAATTGAATTTCTCTTTCTTTAATAGTTTTATTGATGTATTTCCATTCACCCAAGTAGTAAATAGAATAGATGAAGAGAAAAGGCCATTCAATTTGTGTCAGGTGATGGAAAATTTTGGGCAATTCATTGAAACATTCAATGTTTATGAACGTATACTAACGTTGCTTATGTAATGTGACTTCTTTATTTATTATGAATTTAATATGTATACTTATTAGAAGATAGAGGGCTTCGTGAGATTGCAACTTCAAATGAAAGTATATTAACAAGTAATCACTTATCAAAGAGAGACAATGTTGAAGAGAATGAGAGGACCTGTCTATCATTTACTTATCATTTATTTTCCTTTTTTGGTTTCTCTGTTCTGCAACATATCAAGATGGACACACCAACCTCTTAGCGTGACATGATCTTCTGCTTGCATTATACTTTTCCATTTCGAGTACCAAATCCCATGGATCGGAACTGTGAACTGTCCCACTACCTTATGTGACTAATTTCACTTTCCTGCACTAAAACTTCATTCAGAGTCATGCTCTTCTCTTATCATATAGTTCCTTGTATGTTTAGTGTGTGCTTTTCATGTTGATTGTGTTAAAGGGGTAATGTCATATATTAGATAGAAATTTCATTACTCTGTGCAATGCACACCAGGTCGTATCTCCGAAAACATCCCATGTGAGATTTTTTAAAATTTTTGTCTGAAAAAAATCCAGCAGCTTCATATAACTCACAAACTATATTATTCTTTTTTTTATAGGGAATAGATATAGCACATGTTCTTTTGCCAAGAAATCATTAAAGAAATCCAAAAGAGATGGACCAGAGGCATCTGGAGATCTCTCGGAAGACAAATTTGTTCAAAATGACAAGTTAGACACTTCTCTTAATCAAGCTGGCCAGAATTCCAACCCTATACCTTCCAGGAGTGCTGTGCTTCAGGCTTGCACAATAACTTCTGGTCTGATAGCTGCTTTGGGAATTGTGATTCGGCAGGTGCTCTTCCTTTTATGCATTACTAGATCAGTTTCCCCCTTTGTTGCATTTTTCCAACTTTATGGTCTATTTTATCTATGTAAATATGATTGCAAAAGAAACTTATATTTTGTTTGGTTATTTAGCCATCATAGAAAGTATTTCATCAGTCTGATCTGTTCTTCCTTACTCCATGTTAGTCAGAAGAAGTTAAATTGAGATTGAGAGTTCCATATTTTAGGACTGAGTTCTTAATTTCAGACAAAGTTTTGATTTTCATCTAGAAAATAGAGTTATCAAATTTATCACAACTTGCTTGAAGATTGCTATCCGTGAAAATATTTGTAACACAGGATATTATCTTCATCTTGTACTTCATTTAGTTTTTGCAACTTGCAGGTGTCTCATGTTGCATCAACGGAAGGAGTGCCAGTCTTGGACTGCTCTGCAGAAGTATCTTGTATTACACTCATGTTATACTCATATTTGCTTCTTACTGTTTGTTTGTGGTTCAAACTTCCAATGATTCTCTTTGATGGGAAGGGATACTTATATTCATAAGATGTTGTGTTTCCAAGAAGTATTTTTGAACTCCTCAACAACAACAACAACAACCAAGCCTTTTCCCACTAGGTGGAGTCTGCTACATGGATCAAACGACGCCATTGTGTCCTATCATGAACCAAGTCTTCAGGCCATTCAAATCTAGATCTTTTTTAACCATTTCACCTATAGACCTCTAGCTATTGATGTTGATCTTTCTTCTTAAGAAGTATTTTTTAACTCCTAATTTCTTAAAATAACTATTCTCCTCAGACATGTGCAGTTACCATAAACCAGTACTAATATTTGTGAAATGCATATGGCATGTTGGATTTTTCAAGTGGTATCTCAGATGAAAAGTATTGAACCTTTGGATTGACAATTTTGGAATTTTGAACCATAAGGCATGAAAGTACAACCTTCCCCATGTTTTTGTATTTGTAGCTAAGCTACACATGTATGGGTCTATTTATTGTAACATTTTCATGAATACTGAAATGGAATCCAAATTATCTCATATTCTTGTAGTGGAACTTGAAAGCTAACATGACATGACTTCTAATGGATCTAATCATGAATAGGAAAATTTTGTGATATTTTTTTGTCAAGTGCCTGTAGCAAATATAAATGTGCTTGTTTCTTGGTAAATGCTTTGTAAATGTGTTAAATAAGTTTATTCTAATGTGCGAAGTACCTTTATGGTATTTTCCCTTTACGGCAAGGTCCAAAGCTTTGACATTGCATTAAGAATATTTTTCATTTGTCTGCAGTTGGTTTTGAGATGTGGCATCTTGAGTTGATTACAGGACTTGTAGTATTAATATCATCATGTCGCTATTTGCTATTGAAGACATGGACAGATTTTGCTGAGTCTAGTGAAGCAGCCAATCAGCAGGTAATTGAATCAAGCCATGGCTTTGGAAATGTTCCTTTAAGATTTCGCAAGCTTGGTATTGTTTTTAGTGGATTGCCATTTCAAACTTGAATATTCTAGAGTAGATGGTAGTAAGTTGAGTAAAAGGTTAGTGCATCTGACTAAAAATCATTCCTACCTGAGATTACTTTTCTTGCAAGTCTGCTGCTTTTGTCATTTTTGCATTTCTGTGTCTATATCAGTACTAGGATGCTTTGCTGAACTCTGGAAATATTCTGCTTTCCCAATCAGGTCCTGAGCTCACTCCAACCTTTGGATTACATGGTCGTTGCATTTTTGCCTGGGATTAGTGAGGTTAAAAGAGAGAAACACTTTCTTGGCGTATTTCACTTTTCTTGTTTATTTTCCATTATTTGACTGATATCACATGTTAACATCTTAAATTTCAGGAACTACTTTTCCGTGGTGCAATTCTGCCACTTTTGGGAATGAACTGGAAGAGTATTGGGGTGGCTGCCTTGATTTTTGGTGTTTTGCATCTAGGCAATGGTCGAAAGTATTCCTTTGCCATCTGGTGCATATCTTTCTAATTTCTGCCCCGGCCCCCTCTTCTCTCTCTCTTTCTCCCCACTTGTTGAAAATCTTATTACTGATTTTAATTCGTTTTACTATATCCTCCCTGTAGGTCGCCATTTATTTTCCATTATTGTGTTGTTAGTCCTGATTAAATTACAACTTAAGAATAAGATTGTTGTTTGTGTTTCAGGGCAACCTTTGTTGGTCTTGCTTATGGATATGCCACAATTTTATCATCTAGCATTGCGGTTCCCATGGCTTCTCATGCAGTGAACAACCTGATTGGAGGGCTTTTATGGCGGTACACATCAAATACATCAAAACAGAAATGAAATGAGGAATTGCCATCTTAACATATAACTCACCACATCTATATATACAAAAAAAAAAAAAAGAATAAACCCTTGTCTGGTGGCCAAATACCCTGGTGTGATGTTGTATGTATAATAATTAAGATACAGACACCAATCCAAGTGGTTTTGTTTGCAAATGCACCAACTACTGGCAGCACTGCTCTCTCCTCCATTTGAAGGAAAAATTCAAGTTTGTATATATTGTTATAGATTTCCGTTGTAATTTTTTGGAAAACTATGTCATGTAATTTATTTACCATAAATAGATAACTGTAATTTGTAACGCAAACGGGGTCACTTAGCTTGGTTATTACCAATTTGAATTTGTGAGTCTATTTTTGGAATATGGCCTCATTGGCTTGGGACTGACCCTCCAGTTTCTGTTACCCTTTGAAGGAATATTCCCCTAAAAATAAAACGGAAACAAACAGAAAACCAAATCACCCGTGTTTTGGACGAGTGAGCCACGCAAGAAGGTAAGACCGTAACAGCTAGCTTGCGTTTCGCTTCGTTTCCTATTCCCCCACCCCTTTATAAAATGCTGCATTCTAACCTATTCTTTTTCATCCATTCATTTCAATTTCTTCTCTTATTTTTTTTTTCTTCCTCCTCTTCTTCTTTGTTGTCTATTCCTTCTCCCCAGAAATTTGGGTAACCACTAAATATCACAAAAGCTTCAATCTTATGGCTTCGGTAAGATCCTCCTACCATGTCATGCAACAATGTCTATTCATTTTCCAACCAATGATTTTAAACTAAGGAAAACAGTTTTATTTGGTTTCTCTTTTTTTTTTTTCATCGTTTTTTCCAAAAGCAAGATTGAAATGAACTTTAGCTACGTACGAGGTTATCCAGTGATTCTTTGTCGTTTATGATGTGCAAAAGGAGAATTTTGATCTTCAATTTGTTTTTTCATTTTTGTAAACAAGTTATCAATTTTTTTTTATGCACACAAATCTATATGCATATGCAGTATGAACAACAAGGAAGGCCTCTACCCAAGTTCGGGGAATGGGACGTGAATGATCCTGCCTCAGCTGAAGGATTCACTGTTATATTCAACAAGGCCAGAGATGAGAAGAAAACTGGTGGAGGAGGATCGGGGCGTATTACATCACAGCGAAAATATGATACGCCCAAGGATGATGATAAATCCTCCAAGGTACATATCAGTTTGTAACAATTTTTTTTTTTTATATATACAAATGGTGATAATGAAGTTTGAACTTATGTACGTTAATATACATATATAATAGTAATGATGATAATAATAAAAATAATTTTGTCGATTATGAAGGTGAACAGCTAATGGTATACATATATTTTGGGTGCAGAAAAAGTGGTTTTGCTTTGGACCTTAAACAAGGATAAGGATGTGTTTTCTGCTGCTTGGGACGTATATCATGATTCTCGTAGTTTTCTTTTGAGGCCCACATCTGTCGCCAGACCACGGAATAGAGAAGAATGAAAAGAAAATAGTTGCAGCCTGCTTGAATAATCGTTGTAGCCTTCTAGTTGTTTTCCCTTTACCACCTAATACATTTCATGGATCTAGCTAACTTTGTGCTCGCCAACCAAAAGTAATGTAAATAGGTGAATCAATGGCAGCCCTTATTACAGAAAGCAGATATTTTGGTTCTTTCTACTTTCTTTATGTTGATGATGTACTCAACTAAGCAATTTCCGTCTGTCGTTTTTTGGCATATATAAGCCATCTTTATAGAGGCATCTTGTATTTAAATATGAGGATTACGACTGGGATTGTTCTTGTTGAATGAAGACAAAATGTGATTCTTTACACCTAGCTGCATATTGCTAACCACGTCAGCACGTCTGGTTGAAACTGATGATGGAGGAATGCATTGAATAAATATTTTATATAGAATATAGAATGACTTAATATAGAGCAATGTTGTTAAATGCCACAATACATGGGCTCCTAATTAGAGGTGAGACATGGTGCTTATTTTTTATTCTTTTCATATTCAGCTTTTGGCAATGAAAACCAATCTTTAAGCTACTAGGGAAGATTAGTGGTGAGCGGTTTAGAATATTCAGTTAATCAGCTGCTTACGTTAGGAACATGGACATTTTTATTCTCGAATGGTTCCTTTGTTTTACCTCATCACCAATCAATGACATGGCAGCTTCAGAATGAATAGATAATAAATACATAGCTTGGATCCAGTCAAAGTTAATTGCTAAAGAAACTCGTTTGCTCGGTGCAGCGTATTCTGTGGTTTGGCATTTTTCTTTGAGTGTATGATTTGGAATCCTATCTTCTCATATCAACTCTTTCACATTAGTTTGAAGTATTTGTAACAATATAAGTTGAATCAAACAAAATCATGGCGACTGCAAATTAAAAATTATATAATTCTATTCATTCTTTTCATTCTACCTCAAATCTGTATAAATAACAATGAGTAACAAGCAATGAAGCATCAAAAGGTTACACATAAAAAGATGTTCAAATTTGTTTTTTCTTTTTTTTTTTGGGTCTTACGGAGCTATACATGTAGTTGGGGATGGGGGAATAGAAAGTGTAGGGATGTAGGCTCCCACTGAGTCAATGCTCAAGTGGCCATAAATGATGTTCTTGAATGACAATTGATGCTGTTGAATAGCATATGGGGGTAAGACTTTTCGTGTCTCTTGAGATTTTGGACGTCCACAACGAATTATTCATAACACACCCCTTGGAATTCCTTTTTGTTTGGAATATGTCCCAACGTCATGTTACAAGGAGGTGTGAAAAACTCTACAAATACCTCCAGCGTTGTTGAGTTACAGCAAGTATCATATAAAACGTCTTTGTATCAAGTTTTGTTCTAGTCTTTTGTATCATAAGAAGTTTATGAAATTAGTGATTCTTCCTCCATCTTCCTCCTTATTTTTGCTTAATTTAGCCTCCTTATTTTTGTTTGCTTTATTTCCTGTATGTATTTCTAATAAGATTTGTCATTCATGCTCTAATAATCACATAATCATTCATGCTCTAGATATCAGAAGGTCATTATTATTTTCAGCAAATTCCTTTCTTTTCAAAATGAGTTAAATTCAAGTTAAAAAACTAATGCAAAAGTCAATGTTTGGTCGTTAATGCATATTTCAAATGTTTATATAGCCTGTGTGCTTAGGGAACTGGCTTTCAATTTCAAAACCTTTATGTTAAATAGAGGATAGTTTACTTTAAAAGATATTCCATACTATCTCTTGAAGCAGGCTGCAATGGTTTCTCCCACAAGAGAGAGGGTTCTATTGAATAGAATTAGCATCTCCTTTCATATAATTAGGCATAATTACATAAACGTTAAGTTAATGGTGTTAGAAATATTGACACAAACCAAAATTAATTAACCAAAAATCCTTGATCAATTTAATCCCAATTTACGGCATGCACAATAGAATACAAATTCAAGTAATTAGGAATACTTGAAAGGAGATAATGAGGCTGCCATGATTGTGGTCTCAAACGGGAAAGAGAAACTATTTATATCTCACGATAGTTACGTCATGTGTCAATTTCAATGGGACAACTATTGCACTAGGGTAGTAGGAATAAGGAACTTTTCCTGTATATATTTAAAAAACAGAATGGGCTAAACCTACCCATCATGGTAAGCTCATATACAAGACCTATAAACTAAACTCACTTATGAGCAGTGCTTAACAACAACAATAGGCTCAATAACAATATTGATCATAATTTGGGTTAAACAACATGCTATAATAATTTTGACATTTAATTAATTTGAATTTTATTAAATTATAATATGATTTATGTTAGTCCATATAAAATAATTCTAACATTCTCTCACTTCGACGACATAAGTCATATTACTTTATTTCAATAACAATTCTCTAGATTAATCAAACAACATGTGGCCAAAACAAGATGTTAGAATCGAGTTAGCACTCTCAACCACTGGTCCAAAATGCGACTACAAGCACTTCAACAATGCAGAAAATCATGTTCGAAGGAACATTGATATCATACATACAAGATACTCATATTCTGGTGACCCAACAAAATGTGGTATAAGGGTAAATGGGAAAGTACAACAAAATTACATGTTAATGTGTGATCAAAGTACAATTCCTAACAACATGGCCCAAGCATCTGTCCAAGATGCTTTCTGAAATTCAACAAAATATCTCAACACAATAACCAAATAAGATTGTGTCCAAAATATCTCCACAATATGGTATAATATGAACAAATAATATTGTGCAGAATAATGATCATAATAACGATATTATATTGGCATCACAATAACAACAACATGTGTATCTAAAGTTTCGAGACGTAAACAAAATATGAGGTCAATACAAAATCACAAAACAAGCTCTCATTAACTCAAAACATCAAATGACATCACTGTACCCATATAGGTCACATAATCAACAAAACTTTGACAACTAAACTTTGGTTAGGGGATCCGCAATCATAACTTCTGTAGGGATATGCTCAATGTGAGTTTGAAACTCCTGAATCTTTTCTCTAACAAATATGTACTTTGTATCAAAATGTTTTGAGCATTTAGAACTCTCATTGATTTGAGAGAAACATACTATGACAAAATTATCGCAATATATAATAAGAAGCCTAAAAATACTCTCTACAATGCAAAATTCCAAGTCAATTTTTTCAACTATATCGCTTAATGTGTGGCCTTATAGCAAACTGTATATTCTGCCTCCATAGAGCAGGAAGTAGCTGCAAGTGTCTATTTAACATTTTTCAAGAAACAACTTATCCTCCCAACATAAAGATGCACCCTGATGTGGACTTATGGCCATTTGGACAACCATTATAATCAAAATCAGAATAATTTATCACCTCAAGGTGATTCGACCTCCTATAGATTAACATATAATCTTTGGTACCATTCAGATATCTCATTAGTCATTTTACAGCCTGCCAATGAGCCATACCAAGTGTGCTCAAGTATCTCCCAAGTACACTAACAACAAAAGTAATATCAGGACGTGTACAAACTTAACCATATATAAGGCTACCAATAGTGGAAGCATATAATACCTTCTCTGTTTTAGTAACTTCTTTGTCATTTTGAGGACATTGGGTATTAGAGAGTCTTTCACCCTTTTGAATGAGTGCAGTACAAGGATTACAAGATTTTATATTAAATCTATTCAGAATCCTTTCAATATAATCTTTTTGAGATAAACCAAGAATATTACAAGATCTGTCACGGTGAATTTCAATGCCCAAAACAAAAGAGACATTACCAAAATTTTACATATCAAAGTGCGTTATCAACATCTACTTAGTTTCATACAAAAAACCAATATCATTATTAGCCAACAATATATCATCAATATACAAGATAAGAATAATGAATTCACTTCCATTATTCCTCAATATTTGACATCTATTTGATGTAGCTCCAAATTGAAATAAGTAACCAAAACCATCACAACACGAAATGAGTCTTTAGTGGAGATTAGAGAGAAAGTCTCCTTATAATCAATGCATTCCATCTGGTTATATCCCTTAGCAACAAGTCTGATCTTATACCTCTCAATTTCACATTTGGCATCACGTTTGATCTTAAAGACCCATTTACAACCAGCAGGCAACTCCACCAATTCCCAAACTCCATTTTTTCTCATAAAATTCAATTCATCCTCCATAGCAAGCAACCATTGTGAACTATTAGGATTAGTCATGGCCTCTTGAAAGAAATGAGACCAAAATCCTTAATTGAGTTAAACTTATGCTCCTCCAGGTACATACATAATCTAAGAATCTAGTAGACTCAGTGGATATAGGAACACACTCAGATCTTCTAACTGGAGCCGCAACAGCATATGGATTTTGTATATTATTTTTAACTTGTTGAGGGATATCAACATTATTAATAGGATCCACAACATCATCATGGATCAAGGGAAATGCCACTATCTCTAAAAAAAAAGAACAACATGTATAGGAATGACAACATGCTTTTCTCTGAAATCAACAACATGTGACTCATGATTCCATCATGCTCTATGTCCACTTCAAAAAAAGACAGTCCAATAAGATTCAATGAATTTAGTAACATAGGAGAGACAATAGAACCTAGAACCCCGTGTACTAATACAATAGCCGATAAAGAAATCACTAATAGTTTTAGGATTTTAAGCTTCTTTAGCTATGGGTTATAAGGCCTCATATCTGCCTTACAGTCCCAAACACAAAAATGCCTCAAATTAGGTTGTTTTCCTTACATAAACTCATATGAAGTCTTCAGCACATATTTACTTGGCACATAATTCAAAATATAAACAACAATCTTCAAAGCATCTCCCCATAAGTATTAAAGAAAAAAAGAATGACTAAGTAAGCACTCCACACATCTGACCTTTTTAGTATATTTCAATTAAACACTGGTCTTAAATGCTTTAAAACATCTAAAGATTCAAATCTTTCATGCAATAAGTTAATCCATTTATGCCTAGAGAAATCATTAGTGAAGGTGATGAAATATTTAAAATTATCCAAAACAATAAAAGTAATAGGCCCACAAAAGTCTTTATGAATCAACTATAGTATTCCTTTACACCTAGTAACAATACTCTTCCATATTCCAACAGTTAGCTTCCCTTTTATGCAATCAACACAAGTAGAAAAGATTCAGAGAAATCCAAATCATAAAGAATATTCTCTTTGATTAACTTCTCTATTCTTTCCCTGGAGATATGACCTAAATGTTTATGTCACAACATAGACGAAAAACTATCATGCTTACTCCCAATAACATCACTACCATCTGATTGTCGTTGATTAACATAAAAAGGTCAACAATTAGAAAAGATAGTGTCTGAAGGCCATTGGACGAAACTCTAAAACTAACAAGAATGAAATAATAAGATAGAGATACTTTCTTATCACTAAATAAAAAAGATAGTGCAACTGTCCAAAGCAAAGACTGAAATCAAGTTCTTTCTTATAGAAAGTACAAAGATGGTGTCTTTAAACTTAAATAATGTCTGGTACATAACCTTAAGGAAACAACGCCTATATACTATACTTTAACACTGACTCTATTTTATACTGTGATCATCAATTCTCCTTCACTTGGCCTTCGCCTATTTCTGAACTCCAGTAATGAGCACGTAACATGAATGGTTCCACTAAAATTTAATCAACATGCATTAGAAGGGACATTAACAAGATTGAATTCGAAACACATTAGAGCCAGGGACTTAACTACTTTTTCCTCAATTTGATTGTTAAACTTTATACAATTAGCTCGTATGAGGCAATGTGCAAATTTTGCAGCGCGTTCACGATCACCATTCTCATCATCATGCTTAGTCTTGGTCAATACAAAGAGGTCACAAGCCCTTCTGGATTCGTCAACTGCCTTTACAAAATCTGTTGGCATTATCCACTTCATGGATAATCTCCTTAATGATTTTGTCCATGCTATACTTTATGGTCTTAAGACGAACTTTATTTGAATGAGTTCACATTTCATATTTCACCCTAACCGCAACAGAAGACATATGGGTTACAGGGCTCATTCTTAGTGAGAGCAACATCAACAACATAGACGAGCATAAATAAATTTGCTGACTTAACCCAGTCTTCATAATTGAACCCACACAGCTTTATCCGAGGCATTTTGTAAAAAAAAAGTGTGTGTGTGTGTGTGTGTATGTGTGTGTGTGTGTGTATATATATATATATAGAGAGAGAGAGAGGCATGATCAACTTACACTAGTGTAAGTCTTTTTTGACTTACACTCATTTTTAGCTGTTAGATTCACTTTTATCTAATGGTTACTTTTAACGAAATAATCTCAATTATTAGATGAAAAAATCTAACGATTGAAAATGAGTGTAAGTCAAAAAAAGACTTACATAACATATATATATATATATATATATATATATATATATATATATATATATATATAAAAGAGAAAAAAAAAAAAAGAATATAGAATAAAAAATACAAAAAAGGAAAATGACTCATCTTTCACTCGGTGACCCATTATTCAATTCATTAACCCATTAACCCATAATTTATAATCTAACTCATTGAACAATTAACCTATAATTCATGATCCAATTCATTAAACCATTAACTCATAATATGTCATCTAACCCACAACCCATACCCCAACACTTATCCTAAACTAACCATAACACTCATCCTAAACAAACCATAACTTATCATCTTAAACAAACCCGACTCATCCTAAACCAACCACAACTTAACATCCTAAATAAATTCTAATCACACTTCAACTCAAACACTTCAACCTAATCCTTTCTTATAAAAACCCATAACCCACACACAAAAAGAAGACTTTTAACATATACACTTTTAAGCTAAAACACTTCAGCTTTTAACACATTTTTGTCGCAAATCCCGAGCAATCCTTGTTCATTCACTCGTACAGCCATCTCCCCATCATCTTCAACAACTCTAAGGCAACAAGCTTCCCCACACCACCGTCTTTCCTCCCGCTTTTTATAACAGTAACCACCCTTCTCCAACCTCTACCATTACTTTCCTCCCCATAACCACCGTCTTTGCCAAAGACTTCCATTCACATAGCCTTCATTTTCATCCCTTTCACCCCCTTCACCATTTCATTTTCACCTCTCAGTAACCCAACCATCTCTACCTAGCAAAAGCTAGTAACCTATCCACTCATCACGTAGACATCTTCAACACTCAATCTTCACCATCACAACAACCACACCCCACCACCATCACCTTCAACAACCACACCCACCACCTTTAACCTCCATCAAAATCGCCCCTAATCAAAACTACCACACCAAAAACTATGACCCAACCATAAAAACCAACACCCAATTGAATCTGCCATAGCCATCATTGGCTCACACCGTGCCGGTCAGCCTCACTATGCCGTCAAATCTTCCATGTCATCAAAATATTGAGTCGCTCTAGCCTACATCGCGACCCAAAGAAATAACTCATCGATTTGCCATCCGTGCTGATCCAGATTCGAAAACGGTGAACCCGCGTACTAGACCACGTCCCGTCGTGCACCACCAGAACCAAAATAGCGAGTCGCACCTCACCGAACTGTCGATCAGACCGGCACATCGCAGAGCCACCTCGCACGACTCAGCCTGCCATCAACCTCTACCCGAAACCAGCACCAGACCTGATCCACGCCGCTACCGCACTCCTTGATTAGCACTGCATCGCCAGCCTTCATCTTCCCAGTTCCTGCAAAATATCAAAATAAAAAAAGAAACAAACACTCGTCTTTTTTGTTTCATCTTTCGTAAGCCCCATTTGGTTTTTTTTTTGTCAATTTTTTTGTTTGGTTTTAATTCCTATTAGTTTTTTTTTTGTGAAGGTGGACTAGTGAAATTATTGGGCTAAAAAGTAAAAAAAAATTAATAGTAATAACAAAAAGGGTAAACAATGATAAAAATAAAAAAGTAAAAATATACAATAATATTTTTTTTAAAGAATAAAGTAAGATTAACTGAGTTATGACAGCTTGTTGATCCTGTAACTTTTGTAATCATCTTAGTTGTGACAACTTGATAATTAAAAAATGATAAAAATAAAAGACTAAAGATATAAAGTAATTAAAAAAAATTTAAGAATAAAATAGGATTAACTGAATTGTGACAGTTTGTTGATCCTATAACTTTTGTAATCATCTGAGTTGTAACAGTTTGATGATTCAAATATTTTTTTAAATTAAAAAATAACCAACCCAATCGTTTTTTTTAAAGAACTACGTGATTTTGAGTTTCTTATTCCATTAGAGGATACGTAAGAGCATAATTTCATTCTGTCAAGCTAAATTTTAAATTTTCATAAATTATTTATTTTTTATTTTTTTTTAATAAAATGGGTAAAACAAATATACTATGAGATTATTAAGTTTTACATAACTAATTTAGGGTAACCATTTCAGGATAAATGTGTTAGGGGTGCTATGGGGTTAAGTCTCTATCCTTCTTGATGTATAATTGACTCCCGAATCCAATCTAGTTTCAAATATCATTTTCTAAAAAACGGTTTTTGAATTTTTCTTATTTAAAAAAAAATAGTGGCAACTCCTAACAATTTATATGTTCACCGCTCCCGCCGCGATCTTTGTTGCGACAATTTATATTAGTCTATACAAAATAATTCTAACAAATGGCAGTTGGGTAATATTTTCCAAGTATTCTGTTTCATGATTAAAACTAAAAACTCTTTCTTCTGCAGTGATTTTTTTTTTTTCGGTTTTACCTGGATGATCAAAATCTTGGAGGAAAAAAAATATTAATGTTTGCAAGCCCATTAATCCTTTAAACAACTATGAGCAACTAAAATGTTTTTGCAGTGTGTCCAAAGAAAAGGTTGACACTGTAATGCATTAGCCTTGTCTACTGTTTTTAGACTGATTTATGAAGAAAGACACATGCAGAACCACGTTAGAAATATTAGGCCTCTCATGATATATAGTTCTGCACTCAAGTTATTTTCAAACTATTGTTATACAATGAGATTGGAAATTCTCAGAATGTCACAGCAATTAACCTTTGCTTATACACTGAATGAAATTCATGACGATATCTCATGGCTTCAAGTTTCCTCTATTTTTCTACTTTCTGAATCTTTAATTTTTGTTGATTTCATTTATAGGCTACCATAGTCGCGATGGCTTTCTTTTTCGTATCACGTTCAGAACCACTGCTCTTGCAAATCAGCTGAGAAGAAGGTAATCCAGAGAATTTTGCCCAATGGGGTTAGGGTTTGGGTATACTTGATAGTGGGGTATTAGCACAAAGTGCACGAAATATTTCAAGGATAAAAATGATTTTTAGGTAGGGTCATATTAGAAATTCACCTATTTTTAAAAATCGATTTATTATCTATTATCTATTACTAATTGAACTACCTTTATTTATTATGTGTCATTTTTTTATTGCAATTAAAGTAAAATTTCCCCCACTAAAAATTGACTTTCTCCCACTTTTGAGTTCTCTCTTGCTGTTCTACAATTTTATTGCTCCTCCAAATAGTCCATTGTCTGCAACATAGTTATTAAACTCAGTTTCGTCATTGATTTGGCTGAAGTACTTGTCAATGAGTTATTAATTCAACCAATAAATCACTGATTAAATCACGTAAAATAAAATAAGTATATAAATATTTAACATAAATAAAAAATTATATAAAATAATAAAAATATATAAATTCTTAATCACATTCACATGTTTTCATACTGTAAACCAAAGTCTTGAATTAGTAGTTATAAATATCTATAAGCACATTTCATTATGTTAATTTAATTTTCACTTTAATTATTAAGGGTTTTTTTCTCTTACTTTTATCTAGTTATCTCCAAACCTTATCTAAAATCTAAGGAGAACTAAACAACAAGAAAGCTATTATGTGGGCTCAATAACCACTATTTTTTAAAATTAAAAAAAATGACTAAATGATTCCTCCCTGAGGATGGCACCTGCGCAGGACGGGGGCAAAGAGTATCTCCCCGCTCTCTGTCTCCGTCAACTAATTAACCCCCATGCTCGTCCTCGATCCCTGTCATGGGATTATTTTTTCCCCTATCCTCGTTCCCTGCAAATCCGTGGGGATTCCCTGCAATGTAAAAAAAATAAGAAAAAATTGGAAAAAAAAAAGAAAAAGGAAGCTAAAGCACTATATTACATCTACAACATCAAATTCAAGTGTTCAACATGTTCAATATTCTAAAATAAAAAAGCATAACTACATAATACAAAGCCTAAACATAAGAATCCAAAGTCCTAAACATAAGTTTGCACAACCAAGCTACATTGCAACTTCAAGCTACACCCCAAAATCATACAAGTTCAAAAAACATAAGTTTACAACTTCTTCAACTCTTACTTGTGCCATCCATCAATAAGTCTTCATTCTTTTCATCCATCAATATCATCATTCATCAACATCTTTGTCTTCATTGAATGTGCAACATTGACACATTTTTTTGGTAGAACCTAAAAATTACAAAATCAAATTAACTATGTAAAGAAGAAAAATTAAACAAAAAATAGATGGATATAAAATTATATTACCTTCCATTACATTGTGTAACCAATCTTGAGAACATATTAATGCTCTATTGTTTCCATTGTTAGCATACTTCGATGAGGACTAAGAAAGAAACCACCTGTGCTAAATGCAGACTCTGATGCAACTGTCGAGATAGGAATGACTTAAAAATCTCTTGTAATTCTTTGCAAAGTTGGATATTTCACTCCAATATTTTTCCAATAACCCAATATGTCAAACACATCTTCATTTGATTTATCAAGCAAGACATGGTCCTCTAAGTAGAAATCTAATTCTGACTTGAAAGTGCAATCCGAAGTAGTTTCTTGCACATATTGAAAATAGTTGCTTCTCCACTTTGCTTTCTTTGCAACAAGACCAACTTCTGTCAAAGTTGAAGACATAGTAGAATCACTACTAGTAGGAACACTCTTCGTATCCCTAGCTTGATATTCATCAACCAAATCTTCAAGTAATTTTTTCACTTTGTGCAATTCATTAGTGCTTTCATTTCCATACATAAAAGGGAAGAAATAATACAACAACTTCATTTTATATCTAGGGTCCAAAACAGCCCCTATTGCCATCACCGGATTAATCATGCCCAAATACTTCTCAAACTTGTCATACATACTTGAAGTCATCATTTGGATAATGTCACTAAAAGAATGCAGCTACTCATTCAAAGATAATCTAATTTCACACACTTTTGAAAAATAGACATTTGAAGATACCGGAGAATAACTCAGTCACACTATAAAATATTTTCAACTTTTCACAAATTTCAGAAGCCATTTCCCAGTCATTATCACTTGGCAAACACTTAAATTGAGACTCACGTTATTTTCAACATTTTAAAACTTCTTGGTATGGTAATGCATAAACAAGCATTAAAAATGTGGAGTTTCATCTAGTTCTACAATCAAGTGCAAGCTTCTTTAAATAAGCAATGTTCAATTGTCGGCAAGTGTCTACAAATTTCTCCTCCCTCTTTGGTGTTGCAACCCAATAAACAACATTATCCCTAATCTTTTCAATAGAACTAGAGATTGTTATCATCCTCTCTTTCACAATTAAATTTAGCATATGAGCACAACAACGCATATGGAACAAGTTCCCTCCCAAAACAAAAAGAAGAAATTGAAATCTTATAAAAAATATGCTCAACCATTGCATCATTAGTGCTACAATTGTCAACAGTTAAGGTTAACAACTTTCAATCTAAATTCCAATCAAACAAACAGTAAACTAAAACATCACAAAGAAGCTCAACAGTATGTGATGCAGGCACATAAATGAACCTAAAACAAGTAATTATAAATATCACATACAATTATCAAGTAGCAAAAAGACAAATTTAAAACAAAGTAATTAAGTTGTTACCTCACAATCTGACTTTGCATAGTCCAATTGTCATCAATGAAATGAGTTGTAATAGACATGTACCATTTGTTTTGATTGGTTATAGTCCATTTATCAGTAGTTATTCCAATGCGGCTTGAATTTCTTTCAAGTAGCTTCATAGTCTTAGTCTTCTTGCTCTCAAACATCTTCAGCATACTATGAAGCACGGACACGTCGATTATGAGACGTGCTTGCGTGTCAGACACATGGAGATATCTGTACGACACACCTGTCATGCGTGTCTGAATGTGTTCGGTTAAAAAGATTATTTTTTCAGTTTGGACATGTCTCGGACACGCTTGGACACAAGTAGGACACGACCCATTAATATTTTTTTAAAAAAAATAGTTTCCATGACTAATGTGAATACCCAATTTTGTCCGGGACCTTAAAACTTTTAATAAAAAAAAGGATCTTTTTATTATTATTTATTATTATTATTTTATTTTATTTATTTATTTATTTTTACACTAATTTCTTTACTTTCTAATCTAGACCAAGTATAGCCCAATAGAAAGTATGTTCAGATCCATCTAGTTACTTTGGCCCATCTTGTTTTAAGTTTTCAAAAAAAAAATGGAACAAATGAAAGGAAGTGACGTTGCAGCAAATGGCCAAGCCAAAGAGAAAAGAAAATATGCAGATAAAGAGATAGCAATCAGCAAATGGCCAAAAGCCAAAAAAAAGAAAAGACAAGCTATAACCAAGCAAGCAAGGCCAAGCATTTAAGCCAAAAAACCTTTAATGCAATCTACAGAAGCAAAGTTGAAATAGCTACAGGGAGCTACAGCTCCTAAGTAGGAGCAATTACAAGCAGGCAAGCAAACAAAGCCAAACACAATAGACAAAACAAGTTTTTAGTGATGGCAGAAGAAAAGAGAAAGAGTCTTAACAGAGATTTTCAAAAAACAGAGCATCAAAACGGTAAAGGAGTAGCTGCCCCCTAAGTAGCACATGCCTGCAACTCTTCTGCAACAATGATGAAATCAAAACTATGAAAAAAAGGGGGTCAAGAGCAGGCGATACACAAAGATAGAAATTTGCAGCATTGCAGGAGAAAAGGAAGAGTGAAGCAATCCAAAAAAAATGGAGTGAAAAGTACTACACAAATCTGCTCTCATGCAGGCCAAGATAGATAATTTTTGTGCCTATATAACAGGAAGCAACGTAGAGAAGGGGGTTGGATTTTTTTTTTTTTGGGTTTGGTTTTTTCTTGTTTACATTTTTTTTGACTTGTAAACTCAGAACTCACCTGCAACTACTATCTTCTGGCTGGTGAGAAAAATGGGAAGTGAGGAAAAAGTGAGAAGTGAAATTGTAGAGGAAAACTGAATGAAAAGAAACTTTTAATGTTTTTCTGAAAGGCAGAGGTATATTGATTCATTCTTTCCTCATACATTGTAACGTTTGACATTGTTGCATGGGTAGGATTGTTGATTTTTTTTCTTTTGTATATTCCCTTCTGTTTTCGTTCTGGTGCACATACACTCAATAGCACACACTTCACAATCTACCTTTCTATTTGTATAAACCCCCAACCTCACCCTTGCAAAACCAATCACAACAGCACTCCCATAACTAAACCAAGCAAATTTACACCCAAAATAGCTCACTACTCAAGCAAAAAAAAATCATGAGTATTCATCCTTATAGTCAAAGTGATAGAAAAAAAGGTAGAAAAACAACGTCAACCCAGACCTCCAACAGCTGCGAGCTCTCGAGCCCTACAAACCCGCGTCTGCCGTCTGCACCGCAAAGCTATCACATTCAGCCGTACACCACCTTCCAGATCTCTCCCTCTCAGCCGCTCCAACGCCCAGATCTACGAGCTTTGTCGCCGCCACCATCTGCCACCCAAACACGCCCCAACTGCCGCTCCCTTGCGCGGGCACAGCTGAACCGCGCCGTGGATGAGCCCAAAGTCCAGCCACCGTGATAGCAAACCACGTGCTAGACCTCCACCACGTCCTCCATCGGAAACAGCGTAACCCACCATGCCCAAAAAAACCAGATATGAAGCTCGTGCCCTTCCGTACGTCGCCGCGAACCTCCTCAGCCGCTCAGACCACCGAACCAGACCCCAGTCCACGTTCCGGACCGCCACCACTCTGATCCCGCCACTGTGAACCACACCTCCCTCCATCGCCGCCGGAGCTGCGTGCTAACGTCCCCCCTTTGTTCCTCGTTTCCTTTTTTTTCTTTTGTTATTTTCTCTCCCTCTGAACATTAGCCAACCTTTCTATTTCCTCTTTTATCTTTTTTTTCTTTTCCTTTGTTTTTTATTTACCTCTTTGCCTTTATTTGGTTTAATTTTGAGTGTGTTGCATTGGGCTTTCTGGTTGGGTTGCTTTTTTTTTATTATTTTCATATGGGCCAATTTAAATAAGCTAACGATTTGAAAGATGTGAGGGGGTTCATGTTTTTTTTGGGGGTTTAGTTGGGTTATTATTATTATTATTATTATTATTATTATTATTTTGGGGATAGGGTTGTTTCATTTGAAGGAAATGTTTTTTTTCTTATAAAGAAAGTAATAAAAAAAATTTAGAAAAATTGTTAGCAAAATTTGTAGCCATGCAACTTGGGCTAAGATTAGAATGATAAGAAAAGGTGTTTCGCTTCCTTTCATTGATTTATTGAATTTTATCTTTATTTTTGTTTGTGCGTTTATTATTTTATTGATCTTTGTTTTAAATAGTAATTTTACAATAGTTTCTGCAAATAAAAGTTTTTTTTTTTACAAAATATAAAATTAGATTAGCTGAGCTGTGACAGCTTGTTAATCCTATTTTGTTTTTTTAAAAAAAATCATCTAAGTTGCAATAGCTTGATGATTCGTTTTTTTAAAAATAAAAAATAAAAAATCAAATTTGTTTTCAAAACAAAATCTTTTCAAATTTCTTTTTCTTCTGTTTTTGTTTAGTTTTCTTTTTAAGGGGTAAAATAAATATTTTTAAAAGTTATCAAAATTTACACAACTGATTTAAGGTAACCGTCCTAGGGCGGATGTATTAAGGGTGCCGTGGGGTTAAGTATTCACCATTCTCTATGATAATTAGACTTCCGAACTTGAATTTTTTAACGTAGACCATCTTTTTAGGTTTTCCAGTTTGTCCCAATAAAAATAAAATTGGTGGCAACTCCTCTTGTAACACCATGGATTTCTTATCTCTTAAACAATAATTTTGACAGTTAACAGAATTTTACTGTTTAGTAATTTCTGTGCACTGTAAAAATATTTTGTTTATTCCATCAGCATATTTGATCGTTTTGAGTGATTTACTCCGTTTAAAATAATAATTTTCGCCGAGAAAATCTTTAAATATTTATTTCTCATTAATTATTTTTAATAATCTGACTTGATTTTCATATGTTTTCTAATATTTGTGATTTTTGTGGATGATTATGAATTTTTTAGGCTGTATGTGGGCCCAGGTGGTCCTATGTGGGCCCAAGTGACCTTACGTGGGGCCAAGTGGGTCCCGCAAAGTAAAATTTTTTCTACGCATAGAAAAATTTATACTGTTTAGACGGAGACAGGGGATCTTACTAAACTTGAATCCGAAAACAGTTTTAGAAATTTTCTTATATCATATTTTTTGTCTTGTATTTATTTATCGATGATAAAAATACAAGAAATATAATCTTTCGTGGGGTTTTAGCAGATAAAAATAGAAATTATATTGCTTAAGTCAACATTGGTGGTTTGGATATCCACCATTGATTTAATTAACGATTGAGACTTGATCTTGATTTAATCAACGGTGAAGATTTGATCTTAAAAGTAAATAGGATTATTTATAACAGTTAGATGGAGATTAAATCAAGGGTAAAGATTTAGTTTTATATAATGGCTGACCATTTACAACCATTGGATTTAGAATTGATCAAGGGTGGAGATTTGGTCTTAAAAAGTAACAAGAATCATTTATGACCATTGGATGAAGATTTAATTAATGGTGAAGATTTAGTCTTAAAAAGAGACAAAGACTAATTATGACAATTGGATTTAAAGTTTGAAGGAGCAATCTTGACCCTTCATTTTGGAGACACATCCAATGACTAGAATTTAAAGGAGAAAGATCCAATGACCTAGATTAAGTCTTCTAAATTAAAAGTCTACCTAAATCCTAACCATTGAATTAATCAATGGCTAGAAAGGCTTCAAATAATGGCTTGAAAAAGATGACATCTTTGAAGAAGCAAGGATGAAGGGGGGACGGTTTTTGAGCTTCATTTTGGAGCTAAAGAAAAACTTTATGTCATTATTAGATGTCTTGATCAATTATACATAATTATTGATCATTTTCCTAAAGCAAAAATATTTTCTTCTTTCTCTCCATGCAAGCTACGGCCATGCACTCTAAAGGGAGCCAATTCCTTTACTCATTTTATTTGTCATTCTTCTAACAATAATTCACTCATTTCTCACTCACTCTCCACGACAATGCATCCATTTGTGAGGCAAATTAGTACAAATCAATTCCTATCATTTTCTATCACTTTGTCTTGGTCAACATGCATTATTATTGATTTGTTTGCATCCTTTGGAGAGTGTTTGGAGGGGGACATGGTTTTTGGTGCCTTAAGAGGATGGCAAAGTGGAAGACCATCATTATTACTCATTCTTGGTCTTTCTTTGTCAATTTCAAGAAGCTAAACTAAGAAAATTTTCTCTCCTTTCTCTTCTCCTCTATGTTTCTGCCATGACCATCAAGAACACCTTCCATCACTCAAAAATTTCATCCAATCTAGTTTCTTGAATCCTTACCTTATTCTAAGAACATCTCTAGTTATGAGTTTTCTCTAAATCATTCATCTTGATCTTCAAATCCAAGCTTCAAGATTCTACCAAAAATGGTAAATTTCATATTTCTTCTTCTAATCTTCTAGTTTTGATTTTCTAAGCCATGATTGAACCATGGTTTACCTATTTCTACACTTGTTATTGATTGTAATATTTGTTTATGATTTTTAGGAATTTTCCCAATGAACTTCACAAAATTTATGGAAAGAAAAACTAAGTGTTTTCACTTCATCTTTTGTCTTAACCAAGCCTAAGAAACTTTTCTCTTACAAAAATAAAAAATTCCACCTTTGTTCTTCAAGAGGAATTTCGCCATACCATCCAAAATCCCCATCCAATCCTTTTTAATTTCAACCAACCATAGATCTTGAATCTACATGATATTCTAAGTAATTTTTATGTTGGAGATTTTCTCTAAATCATCTCTCTTCAACCTTGTTCTTCAAGCTAAAGATTGAAGCTTTAATCGTGAAGTGTAAGGAAACTTCATTTCTTTTCTCCTTTTCATGATCTAAACCATGTTTGATCCATGGTTCCTCTTAATCAAGCTTAGTATACTAATTTTTATGTATTTTGTTTTGTATTTGATAAGCCCTTGGTGGTGAAGGACTTGGAAAAAGAAGCAAAACAAAGAGCTTTTGAGGATCTTCAAGAGGTAAGAGGGAGATCCATCTCACCAACCAAGCATGGTGGTGAGAGATGGTCTTATATTTGATGGATAGTGAATCCATGTGAGGATTCATATCCATGGTTATGTAAATTATTTGTGTGTGTTTATGAACTTTGATTATTTGCCTATGTTTGATATGCTTTGCATGATTTTATGGCTTATATGGTATGATTATAATATGCATGATGATAATATGGTATGCTTATAATATGCATGATGAGAATATGTTGAAATTATGTATATGTATGCCCTGATGTGATGATGGAAAGAAAATCAATTTTTGGCTTCAATGGCCAAAGGAAAGGAAATACGGTTTTGATACCCATGAAGAGGGCTTATGTTAAAAAATTTTAAGAACAAGGGAATTAATTTTTGGGTCGCTAGAACATTGAGAATTTCGGCCAAGACACCTCAACATAGGTGTTTATAACTTAATATGTTCATGGAAGAACAAAATTAGATTGATTTGAAAAGCATGGAAAATAAACAAAGGGTTTGTTTTTCAAGAAGAACAAGAACACAATTTTGAAAGGATTTTTATTAGTTTATTTTGTGTAAAAAGTTTCTAAGTAATTATTAAACTTGTTTTCAAAAAACGAAACAGGCAAACGTTGATTTTAAAAAGGATTTGTAAAGAAAGTAAAAATGAATTTGAACAAATGGGTCTGGTTTTTATGACCATCGGTATTTCGGTTTTGAAACAAAGATTTAATGGTTTTGTTTGTGTAAAACTATATCAATTTAGAAGGAAAGATATTTGATGGTTTCAATGGCTAAGTACCACAGTTTTTGAGGGCTTGTAATGCCTTGATTTTTATGGAACAAAGTGATATTTTATAAAACAAAGTGTTTTGTCACTCGAAAGATTTGACAGTTTTCAATGAACACGTTCACAGTTTTTGAAGACTTACGGATACCTTGATTTTATAACGAAATGATTTTTGCACAAGAATTTGGAAAGGGAATTAGAGCGTTTATTACTTGAGAAATCAAGCTTTTGTAAACGAAAATGTTTTCAAACTTCAATTTATTTTGAAGAAGGTTGTGTTTGGAAATGATTTGGAAAAAATGAAGAATATAATGGTGTTTTGAAAATTTACTAACGTATAACTGATTTCTGAGTTTTGAAATACGTTAGAAAATGTTAAGTTTTGAAACGTTGATTTATATCAATGGAAAAGTGATTTTTGTGGATATATTTTGGAAAAGGATTTCTTGAGTAAAGAAATGTGGAAAAGATTTTCTTGAGTAAGAAAATGTGAAAAATGAAATACAAAGTTATATTATTTTGAGGAAAGTTAAAAAGGAATGTTTGAAGGTCAAAAAATATTTTCTATAATGAAATTATGGTGAAAAATTATTTACTTATCTTAAAAACATGATTTTTAAGCTACGCAATTTGAAATACGAAAAAAAAAATTTCTAAGTGATTTTAAATACGTTGAAATATTTCTACGCAATTTGAATTACGTTTAAATATTTTACGTAATTTGAACTACTATTGAAAAATTACTACGTGATTGAAAAGTGATGAATTATTTTTACATGATTTTGAAAAGTGGCAAAAAATCGTTATGTGATTTGGAAAGTGTTTTAAATATTTTGAGAATGATGGAAAATGATTTATGCAACTTAAAAGAATGATTTTTAAGTTACGCGATTTTGAAACAATGGACACTGTTTGTGAAAACAATGAGTTTTGCCTGTTATTGGCGTGTGGTGCATTTTAGATGCATTGAAAAAAAAAATATGCGTTGAGGCATATGATTTAATTGAACAAACGAATTTGAACAGAATGATCCTTGTGGTTGGACTTGCACTGATATATTCGTGCATTGTATAAACTATATCTGAAAAATTATGAGATATACCTGTGATTGGTATTATACCTGTGATTGGTATTTGGTGCATTATACATGCATTGGAATGGTCTGATGAGGATCGGATATGGCTGATTGCCTAGGAGAAACACACCTCTTGAGTGGATGCGATATGCGTAGTGTAAGTCACTTGTTGACCTTGGGGGCATCGGGGTGCGGGTTGCTTACACGTGTGGTTGGTCGCGCTTCTTCCCGTAGGTTAGACCGATGCAACACACCGATGATCCTGACCGAGACACTATTCTTATTCAAGATCTAATAAAGACTGTCGTGTATATGCTAGATGTGCAAAATCAAAAGGAGGATTATAGCACGTGGTCTGAGGCATGTGGTACCGACAGATATTTTTGATCATTTCTCCGACCTGAGTTTAGCTCAATGGAGTAAGAAATCGAGTCTTGTGTATATGTATAATCTGAACATTTATATCTGTGTGATATATTAATTGAGGAATATTGGCTATGACAATTGTTTTGAATAATTGGATGATGATAGTTGATTAATATTGAATATATTATTGGAAGTCTGGTATGATATCCCTGTATGATATTGCTGTTTGTGTTATCTCTGTGCTGCCATGTTGGTATTGGTGTAGGTGATCTCACCTCTTTGTTATATTGTTTTGCTATGTAAAAACTATATAGTAGAAGGAACGAGTTGTCTTAGACATAACGAGTGACAAATACCTCTGCGTTTGGAAACAACATCAGAGAATGACCTTTCCAGATTGGATAGCTTACAGTGTTGACAAAGAAGAGATGTCTGAGGACAAAGTACAGATGTAGAACAGATGTCTGATGCTTCAAGATGGATACACAACAGAATATGTATGTAGAGTTATTTTTATCGTTAGTGTTGTACCGTGTTATTAAGTAGGACCCGTCATGGGATTACTACTGTGAGAAAAAAAAATAAGTCTGTTAGTTAAATATTTCTCTTTAAATTGTTAAATATTAATTGGTGTCAATATTGTATATTAATTAGTATAAATATATTTTTGGTATTACCTATGAACTTCGGTAAGTTGATGTTTCAGCAAAAAAAAAAAAAAATTTTAAAACCCACCTTTTATAACTCAAACTTTGTGTGAACTTCTTTTCAAAATATGAGTCGGGAGTCAGACATGTGATACCCTAAGGAGGGTGTTATATTAGTTAGTATCAGAGCACGATTTGAGTCTTTTGGGGTTTGTAGTTAGGTCTATTTTGCTTGTGTTATGTTCTCTGTGTTTTTGTTTTCCAAAAGGAAACCATGTTGTTTGCGATGGATATCAGATCCATTGTATTTTCGTTCGTCCGTCTTTGAAGAAAGAAAAACAACTCGTGGTAGATGTACGCGTGAGGAAACGGAACATGTTACTAGTAATGCAGTTGCAGCTACGGGAGCAACGGGAACAATGTGGAAAGACGACTGCACGAACAAAGGATCGCTGAACAGCGAAAAACTGGAAGTTGAAGTTCAGGATCTGATGGAAGAGAATCAGTCTTGGAATATAAGATTTCATAATTTTGGAACCTGGTTTTTTTTTAGGATATTGAAAAAGTAATTGATTTCGACGGAAAATGTATTAACGACCATTGAGAAACCAGAAGTAGTACGTAAAGTGAAGAGGGACACTTAACGAAGGATTGTACATTAAAGAAAATAATTTGCGCAAAGTTTGGACACATTTCCAGAGATTATGCTCTTTGAAAACAGAGTTTTTTGTTAGTAAAATCTTGGGTAGTAGGGAAAGTCGTTACTCTAAGCGGAATGGAAGTGTTCTGAGCGGAAGATTTAAACGATGGAGATTGCGTCATTGGAGCTAATCCTATAAACCCTACTGAATATTTCTGTGAGCAACTTATTCTGTGTGGCATATGATTGAGTAGATCAATTATATGTTAGAGTTATTCGTTATCCTCTGATTTGTTTATTTCTGTTTCTATTCTTAGCCGATCGAGCTACTTGTGTTATTCAAATATTGTTATAGATCAAATCTTTGTGTTAGTTTGATCTGTCGTTCAAAATTTTGTGTTAATTTGATCTGTTTCATAAACAGATATGATCTTCAAAACAAATTGGTTATTTTTCAACCATATCCTATGAGATTGTCTCAATAAGGTGTTAATAATTCAGAAAAAAAAAATTCATTCCTGAAAATCAGGCAAAATCAAATTCTTGTTGAATATGTTTGGTAACATATCAGATCATTTCGCTACCTTTTCTTCCTAAACCTCTATAATGTTCTTTTATATATTGCATTTGCAAGAAAGAATATTTTGCAAGAAAGGATATTCCTATTTATATCCATGTCATAGTATCGGAGTGGCGCAGCGTGAGCGTGGTGGATCCTTCAAAGTTTGAAAACAGTTTTTCAGTGGGAAAGTCAAAAAGACAGCAATGGAAATCCTAGAAAATATTTGGAGCATACGATTTCTCACCCAGCTTATCAGAAAGGATTAAGCGTTCGTATAGACTGATGCATATAAGAAAAAATTTTAGGAATTGAAATATGTTTGAAGTACTTTTCTAGTATTAGTTTTATCTAATCCTAGTAAACCATTAGAGGTGAACAGTGACGTATTACATTGGAGCTTAAGATATATGCTTATGCAGAATAGAAGAGTTGTAGGGTATGATTTTAGGAAATTGAAGTCATTTGAGAAAAACTATTCTAGGCATGAATGAAGGTTGGTAGCCGCTGTATTGGTATCAGAGATATGGAAATACTTTCTTTCTAGAGTAACATTCAATATCTTCAATAACTAGGAGTTTCGAGATATCTATTTGATCGAGGGAGAAGTTGAACGTCGGGCAAAAAGATTTTGTTGGTTAGAATAGTATAGAAAGATGTAAGAAAGGAAGCTACACATGAACCGGAAGGAAAGATGAAAGAGTAATATTCATATTTATTCTCGAGGGTGTGAAATCATGTTTGTCAAATTTGGAGGACAAAATTTCTTTTTAGAGGGGAGTATTGTAACACCCTCAATTTCCTATCTCTTAAACAATAATTTTGACAGCTAATGTAATTTTACTTGTTTAGTAATTTCGTGTACCGTAAAATTATTTTGTTTATTCAACAACAGTATTTGATCGTTTTGAGTGATTTACTCCGTGTCAGGAAAATAATAATTTTTGGGCCGGAGAAAATATTTAAATATTTATTTCTCTTGACTGTTAATTATTTTTAATAATCTGACTTGATGTTCATGCGTTTTCTAATATTTGTGATTTTTGTGGATGATTATGAATTTTTTTGGCTGTATATGGGACCAGGTGACCTTACGTGGGCCCAAGTGGGTCCTGCAAAGTAAAAAATTTTCTACGCATAGAAAAATTTGTCTTGCTTTTAGACGGAGACAGGGATCTTACTAAACCCGAATCCGGAAACAGCTTTAGAAATTTTCTTGTATCTTGTGTTTTGTCTTGTATTTATTTATCAGACGATAAAAATATAGTAAATATAATCTTTCGCGGGGTTTTAGCGGATAAAAATAGAAATTATATTGCTTAAGTCAACATTGGTGGTTTGGATATCCACCATTGATTTAATTAACGATGGTGACTTGATCTTGATTTAATCAACGGTGGAGATTTGATCTTAAAAGTAAATAGGATTATTTATAACCGTTAGATGGAGATTAAATCAAGGGCAGAGATTTAGTTTTATATAATGGCTATGACCATTTACAACCATTGGATTTAGAATTGATCAAGGGTGGAGATTTGGTCTTAAAAAGTAACAAGAATCATTTATGACCATTGGATGAAGATTTAATCAATGGTGAAGATTTAGTTTTAAAAAGTGACAAAGACTAATTATGACCATTGGATTTAAAGTTTGAAGGAGCAATCTTGACCCTTCATTTTGGAGACACATCTAATGACTAGAATTTAAAGGAGAAAGATCCAATGACTTAGATTAAGTCTTCTAAATCAAAAGTCTACCTAAATCCTAACCATTGAATTAATCAATGGCTAGAAAGGCTTCAAATAATGGCTTGAAAAAGACGACATCTTTGAAGAAGCAAGGATGAAGGGGGGGACGGTTTTTGAGCTTCATTTTGGAGCTAAAGAAAAACTTTATGTCATTATTAGATGTCTTGATCAATTATACATAATTATTGATCATTTTCCTAAAGCAAAAATATTTTCTTCTTTCTCTCCATGCAAGCTACGGCCATGCACTCTAAAGGGAGCCAATTCCTTTACTCATTTTATTTGTCATTCTTCTAACAATAATTCACTCATTTCTCACTCACTCTCCACGACAATGCATCCATTTGTGAGGCAAATTAGTACAAATCAATTCCTATCATTTTCTATCACTTTGTCTTGGTCAACATGCATTATTATTGATTTGTTTGCATCCTTTGGAGAGTGTTTGGAGGGGGACATGGTTTTTGGTGCCTTAAGAGGATGGCAAAGTGGAAGACCATCATTATTACTCATTCTTGGTCTTTCTTTGTCAATTTCAAGAAGCTAAACTAAGAAAATTTTCTCTCCTTTCTCTTCTCCTCTATGTTTTTGCCATGACCATCAAGAACACCTTCCATCACTCAAAAATTTCATCCAATCTAGTTTCTTGAATCCTTACCTTATTCTAAGAACATCTCTAGTTATGAGTTTTCTCTAAATCATTCATCTTGATCTTCAAATCCAAGCTTCAAGATTCTACCAAAAATGGTAAATTTCATATTTCTTCTTCTAATCTTCTAGTTTTGATTTTCTAAGCCATGATTGAACCATGGTTTACCTATTTCTACACTTGTTATTGATTGTAATATTTGTTTATGATTTTTAGGAATTTTCCCAATGAACTTCACAAAATTTATGGAAAGAAAAACTAAGTGTTTTCACTTCATCTTTTGTCTTAACCAAGCCTAAGAAACTTTTCTCTTACAAAAATAAAAAATTCCACCTTTGTTCTTCAAGAGGAATTTCGGCCATACCATCCAAAATCCCCATCCAATCCTTTTTAATTTCAACCAACCATAGATCTTGAATCTACATGATATTCTAAGTAATTTTTATGTTGGAGATTTTCTCTAAATCATCTCTCTTCAACCTTGTTCTTCAAGCTAAAGATTGAAGCTTTAATCGTGAAGTGTAAGGAAACTTCATTTCTTTTCTCCTTTTCATGATCTAAACCATGTTTGATCTATGGTTCCTCTTAATCAAGCTTAGTATACTAATTTTTATGTATTTTGTTTTGTATTTGATAAGCCCTTGGTGGTGAAGGACTTGGAAAAAGAAGCAAAACAAAGAGCTTTTGAGGATCTTCAAGAGGTAAGAGGGAGATCCATCTCACCAACCAAGCATGGTGGTGAGAGATGGTCTTATATTTGATGGATAGTGAATCCATGTGAGGATTCATATCCATGGTTATGTAAATTATTTGTGTGTGTTTATGAACTTTGATTATTTGCCTATGTTTGATATGCTTTGCATGATTTTATGGCTTATATGGTATGCTTATAATATGCATGATGATAATATGGTATGCTTATAATATGCATGATGAGAATATGTTGAAATTATGTATATGTATGCCCTGATGTGATGATGGAAAGAAAATCAATTTTTGGCTTCAATGGCCAAAGGAAAGGAAATACGGTTTTGATACCCATGAAGAGGGCTTATGTTAAAAAATTTTAAGAACAAGGGAATTAATTTTTGGGTCGCTAGAACATTGAGAATTTCGGCCAAGACACCTCAACATAGGTGTTTATAACTTAATATTTTCATGGAAGAACAAAATTAGATTGATTTGAAAAGCATGGAAAATAAACAAAGGGTTTGTTTTTCAAGAAGAACAAGAACACAATTTTGAAAGGATTTTTATTAGTTTATTTTGTGTAAAAAGTTTCTAAGTAATTATTAAACTTGTTTTCAAAAAACGAAACAGGCAAACGTTGATTTTAAAAAGGATTTGTAAAGAAAGTAAAAATGAATTTGAACAAATGGGTCTGGTTTTTATGACCATCGGTATTTCGGTTTTGAAACAAAGATTTAATGGTTTTGTTTGTGTAAAACTATATCAATTTAGAAGGAAAGATATTTGATGGTTTCAATGGCTAAGTACCACGCTTTTGAGGGCTTGTAATGCCTTGATTTTTATGGAACAAAGTGATATTTTATAAAATAAAGTGTTTTGTCACTCGAAAGATTTGACAGCTTTCAATGAACACGTTCACGGTTTTTGAAGACTTACGGATACCTTGATTTTATAACGAAATGATTTTTGCACAAGAATTTGGAAAGGGAATTAGAAATTTATTACTTGAGAAATCAAGCTTTTGTAAACGAAAATGTTTTCAAACTTCAATTTATTTTGAAGAAGGTTGTGTTTGGAAATGATTTGGAAAAAATGAAGAATATAATGGTGTTTTGAAAATTTACTAACGTATAACTGATTTCTGAGTTTTGAAATACGTTAGAAAATGTTAAGTTTTGAAACGTTGATTTATATCAATGGAAAAGTGATTTTTGTGGATTATATTTTGGAAAAGGATTTCTTGAGTAAAGAAATGTGGAAAAAGATTTTCTTGAGTAAGAAAATGTGAAAAATGAAATACAAAGTTATATTATTTTGAGAAAAGTTAAAAAAGAATTTTTGAAGGTCAAGAAATATTTTCTATAATGAAATTATGGTGAAAAATTATTTACTTATCTTAAAAACGTGATTTTTAAGCTACGCGATTTGAAATACGAAAAAAAAATATTTCTAAGTGATTTTAAATACGTTGAAATATTTCTACGTAATTTGAATTACGTTTAAATATTTTATGTAATTTGAACTACTATTAAAAAAGCACTACGTGATTGAAAAGTGATTAATTATTTTTACGTGATTGTGAAAAGTGGCGAAAAATCGTTATGTGATTTGGAAAGTGTTTTAAATATTTTGAGAATGATGGAAAATGATTTATGCAACTTAAAAGAATGATTTTTAAGTTACGCAACTTTGAAACAGTGGAAAAAAATACTATGCGATTTGAGAAACGTATGATTTTACGCGATTGAGAAAAATGTTAAAAAATTTGTATGTGGTTTAAAAGTGCAACAGAAGAGTTGCGGTATTTTGAAAATATAACAAAAATGTTACAAAATTTTGTAAATGTAACAGTAGTGTTACGGTATTGTGAAAACGTAATAAAAATATTTTGGAATTTTAAAAATATAACAAAAGTGTTACAGTAGTGTTATGATATTGTGAAAATATAACAGAAACATTTTTGGATTGTGAAAACATAACAGAAATGTTACGCGATTGTGAAAATACGGTAAGAGTGTTTTATAACTATGAAAACATGATAACATGATTTTGTTATTGAAAAATATAGTATGATTACTGTAAAACCAATGTATGGACACTGTTTGTGAAAACAACGAGTTTTGCCTGTTTTTGGCACGTGGTACATTTTAGATGCATTTTTAAAAAAAATATGCGTTGAGGCATATGATTTAATTGAACAAACGAATTTGAACAGAATGGTCATTGTGGTTGGACTTGCACTGATATATTCGTGCATTGTATAAACTATATCTGAGAAATTATGAGATATACCTGTGATTGGTATTATATCTGTGATTGGTATTTGGTGCATTATACATGCATTGGAATGGTCCGATGAGGACTGGATATGGCTGATTGCCTAGGAGAAACACACCTCTTGAGTGGGTGCAATATGCGTAGTGTAAGTCACTTGTTGACCTTGGGGGCATCGGGGTGCGGGTTGCTTACATGGGTGGTTGGTCGCGCTTCTTCCTGTAGGTTAGACCGATGCAACACACCGATGATCCTGACCAAGACGATATTCTTATTCAAGATCTGATAAAGACTGTCGTGTATATGCTAGATGTGCAAAATCAAAATGAGGATTATAACACGTGGTCTGAGGCATGTGGTACCGACAGATCTTTTCGATCATTTCTCTTACCTGAGTTTAGCTCCATGGAGTAGGAAATCGAGTCTTGTGTACATGCATAATCTGAACATTTATATCTGTGTGATATATTAATTGAGGAATGTTGGCTATGACAATTGTTTTGAATAATTGGATGATGATAGTTGATTAATATTGAATATATTACTGGAAGTCTGGTATGATATCCCTGTATGATATTGTTGTTTATGTTATCTCTGTGTTGCCATGTTGGTATTGGTGTAGGTGATCTCACCTCTTTGTTATATTGTTTTGCTGTGTAAAAACTATATAGTAGAAGGAACGAGTTGTCTTAGACATAACGGGTGACAAATACCTCTGCGTTTAGAAACAACATCAGAGAATGACCTTTCCAAATTGGATAGCTTACAGTGTTGACAAAGAAGAGAAGTCTGAGGATAAAGTACAGATGTAGAACAGATGTATGATGCTTCAAGATGGATACGCAGCAGAATACGTATGTAGAGTTATTTTTATCGTTAGTGTTGTACCGTGCTATTAAGTTGGACCCATCATAGGGTTACTACTGTGTGAAAAAAAATAAGTCTGTTAGTTAAATATTTCTCTTTAAATTGTTAAATATTAATTGGTGTCAATATTGTATATTAATTAGTATAAATATATTTTTAATATTGCCTATGAACTTCGGTAAGTTTATGTTTCAAAAAAAAAAAATTTTTAAAATTCACCTTTATAATTCAAACTTTGTGTGAACTTCTTTTCGAAATATGAGTCGAATCGGACATGTGATACCCTAATGAGGGTGTTACACCTCTAATTTGTAATTTAAGTCGTTATCCCGCTGCGATCCCGATCGCGACAGTTGGCGACTCCACTGAGGACATTTGAGAGTCAAGCCTTTTTCAAGTTAGCTGTGCAAATTTTGTGACATTTATATGTTTGTTTTACCCTTTCTGTTTTGTCTTGTTTTTTTTTTGTTTTGTTAATTTGTTTATTCATTATTTTAACTATGTTTTTTATTTTGTTATGCAAACCCTAGGGTAGAGAACCTTTGGGAATTTGTGTTGTGTTTACTTTGTTTTCCAGAAAGTGGGTAGTTTTAGGATTATAAAGGTTTGTATGCTTCTTACACACACCATACTTGCACAATTCTCACACATATTCGAGTGAGACCCTATACTTAGGTCTGTGTGAAGCCTAAATTAGGTAGAGGTTGCGTAGTACTAGCTATTTTAGATGTACATCATGTTTGGTTATTGCGAAAACCTCATCTAGAGTGTGCCTTTTTCACGAATGTCCCACATTTAATGGTTTTTCCACTGTTTGTGGTCAATATTTTGAAATGGGACTTAACTCTAGAGACCTTTAGAATAGTAGAGTCACCCAATGAGAGTTCTCACGAATCAGAAAGACTCATAGATCCTTAGGGTAGAACTCTCCAAGTTTAAGGCAATCTCATTAGGACACAAATAGAGCGTATTTATTCTTTATCTTCTCCTCACATCTTCATTTTTGCATTAAAAAAATTCGTTTAAAAAAAAAGAACAAATTTTCATTCATGTTTTTTTAAAAAAAAGGGAAAAAAGAATTTTTTTTATTCCATTTAATGTTCTTTTTTTTTAATAAAACTTGAACCATTCCTCGTCCTCGAAAAACACAGATCACACAAACCCGGTCTTACGAGACGAGGTCGCAAACTAGGCTGCAACATATGTCAAACTCAGAGAGAAATTTGGGTCAAGAGATAGATGAAATGAGGGAAAGAATTGATGCAATGGTAGAAGGACAATCAAGGGTTGAGAATTTACTGAGACAGTTAATTGAGACCCTTAGAATAACAAATGGAACCCCTGTTGACACTGGAATATATATAAATGAAGGGGATAGTTCCATGAGCAGAAGACCTGAAGGGGAGAATAATAATGCAAAAGGCACTCATGGGCAACTAGTGAAGATATTCCTGAATAGTGACTCAGAAAGAGAAAAATCAAGAGATGAATTGATTAGAAAGATTCAAGAGCAAATTAGAGTCATTCAAGGTCCTAATCTGTATAGCTCGATGGGAATTGATGAACTGTGCCCGGAAACTGAAGTCAATATCCCTAAGGACTTTGAAATTCAAGATTTCTCAAAGTACAATGGAAGCACCAATCCAAAGTTTCATCTGAAGACTTACATCACCAAAATGGTCATCTGGTCACGGGATCAAAAGTTCCTAATCAATTTCTTTCATGAAAGCCTGACTGGGTCAACTTTGGAATGGTACATGCAACTTGACCACTTAAGGATTTCTTGCTGGGATGATTTGACAAATCTATTCTTGAGACAATATCGATTCAACATCGACATTGCACCTACCCGAGAACAGCTAAGAGCAATGCAAAAGAAGAATGATGAGACTTTCAAGCAATATGCTCAAAGATGGAGAATATTGGCAACATAGGTTCAACCACCATTGACTTCGTCATAGATGAGCTCGTACTTCATGGGGACCTTAGGAGCACCTTTTATTGGGTTAATGGCAGGAGTTGCCTATAGGGATTTTTCTGACTTAATTTTGGCAGGAGAAAGGATTGAGAACCTTGCAAGATCATGTAAGTTACCTGTTGAAAATATAGAAAGTAGCTTTCCTAAGATGGTGGAACCGACAAGGGAGGAAGAACTAGAAGTCAGTGCTTACCAAACTTCATACTAAGGCAATAATGTTCCCTCGCCGCGTTCATATGTCCTAACTCGTCCTGTCTATGTCAATCGTCCTCCAGTAACTCAGAACCTCTGAACAATTAGAGATTTGAGGCGTTAAGTGATGTGATTGTCATCTTAGACTTTTGTGATGTTTGAACTTATGTAAACTCTCTTGAAGCATTAATGTAATAGATTTGCATAGATCTCAATATTCTTGACACTCATGCTCTTGTCGTTTCTTTCTTATCACTCTTTTCTTTCCTTTACTTGATTTCTTTTGGTTCGGTTCCCATTGGACTCTCATTTTAAAAAAAAATTTGATGGTCATGAAGCCCACGTGTGCAGGTGCCCTTTTCTAAGGCAAAAAAAAAAAAAGGAAAAAGAATGAATCAATTAGAAAAATAAAATGGAGCAAAGAAGTAATCACTTGTTGTGCACAATCTTTTTGTCTCTAAATTAAAAATTTTGAAAATGAGCAATCAAGATTTGAAATGAAGATTGGCCATCTTTCTTTCTCCTTCATAAAAATTCATAATTTCATTATCCCTTGTTATCCATTTTTGAGCTTGAAAGTTTTCTTCAATAAACCTTAGACAAGGATCACCCCTACACTAGATATAACACAAAACAAAGGTTGATTACGATGGTGTTTTTTAAGCATAATAAAAAAAAGGAAGAAAAGGTGAAAAGGGCAGGAAGTAAAAAAAATGATGTTGAAGAACCAAAAAGGTGAATGATTGAAGTGAAAAGAAAGGGAGTGAATTGAGAAGGAGAAGAGCGTGTTTGAAAACACAAAAGCAGTTGACAAGGTTCAATTTTGAATAAGGATCCTTGGTCCCATTTAACTTTTAAATACTTGCTTGAGCCTTATATCTTTCATTTCATAACCATTAACCTTGGCCATGTTACAACTCTTAAAAAGTCCATTCTGATAATGATTGCTTTTATTTTCATAAGCTTTAATTTTGAGATAAAAGGTTATGCTCATCTAAGTATCTAGTTCATTGCTTCTTTAAAAAAAAAAAGAAAAAAATGGGACTTATCCAGGGGCAAGTTTCTACCCTGTTCGAACTGGCTCTACACTATGGCATTTTTCTCTAGCTCGGTTTAGTCTACACTGAGACAAATCTTTTGGTTTAACTTGGCCTTACATTAGGACAAGTTTCCACACTGTTCAATTTGATTCCAAACTGGGGCAATTTTTCTTTTCCTTGGTTCAATTTGAACTACGCTAGGGCAAATCTTATGGTCATTAGGGTGTCTGCCCTATTCAATTCAGTCTTAGACTTGGGCAAATTTCTCTTCAGTTTAATTTGTCCTATACTGGGGTAAATTTCTCTTTGGTTCAATTTGACTTGATGTACATGCTCAGCAAAAGGAAATCATTGGCCATGATGCCTAGTAGGCAATTAAAGATCGATTTCATAAAGATCAAACAAATTCATATTGGGGCCACACCACTCCAAATTTAACATCATTGTTTGTATCTTTTTTTTTTCATATATTCATCCTTTGTAAATACCCTTTATGTAGTCAAACTTCCAAGGTCAATCTGGAACGTGTTCTTTTTGTACCTCTGAATCCATGTCTGTCTGTTATGTAATGCTTCAGGTATGGTGAATATGAGTACAACACTATAATGTGACCATCTAATGATAACTCCCTGATGAACAATTTAGACTGAAAAGAACTTGTAAGTTCCAACTGAAGAGAAAATGTTATCTCAAAGGATGACCCAGAAACAAGAGGTATCCGAAAAAAAATGAAAAAGAAAGGAAGAAATGGAAGTGGAGATTTTGAAGAGAGCTAGGAAGAAGAGAGGGATTGTGTGCCTGATAATCAAACTTGAAAGGAAAGATATTCAGTGTCTCAATGTTCAAAGATCCCGAGGAATTCAAAACAAGTTGATAAGCCCTAGTTTGCGAGAGCTTGGACCCGAGTTTGGTGGATTAAAGTTTTTCGAGGCAGCAATTAGCATCAAGTATACAACTGAAAGGTTTTTGATTTGATGTTTTCAATCTATTGACAGGATCTTTAGATTTTGAGTTGCAGGAATGAACAGTACAACATCTTTTCATGAGAAAACAAGTTGCAACAGCTTTGAAAGTGACGTCTTTGGCTTTCACGTCAAGCTTCACTATAGAAGAACAGACAAAAGCTAAAAAAAAAATGACCTGGTGAAGAGTCAAAAAAATTCCAAGTCCATGGCTTGGTAGCTTTCACCAAAAAATTTAGGTCCATGACCCAATGATCTTTCCTAAAAAAAAAAGGAAGAAGAAAAAGAAGAAGAAGAAGAAGAAGAAGAAGAAGAAGAAGAAGAAGAAGAAGAAGAAGAAGAAGAAGAAGAAGAAGAAGAAGAAGAAGAAAGAAAGAATGAAGAAAAAAGAAGAAGAAAAAGAAAAAAAAAAAATCTTTTGGGCCAAACCCACTGTCATTTAAATTTTGGGACACAGAAGCCCACTGCATTTTAAATTTTTGGGCCAAGCCCACTGTCTTTTAAATTTCAAGACACCAGATACCCAATGCTTTTTAAATTCCAGGCTAAGCCTACTGTTTTTAATTTTTGGGACACTAGATACTCACTGTTTTTTAATTTTTTGGCACACCAGATACCCACAGCTTTTTAATTTTTGGGCCAAGCTCACTGCTTTTTAATTTTCGGGACACCAAATACCCACTATTTTTTTTAATTTTCGGAGATAGCCTCTTTTTTTTAATTTTTTGGGACACCAGATACCCATTACTTTTTAAAAAATTTGGAACATCAGATACCCACTGTTTTTTTAATTTTCGGACGTCAAATACCTATTACTTTTTTAATTTTCGGGACATCAGATACCCATTGCTTTTTTAATTTTCAGGACACCAGATGTCCAATGCTTTTTAATTTTTGGGACGCCAAATGCCCAATACTTTTTAATTTTCGGGACGCTAGATACCCAATGCTTTTAATTTTCAGGACGCCAGATACCCAATGCCTTTTAATTTTCAGGACGCCAGATACCCATTGCCTTTTAAATTTCGGGACATCAAATACGCAATGTCTTTCAAATTTCGGGTCAAGCCCATTGTCTTTTAAATTTTGGGCCAAGCCCATTGCTTTTGAAATTTTAGGACACCGGATACCCAATATCTTTTAAATTTCGGGCCAAGCCCATTACTTTTTAAATGTCGGGACATCAGATACCCATTGTCTTTTACATTCCGGGTCAAGCTCATTACTTTTTACAATTCCAAGTCACAAGGTCACCCAGCATTATTTCAAAAAAACAAAAAAATAAAAAAAAACTCTTTTGATTAGCAAACGTCAATTGAGCTGCGACAGCTTATTGACAATACGGTGACATCTCTGGCTTTGTGCTGAGCTTCACCTGGATAGGATTAACGACGTTGCGACAACTCGTAAATCCGCATTTGAGCTCGCTAGTTTGTAACTAGCATCATTTCATCACCGGATAAAATTTAAATTCACGTTTTTACTCGTTTTTTATGACGATAATATGAAAAACTATGATTATTCATAATCTTTACTAAGAAACAAGTAAAGAGGGACAACTATGAACACCCAATTTTGTCCAGGTCCTTAAAAATTTTAATAAAAAAAAGATCTTTTTTATTATTATTTATTATTATTATTATTTATTTATTTTTACACTCACTTTTTAATTTCTGATCCAGATCAAGTACAACCCAATAGAAAGTATGTTTAGATCCATTTAGTTACTTTGGCCCATCTTATTTTAAGTTTTCAAAAAAAAAAAGGAACAAATGAAAGGAAGTGACGTTGCAGCAAATGGCCAAGCCAAAGAGAAAAAAAAAGATGCAGATAAGGAGATAGCAATCAGCAAATTGCCAAAAGCCAAAAAAAAGAAAAGACAAGCTATAACCAAGCAAGCAAGGCCAAGCATTTAAGCCAAAAAACCTTTAATGCAATCGACAGAAGCAAAGTTGAAACAGCTACAGGGAGCTGCAGCACCTAAGTAGGAGCAATTACAAGCAGGCAAGCAAACAAAGCCAAACACAAAAGACAAAACAAGTTTTTAGTGATGGCAGAAGAAAAGAGAAAGAGTCCTAACAAATATTTTCAAAAAATAGAGCATCAAAATGGTAAAGTAGTAGCTGCCCCCTAAGTAGCACATGTCTGCAACTCTTCTGCAACAATAATGAAATCAAAACTGTGAAAAAAAGGGGGTCAAGAGTAGGCGATACACAAAGATAGAAAATTGCAGCATTGCAGGAGAAAAGGAAAAGTGAAGCAATCCAAAAAAAATGGAGTGAAAAGGACTACACAAATTTGCTCTCATGCAAGCCAAGACAAATAATTTTTGTGCCTATATAACAGGGAGCAACGTAGAGAAGGGGGTTGAATTATTTTTTTTTTTTGCGTTTGGTTTTTTCATGTTTACATTTTTTTTTACTTGTAAACTCAGAACTCACCTACAACTACTATCTTCTGGCTGGTGAGAAAAATGGGAAGTGAGGAAAAAGTGAAAAGAGAAATTGTAGAGAAAAACTGAATAAAAAGAAACTTTTAATGTTTTTCTGAAAGGCAGAGGTATATTGATTCATTCTTTCCTTATACATTGTAACGTTTGCGATTGTTGCCTGGGTAGGATTATTGATTTTTTTCTTTTGTATATTCCCTTCTGTTTTCGTTCTGGTGCACATACACTCAATAACACACACTTCACAATCTACCTTTCTATCTGTACAAACCCCCAACCTCACCCTTGCAAAATTAATCACAATAGCACTCCCATAACCAAACCAAGCAAATTTACACCCAAAATAGCTCACTACTTAAGCAAAAAAAAAAATCATGAGTATTCATCCTTAAAGTCAAAGTGATAAAAAAAAAGGTAGAAAAACAACGTCAACCCAGACCTCCAACAACCGCAAGCTCTCGAGCCCTACAAACCCGTGTCTGTCATCTGCATCGTGAAGCTATCACGTTCAGTCATACACCACCTTCCAGATCTCTCCCTCTCAGCCGCTCCAATGCCCAGATCTACGAGCTCTGCCGTCGCCACCATCTGCCACCCAAACACGCCCCAATGCACAGCCGAACTGCGTCGTGGATGAGCCCAAGGTGCAGCCACTATGACAGCGAACCACGTGCTCGACCTCCACCACGTCCTCCACCGAAAACGGCGTAACCCACCATGCCCGAAAAAACCAGATCTGAAGCCTGTGCCCTTTCGTACATCGCCGCGAACCGCCTCAGCCGCTCAGACCACCGAACCAGACCCCAGTCCATGTGCCAGACCACCACCACTCTGATCCCGCCGTCGTGTACTGTACCTCCCTCCATCGCCGCCGGAGCTGCGTGCCAACGTCCCCCCTTTGTTCCTCGTTTCTTTTTTTTTCTTTTGTTATTTTCTCTCCTCTGAATGTTAGCTAGCCTTTCTGTTTCCTCTTTTATCTTTTTTTTTTTTCTTTTCCTTTGTTTTTTATTTACCTCTTTACCTTTTATTTAGTTTAATTTTGAGTGTGTTGCATTAGGCTTTCTCGGTTGGGTTGCTTTTTTTTTTTTTTAATTTTCATATGGGCCAATTTAAATAAGCTAACGGTTTGAAAGATGTGAGGGGGTTCATGTTTTTTTTTTGGGGGTTTAGTTGGGTTGTTATTATTATTATTATTATTATTATTATTATTATTATTATTATTATTATTATTATTATTATTATTATTATTATTATTATTATTATTATTATTTTGGGATAGGGTTGTTTCATTTGAAGGAAATGTTTTCTTTTTTTATAAAGAAAGTAATAAAAAAATTTTAGAAAAATTGTTAGCATAATTTGTAGCCATGCAACTTTGGCTAAGATTAGAATGATAATAAAAGGTGTTTCGCTTCCTTTCGTTGATTTATTGAATTTTATCTTTATTTTTGTTTGTGTGTTTATTATTTTATTGATCTTTGTTTTAAATAGTAATTTTACAATAGTTTCTACAAATAAAAGTTTTTTTTTACAAAATATAAAATTGAATTAGCTGAGTTGTGAAAGCTTGTTAATCCTATTTTGTTTTTTTTTTTAAATCATCTAAGTTCCGACAGCTTGATGATTCGTTTTTTTAAAAATAAAAAATAAAAAATCAAATTTGTTTTCAAAACAAAATCTTTTGAAATTTCTTTTTCTTCTGTTTTTGTTTAGTTTTCTTTTTAAGGGGTAAAATAAATATTTTTAAAAGTTACCAAAATTTGCACAACTGATTTAAGGTAATCGTCCTAGGGCGGATGTATTAGGGGTGACATGGGGTTAAGTCTTCACCCTTCCCTATGCATAATTAGACTCTCGAACCTGAATTTTTGAATGTAGACCATCTTTTTGGATTTTTCAGTTTTTCCCAATAAAAATAAAATTAGTTGCGACTCCTCTAATTTGTAATTTAAGTCATTATCCCGCCGCGATCCCGGTCGTGACAACTAACGTTCAATTAGTAAGTCAGTAACTCACTCAAGTCTAATCACATGACTGACATCCCAAGGCACTCTTTTCACATACCAGTATTTTAAGTTTTATCTTTTCACACGCCACTATTAGACTTTTAAGTTTTATCTTTTCACACACCATTATTTTTATCTACTCATTCTAGCTCTGCTCGTACCAGGTTGTCCACTTCGTCGTCACCGAAGCTTGCCTAACACCAATATTCTCTCTAGTTAATTTTTTTTATGCACATGTACTTGTACATGATTAGTTCTATTAGGAGAAGTTAGTTTAGGAGATTTTTTAGAATATGTCAATAGAAATTATGCTCCATATTTTTTAGGAGGGGCTTACTAGGTAGCAAATATTGACCATATTATATTTAAAATATTATAAATTACAAAAATTTAATAAATTATGAATTTTTTTTAAATTTTGTAATTATATTAATTCATAATTTATTAATATCATTTCTATAAGCTTGGAGATTTATAATATTTTAATATATATCATATAGGTTAATATTTGCTACCTAGTAATCCTCTCCTAAAAAATATGGAGCATAATTTCTATTGACATATTCTAAAAAATAATTACAAAATTTAAGAAAAAGATTCATAATTTATTAATATCATTACTAGGTAGCAAATATTGATCTATATGATATATATTAAAATATTATAAATCTCCAAACTTATAGAAATGATATTAATAAATTATAAATCTTTTTTCTTAAATTTTAATAATTATATATATATATATATATATATATATATATATATATATATATATATATATATATAATATACGTGTCCTATAATTTTTGAATTTGGTGTGTCCCCTCATCTGTCCTTTGTGTCCGTGTCTGTGCTTCATAGTCAGTATATCATTCTTCATTGTATTGCAAGAAACTACTTTGAACAAAGGTTGAAGAACACCACAAAACCTTCTAAAACCGATATGATCAACCATAGTGAGAGGATACTCATGCAATACAATCATTCTTGCAAGTTACGTCCATGCATCATCTTAATTAAATGAGTAGTTACCAACTATAAGTGATTCACCCCTATCTCCTATTGAACTTGTTGATTGTGCCAAAGTTTTAAGTATTGCTTGCTTTAGGCCCCTCACAGTCTGAACCTTACAAGTCCTAATGTGGTTATATATAAGTGTTTAGTACCTTGTCTAGTGTCACCACCAAGCTTCTTCTCACAATATTTGCACATTGCCTTCCACTTGTCATCTATGTTCTCCTTTCTAAAGTGTGCCCAAGCTCCTGAAGTTAGTCCTCTTTTATTAGGACTTGACTGCTCTTTGACATCTTATGTTTCCAAATTTGTTTCACATGTTTTATTAGGAGGAGGAACCTCAGCTTGTTGATTTTGTTCATTCTCTTCCACCGGATTTTTTTGTGTCTCATTAGGAACTTGATTGCTCCCAACAGGGGTGTTAGATAATTGATCACCCCCAGTCTTTCTGCATATAAAATAAGTACAACCTGTCATAAAAATAAACAAAAGATTAACATGCAAAAGTAAACAAAAGGTTAACATGGATTGCACCAATTACATGGATTGAAGTTTAGGATGACATCGAAACACATCAGTTAGTTAACATGTAAAAACAAACAAAAGGTTACATTATTCATCAATGAACTACTGAAAAGAAGTCCACTCTTCATCATCTATGAAAAAAAAAAACAGATTGTAAAAAAAATAACCAAAAAAGCTAAAGATAATGCTAAAATTGCTCACAAACACTACAAAATGCAATGGATTTTTTCACATAACCTAACACATTGAACCCAATATTGTAAATCTAACACAGAACTGATATTTATCTTTTCCAAGCATCAACTAAAATGTTAGTGGAAATCAAGCATAAGAACATGAACAGAGAAAAACATCATCTTTACAAATTCACAACCACAGATCTATCAAAAAGGAGAAATCCCTAAATCACAAAAAACACTCATTTTCCCGAAAATCAATTCTTTACACAAAAGAGTACAACAAAAATGGAAATGGACATCACCAGGATCATAAACCAAAACTCCAAGAAAGATAAATAAAGAATGAGAACAAATTTTGAAATAGTAGCAGATCCAAAGAGAAGAAGACAAAAAATAAACCCAAACTCACATTTGGGATTGGGTGGACGTTGCTGTGGTTGATGTCGGTGGTGGTGTGAGTGACGATAGAGTACAACTGGAGCAGTCCTGCTCACGAGCGGTGGTTGTACGACGACGGATCGGTGCCACGATGATGGCTAAGATCTCAGACCTGGGTTCTGGGATGGAACGACGACATGGTACAGTGGAACATCGCTACACAGCGGAGAGAAGCAGTGTTGCGGGCTTGCGACAGATGTGCGTGACACGAAAAGGAGAGGTGTTGGGGGATTGCGGCAGACATGCGTGGCGCAGAGAGGAGCGATGCTACGGGCTTGCAGCAGACGTGCATGGGTCGTTGCTCAGTGGACTGGACGGTGGACTGGCTACATCTGCGTGATCCATGTTGTGTTAGACTGCGAGACAGATAATGACTCAGTGAGATAGAGATTAGAGAATATGAATTGAGTTTGAGTGAGAATGTGAGTCATGTGACTGTGTGTGTGTGAGATTGTGAGAGAGAGAATAATCAGAATATGAATTCAAAGGGGAAAATATTTGGGAAAGGGGGGAGGGAGGAGGCTTGTTGCTCTGTAGCCTCTACTGAACTGACTAACTGAGTACTGAAGTGACACAGGATAGGGGTTACTCAGTTGGACTTGGAGTCTTAGTGTAGAATCGTTAGATAATTGGGTAAGGAGAGGGTTAATTTGATAAAATAATATATTTATATTATATTATTTTTTTAATTTTAAATAAATATAATAATTAATAAAAGGTGAAATTACTACAATGTATATATATATATATATATATATATATATATATATATATATATAATCTTTACTGTGAGAGGAGTCTTTATTATGAGAGATGAGATAAGTGAATGTTGACCATTGGATCTTACATGAATGACCAAGATTTGAACATAAATGCATGTGATTTTTTTAAATGGTCACATGATCTTTAAGTAACTTTTAATCTTGACCATCCATGTATGGTTGTATGGTCAAGATTTACTCCTCTCACACTCTCACAATAAAAACTCCTCTCACTAGATATGTCCTCCTTTCACACTCTCACAATAAAAACTCCTCTCACTAGATATGCCCCATATATATATATATATATATAGGAAGTGTATCAGGTGAGATGAGTGTTTATTGTGAGAGGGTGAGAGGAGTGAATATTGACCATTGGATCTTATATGAATGGTCAAGATTAGAACATAAATACATGTAACTTTTTTAAGTGGTCACATGACCTTTAAGTAACGTTTAATCTTGACCATCCATGTATGGTTGTATGGTCAAGATTTACTCCTCTCACCCTCTCACAATAACCACTCCTCTCACTAGATATGTCCCCTATATATATAATGAAGGTCATTATAGTAACTTAACGAGGACGAGGAATCCGCGGGGCGGGGAGTATTATCCCCATCCACCCTTGTCACCACAGGGAAAAAAACTCCACATTCGGGGCGTTACCCACTGGGATCCCCGATCCCCGGGAATTTTTGCCATCCCTATTCCTCCCTCTCAATAGCACCATCAGTCTTCATTTATTTATTTTTTACCATTTCACACTCTCCCATATGTCCAAAGGCCAAAGCAACTTTTTATTTTTCAAATCCCGTTTTACAACCAGTCTCGATATTCATCTAACTAAAATATATTTAATTTACTTAATTCATTCACAAAATTATTATACATACAACAAAAATACTACAAATCGTATATAGTATAATTTGATATCTTTCTCATATTATAAATACAATATATATATTCTAATGTACATAAAATATTTTTCTTTCACAAAGAAACACATTTGCGACAGTGCCCTTGTCACACTTCCATTACTTCATTTGGAGCTTCTTCACTTACTGTCTCTCTTTCCACCATTCTTCCTTTTCATTTCTTCTTACAAATCCTTAGCTTTTTTTCACAGCAATAACCTAACAAAGTCAAAGTCCCATCACAGTCATAATCTTTCTTCGGAGTTATAGATCGAGGATCGCCAATTTCTGTTTTTATGGCTTTCTTTAAGCCTTATCTTTTTTCTAGATTTTTTTTTTCAAAGCACATGGCCCAGGTGGGTCAAGTCATCAAACGAGTTCTATGATGCATGGATACAGGTATGAATATCATATACGACACATGTATGATATAGAGATACTTGTTAAAAAAATTAAACTAATATTTATCAAGTATTTGAGTATCTGATATGAATACGAGTACATATTCGACACGAGTACAACAAACATTAAGAAGTAGTCGTACTTCATAGATTGAGTCACTTGTTTTGGCCAAAACTGCTGAGTCAAACTAGTTTTTACAATTTAATATCACAATTCTGAGATTTAACAAACATCTCAACACAATAACAAAATGAGACTAGGTCCAAAATGTCTCCACAACATGCCATAACATAAACAAACAAAACTATGCAGATAATAATAATAACAATATTATATAACAACGATAATAATAACAATATAATTGTTTAAGGTCTCGAGACATAATAATAAAATAAGATCACAATAAAATTACAAAACAAACTCTCACTAATCCAAAACATCAAAAGACTTCACTATACCCATACAGGCTATATGATCAATAAAAACTTTAACAACTAAACCTTTGGTTAAAGGGTCTGCAACCATAAGTTCTGTAGGGATATGCTCAACACGAGTTTGAAACTCCTGAATCTTCTCTCTAACAAACATGTATTTTGTGTCAAAATGCTTCGAGCACTTAGAGCTTTTATTGATTAGAGAGAAGTATACTACGACAGTGTTATTACCATAGATAGTAAGAGCTTGAAAATACTTTTCACAACACGGAATTCAGTAATCAAATTTTTCTACCATATCGTTTAAAGCATGGCCTCATAGTAAACTATATACTCAGCCTTCATAGTGGAAGTAATTGTAAGTGTCTGTTTGATACTTTTAAAGAAACAACTACTACTCCCAACATAAGGATATATATACCCTAATGTGGACTTGTAGTCATCTGGGCAACCATCATAATCAAAATTAGAATAGTCAATCACCTCAAGGTGATTTAACCTCATATAAGTTGACATATGATCTTTGGTATCATTCAAATACCTCATAATTTGTTTTACAACCTACCAATTAGACACAATAAGTTTGCTCAAATATCTTCCAAGTACACTAACAATGAAAATAATATCAGAACATGTACAAACTTTAACATACATAAGGCTACCAACAGCGAAAACATATGAGACCTTCTCCATTTTGGCAACATCTTTATCATTTTGAGGACACTGGGTATTAGAGAGTCTTTCACCCTTTTGAATATATGTAGCACAAGGATTACAACATTTTATATTAAATCTATTCAGAATTCTTTCAATATAAGCCTTACGAGACAAGCCAAGAATATCATGAGATCTGTTACGGTGAATCTCAATGCCTAGTATAAAAGAGGCATCACCAAGATCTTTCATATCAAAGTGCACTGCCAATATTTGCTTAGTCTCATTCAAAAAATCAACATCATTACTAGCCAACAATATATCATCAACATATAAAACAAGAATGATGAATCTGTTCCCCACTAAACTTCAGATAAATGCATTGATCAACAATATTTTTTTTAATGCCAAGAGCCAACAATATAATCAAATTTCAAGTATTATTACTTGGAAGCCTGTTTCAATCCATAAATTGATCTTCTCAATTTACATACCATATGATCTTTACCATCTTCAATAAAACTATTAGGTTGATCCATATACACATCCTCATACAAATCATCATTTAGAAAGACAGTCTTAACATCTATTTGATAAAATTCCAAATCAAAATGAGCAACAAATGCCATCACAACATGAAAAAAGTCTTTAGTGGAGACCAGTGAGAAAGCCTCCTTATACGTGAGGGTCGTTGATACTACGGGTATATATAGGATGAGTTTCACTTAATCTGATATTTTGATTGTGTTATTTCTTTAGACTCAAATTCAACCCGACTATATATGACTCGATAATGATTGGATCTAAATCGGCTTAACTTAATATGTAGATATAATGTATAAATTTAAAAATTATGCATAATTAAGTCATAAGATTATAGAAGTAAAAACTAATTAAAATTAATAAATATTTTACCAACATATATTTCAAAACAAATATTGTTAATATAAATATATTATCATGTTATGCAAAAATTATTAATTTAAGTAAAAAAATTATTATTTATAATTAATTATAAAAAAATGTATAAGTTTTTAAATAATTTGTGATATCAAATCTGGTTAAGACGATTTAATATATAATTTGAACTCGACTCAAAGATACATTAGATCTAATTTTTAAAATCTAAACTCATTTTAATTAACTTCAGGCCGAACCGAGTTAGTAAGACAAATTAAGTCTTGAACATCCCTTAATTGATATTAAAAAAGAAAAGAAAAAAAATAATGAGATGGATCTATGAAATGCCTGTAAAAATGTTGTCTCTGAAAATAACACAGTCTCTAATCAATCAACTTACCATATTGTGAGGACTAAAGCTTAAATTAATTTGGTGGTGCCATACTGCCATGTGTTGGGCAGCGAGTCAGTGACCTCTTATGCAGTAATATCTTTGCCTAAAAAAAATAACTTATTTATAACATGTTTGGATTATAATTTATAAAGTATAATTTGACTTAATAAAAAAACACACTATCTAAAATATCTAAAACCATGATTTAATATATGAAATTATGTTTACAACATAATTTAATGAAAAAGATAATCATATATCACTTTTAATGATATATGTATTATTTATATTATTTTTAAAAGATATGATTAAATAAGAAAAAAATAAAAAAAAAATATGTATAATGAATAGTATTATATGAAATATGAAAAGGAGTATATATACTATTTGATGTAAAAATATAAGAATTGTAATTTAATAATAGTTTTGGCAAACACACTATTTCTAAATAAAACTCTGTATGCTCCAAAGTAACATTTGAGGTGTATAAGCTATAATCTACACATACTGTTAGTTGGTTCTGGTTTGCCTATTTGAAGTAATAATGAATATAGCCAAAATTTTGTAGTTGGTCTTCACAATTAATGGCCATTATCATCCTCACATGATCCTTCAGCCTTCCCTGATTGTGCCAAGAGACAACTTATTGATGTCATGCGTGGCTTAAAATGACGCCGGTGGCGATTTTCTCCCAACGAAGGAAGTGCCACTGTTACTGTTACTTTTAGGTAATGAGCACCATCGTGTTGCAAGGTTGCGCCATTAAGCTAACATGAAATAATTAATAAATAAAAGCTTGTATAGATCGCCAACAAAGCTTCTACCTTAATTGATCGATACTGATTAAGTTTTTAAGATTTGAGTGTGATGGAATATGGATGATGGATGATATGATAGATTTAATTCTTCATCAAACTTCTCATTCAATCGTTGAGTATTAAAAAAGTTTAACTATCATAATTATTACTTAAAAAAATTTATTTTTTAATAATATATTAATACATTATTTGATGGGAGATCAGAACTGTGCATCATTGTCAATTTGAAAAATTTCAAATACTTTAAGTCATGTTTGGATATCTTGTAATGGAATAAAATGGAATAGACTAAAATGAAATAAAATAAAATGAGATAAAATAAAATTTTTATATTATTATTTGAATATTTAATTTTATTTGAGAGTTTTAATGAAAATAAATGGACGGGTAAGAATTTTAATTTATCGTTCTTATATTACTTTTATCTCTAAATTCAATTCTTTTATAAAATTTTATAGAAATTAATAGAAAAAAATAGTAAAGTTACTTACCTAAGATTAAAAATCTCACCATCTAATTTTGATTATAACTAAACTAGATGAAATATGAAAATCTATGAAATTAAAAAAAAACTATGAAAAAAGAAGTGTGAAATACAAATAAAAAAAAAAGTGCAACAGAAAAAAAAAAATACCAGCCATTGTCTTTTTACGTGAATTAAGCACACTTCACGTCACTCCAATAACACATTTTTTTTTTAATATGACCAATAACAATTTTTTTTAATAAATATATGTAAAATATAAATATAAATAACTAAAAAGAAATGCAACAGCATAGACCAAATCGACTTTCCTAATCAATTGAAAAGAAATGCAAAAGTTGCTTCAGGAGGCCAAATCGACTTTCCTAATCAGACACGAAGATGCCTGAAGCCAGTGGCAGAATGACGTCGAGGAAGCAACGGCAACCATGCACGGTAGCAAATGGATGGCAAATTTGTTGGGTTAGAGGAAAATTATGTAATTTTGTTATTATTATATCAATAAAATAAAGGTTGCTCTAATTTTATTTCTCTAATTTGAGAGGAAAAAAATAAGAGTATAAGATGAAATGTGATAGAAAGGAAGTCATTTTATTTAATTTCATTTCATTTATCCTTTTTCATTTCTTACTATCAATTAAAACATAGTCTTAAAGTTACAATAATTTTGACTTCAAAATGTACGTAACTTTTATATATTAAGAATTTTGTAACGTTTTTTGAAAGAGTTATAATTTTTTTAAAATTATCATAAAAGGATGTATGGTGCGTGACGCAACGTAGTGAACCTCCATTTGATGATACTGTTAAAAATCTTATACTAATTTAAACTCAACTCTTTTTTTCTTACGGCTATTTGAAAATAAAAAGAAAAAAATTCAGCTGTGTTTTCCTTGAGAAAAGCTCCTTGCATAGAAAAGGTAGCTATAAAAAGGCACACAAACAATTTCTCTTTTTTAAATTTTGGCTCTTTAATCAGAGAATAAAAGGACGGTGAAAAAAAAATCCACTAAAAAAATGAATATATAAAGTCTATACAATATTTTAGGCTGTACAATTAACACGACCTTTTTTCCGGGGAATGATAGTAGCATATATTTTTAGATATTCTTTTAATATTTATATTATTATTTATTAAAAATAAATATTATTAATATTTTTTAATAATTTTTTAAAATATATAAAATAAATTAATAATAAAATAAATATTAAAAAATAATATTTTTATTATTTTTTCATATTATTTTTATACTATTTTTATATTATTATTATATTATTTTTATTTTATTATTATTTTTACTTAATCATAATTATTAAAAAATAATATAAAAAATAATATATATATATATATTATATTATAATTATTCTTAAAAAATGTGCTACTAACCAACTACTTTCTTTAATTAAGTTTTAATAACCACATCTCAATGTGGTACTGGGCCCTAGCTACTGAGTTACTGCTTGTTCTATTATTGTGGCAGAGAAAGTACATGCATCTCTTACAAAAGCAGCTGGTCTCATTTATTTATGTACAACATTACACTTTTATAACTATTCAATGCATATTTAAAACATGTTTATCATTTTGTTAATAGTTTTTTTTAAAAACTTTTGTTTATTATTTAATACATGTTTTGTAATTTGTATTTTAATTTTTATCAAATTTAATATATTATAATAATTTTTTATAAATTTAAAGTTTAAAATTTATATTTTTAGATTATAAATTATTTTAAAATTTTGATATATAAATATTATATTTTCTTAATCTAATAATTTTTTTACTTTTTTTATATTTTTTTAATAATTAATATATAAAATTAATTTTTTTATATCATTCAAACAAAATAAATAATTTTAAAAATGTTTCTCAGTTAATATATCTAAATATAAAATTAATTTTATTATAATTAATTATATAATAATTGATTATATCAAAATTTTTACAATTAAACTAAACATACAGATAATTTCAATTTACATTTGTACATGGTCTGCTTATTATTTTTTTCTTTCTGTTTTTTAATTAAATTTAAAAAGTTTTCGGGATCAAAAGAAATTTAAAAAGTTTAAATATGAGATAAAACTATAATTTAAAGAATAAACCATAAACAGTCAGGATTTCTTATATAAAGAGAGGGTTTGAATTTGGTCATATCACTGATTGAGATGATTTTAAGCTTAAAGTTTAGTAGATTTATATACTCTTCTTCCAGCAATGCAGCCACATTAGGGTGTTTTTCAATGAATCTTGGTTTTCAATTTTTTCTTCAAGCAAAACTTCATGGCGCAATGTATGCTATAGAGATTACTTTTAAAAAGGGTTGGTTTAATCTTTGGTTGGAATGTGACTCTCAAATTATAGTTTCAGCTTTTGCAAATAGTAGTATTATGTCTTGAAAACTAAGAAATAGGTGGAATAATTGTGTTTTACTCACCAAATAAATGCTGTTTTTTGTGTCTCATGTTTATAGAATAGGAAATTATTGTGCAGATAAGTTAGCTACTTTTGGTATAAGGAGTACAGCTTTTACTTGGTGTGATTTTATTCCTGACTTTATTAGGGAAGATTTCTTTAGGAATAGGTTTAATTTACCAAATTATAGATTTTTTTAATTCTTCATGGGTAAGGTTCATGTCCATTCATGTTTATTTGTATCTTTTTTTCTTTTTTTTTAATATATGGAGGTGTGCTGCAGGTGATTGGTAGGATTTGGGATACCAACCTAGTTGGAATGTCTGTGATGATTTTGCATGCCTTTTTGCTTTTAAAAAAAATATATACTCTTCTTCCAATTTTATTATATAAAAGTTAATTTTTTGTATATTAAAATTTTCTCTTTTGACTAAAAATATAATATAATAAGAATACATTTTGAACAAATTGAGTGTCTCTTTTACATTAGGCCAAATGATTTATATATTTTATATATATTTACGTTATCTTTATAATTTTTAAAGGCGTAGATGTGAGACTAATTTTAGTAACAACATCAATTTAGCATTTACCACCAAATATTTTCAGTTCGTTAGGAACAAGGAGCTCATGTAGAGCTCAGTTAGCCAACTGCAATTTTGTGGCAAGAATAAAATAAGAGCGTTGCTATATAATATTCCGGTACCCAAACCAAACCCATCCTCGTAATTAATATATCTCTTAAAAAGCTCAACCTCCATTAGTTTGCATATGACTGTGACATGGGCATCTGTCATAACATTAACGCCATCCAACGTCTTCAGTAGCTGCCATGCCAAAATAGAAACACACAGAAATTAGGAAGAAAAAAAAACTCAAAAGAGAGATGCTCCTACAATATCTAGCATCCTGCAGTACTGGCCACTACCGGCACCTTGCAGTTCTCATCATCTCATGCCTCGGTTTGGTCGTCACACTCAAGCACTTCATCTCAGTTGCTACATGGATCTTCAACACGTGTTTCAGATCTGAGAAGGACCTTATCAGAAGCTACGGTTCATGGGCTCTGGTCACTGGAGCCACCGACGGCATCGGAAAAGCCTTGGCCTACCAGCTAGCACAGAGAGGGCTCAACCTTGTTCTTGTCAGCAGAAGTTCCCAAAAGCTTGAAACTGTTGCAGGTGAAATAATATGATATTTACACCTTAAAATCAGTTCATTAATTTTACACTTTGTTTGTTTGATGAAAAAATAATAAAAAAGTAAATTAAAATATATACTTTTTTTATTTTATTACGATATTATTTAAAAAACTAGTGTAAAAATGATATAATTTTTTTCAAAAAAATATTAACAATACATCATTTTTTATATATATTTTTCTCATGTTGATCCAATTATAATTAAATAACATAAGTTATATACTTTTCTTTTGTTTTGCAACATTGAACGGTGTTACGTTTGATTTGTAGAACATTTTTGTTTTTTATTTAAATTATGTTTTTAATTATATTTTAATAATCTAAGTAACTCATTCATAAATCTAATATAATACTCATTTAATTATATAGAGTAAAAAAAATGTCACTCTCCTAAAATATTTAAAAATCTCGCACGTATATAACATTGTTGAGTTTATTTTATGTACAAATATCATTTTTGCAGGTGAAATCCAAGCAAAACATCCTGATACCCACATCATGGTCATCCAGATGGACTTTTCCGGCAACTTCTCGGCGGGTCTCCGGCGAATAGTGGAGGTGACCCAAGATTTGGATCTTGGCATTTTGATCAACAGCGTGGGGATCACATATCATGGGGCTATGTTCTTTCATGAGGTGGAGGAGAAGGTGTGGATGAACATTGTTAGAGTTAACATAGAAGGTACCACTAGAGTAACAAAAGCTGTTTTGCCAGGGATGATTCGAAGGAAAAGAGGTGCAATCGTTAACATTGGGTCTGGTGCTGCGGTGGTTGTTCCTTCTCATCCTCTCTATACCATCTATGCCGCTACAAAGGCGTAAACTTTCTCTCTCATCCTCTCTATACCATCTATGCCGCTACAAAGGCGTAAACTTTCTCTCACCCTCGTCCCTTCTCCACCATCCATGCTTATTAGTTTAACAGAAATTCTTATTTAAACGTGGTACATTCAGTTAGGTGTACTAAATCAATCAAAATTTAATATTTTTATAGAGTATTATAAAATTAATTATGAGACATAAAAATTTATGAAAATATTAAATCATGATTAACTTAATACACTCAACTATCATACATCATGTTTAAGTAAGAATTTTTCTTAATTTAGTCCAAAGTTAAACCCAATATCTACATAATCGCTTGAGTTAATATGTTTAATCGGATATATTTTTGAGTGAGTACAAATGTAATACATTATATTTAGACATACTCCTAAAAATGTTAGAAAGAGATGATAATTTAGTCTCACTAAACTCACTTATTACAAAAAATCATTATCTCTCTCTAATTTTTTGTGAGTGTACTTAAAGGTGATGTGTTACATTTGTGTTCACCTAAAAATATCTCATTTAACTAACCTTAACGGTATTGTTAGAAACAATTAATGATAGTGAAACTAAAAGCTTCTCACTAACTTAAAAAAGGAGGCATGTGACCACATATTTTACAAAAATGTTTTTCCTACACTTAATTTCTACCCTAAATTAAGTATTTCACCTTCCTAAAAGAGAAATTGTAAGTGCTAGAAAGTATGTTTCTTCGTTTTTTTCAACTAACAATTACTATGAAATTTAAGAATTATTGTTTAGTGCTAATTCCTACTCTCTCCATTCCTTTTTATATGTTGTTTTAATTTATTTTTTTTATGTTTTATATTAGGGATGAAGATCACTTGTCTCTATTTCTTATTTCTTTTCCTGTCTTCCCACTTAAATTTTGTCAAATGTTATAAACTTAATTACATGTCTCATTTCATTCTCTTTTTATTTTAATTTATTTTACATTTGATAGAATTTAAGTGGGAGAATAGAAAATGGGACAAACAATGGAGACAGATAATCTCTATCCTTATATTAGATGTTTTAGAATTCCAATGTAAAGTTCATTATTTTATACTAATTTTATCCTTATTTTTTTTATTCTGTTAATTATTTAATTCTTAGCTAGAATCTCTCAATATTTACTCATTCAACATCTCTCTCTTGTTATCTCTTTTATTGACCAATCACATCCTTTTTTTGTTTAATGAATCAAAGGGTAATATTATCTTTTATAGTTATTTTTTCTTAGAATTAAAACTATTAAATTATTTTATTAATTTTAGTATCATTTTCTTAAATGAGATAAAAAAGAATTGATGGAATATAAATGATTCTTGGACAGATTTTATTTTATATTGAAGGAATAAATTAAAGTCATTTTTTATTCTTGAAGAACTAAATTAATATCTATTTTTTATGTTTAAAGGATTAAGTTGATATCAATTTTTTTTGGAGGATCAAATTGATATTGTTTTATATGATTAATTTTACTCTTATCTATTAATTCTTTTTCATCTAATCAATTGTTTAAATATACGTGATATAAAAATGACCATAATTAGTTTTTTCTATAAAACTAACTGTGTCTATCAGTATCAGAATAAAAGTGCCAACTATCATACTAAAAATGTCATGTGAAAATAATTCCTCATGAAGTTTCCAACGGTGAACAACCATCAAATTTAAGAATGACAGACCACTGTTTTCTTATGCCTACAACTCTACAATTCTGCATTCTTCCAAACTCCTCTTGATTTCCCTCCACTGCATGCGGCACTCTCCTGTTATTATCTCAAATCTCAATTTCCCCCGTACTTGGTTAGTATTTATATGTTGAGTTCATAAATTAAAAAATTTAAAATACATCCTGTTCAACAAAAAAAAAAAAAACATCCTATCCTTTTTTCTTCACCTACCTATGACTTAACGAGTATTGAAACATGCAGTTACGTGGACCAGTTATCAAGATCTCTCTACGTGGAGTATAGACAATATGGGATCCACGTACAGTGTCAGGTAGGTACAGTATTTTTTTAAAAAATTGTTATATTCTCTTAAAATATTATTTTAATAATCTATTTATTACTTAATAAAAAATAATTAAATAAAAAATAAATATATTAAAAACATAAAAAATATTCAATATTTTTTGTTTAATAATTAAAAAAAAAAAAAATTGATTAGGAGAATTTAAAATTATTTTTTTACAAATATTTATATTTAAAATTTATAATATTATGAATAATTTATGAATTTTTGTGAAATTAAGAAAATAAAAATTTTATCTTATATTCTGAATATATATATATATATAGTGGTAGAGATATGAGTGTTTTTGGTCAATAATCATTATTTAAATCGGAAAATGAGAGATACAAAATATATTGGCAACATAGGTACTTTTGTCCTTTTATCTTTTTTTTTTTAATTTTACCTCTTATATTTTAATTTTATTAATTTGATTTTTTATCTTGCAAATCAGTATTTAATATAATTTTTTATCACAATTTTGTCACCTTTTAACATCATGATATGTCATTAATCATTATGATGATATCTACATCATATATCTATATCATTATTCTTAATGTCACGTCATCACTACTATTGAAATTTGAAATTTATAACGGATCTGTGATGAAAAATAACTATATCAAATATCAATTTGTAAGATAAGAAATTAAATTAATAAAAATAAAATATAAAAGACTAAATGAAAAAAAAAGATATACAAATAAGTAATCAAATGCCTATTTTGCCAAACATATAATATCATGCATGGTAATTATCAAATTCATGAGCATGTGACTGCTGTATTCTGATTAAATTAGTATGATTAATATAATGAAAAATGAAGGTACCACTGTATGTTGCAACGAAGATGGCATCAAATGTAGCATCTATTAAGAGAGATTCTTTTTTCATACCAACTCCTGAGGGTTATGCAAGAGCCGCAATACGTGAAATTGGGTATGAACCAAGGTGCACACCTGATTGGGCTCACTCAATTCAGTGGTTCTTCGCACGCTTAATCCCAGACCCACTACTTGATGCTTGGCGCTTGTCCGTTGGCATGCGCCGCAGGAAGGAGGGAGAGGGAAATTAACGGCAACATCCATCACTACTATTAGGAGAATCAGTTAATCGTTTTTTTTGTGGGTGCATATCATGCAATTATATTAATTTTAATTATAACTATTCATGTTTAATGGTCAGAACTTATTCGTATGAAGTTAGTAGGCAAGATCATATAAAAAAAAGTTAGTAGACAAGATGAACGGATCTTTAACATTATAAATATTTTATTATAATAATAAAATTTTAAAATTAAGGATTCCGATTCTTTTAGTCAAAATCTTGAATCCTTTTTTGCAAACCGAGAAAGATTAGACGGCAAAAATGAAAGCCCCAACACTATTCATCAATGCCGTAGTTTGTGTTCACCCCCGTTTGTCAAGAAATCCTCGTCATCAACCTTCTTTGTGCTCATCCTTGCTGGTGTTGTTATTAATTTTAACAAATAAATAAATAAATAAATAATTAGTTATTATATTTTTACTAATAATTATAAAAATATCTAATTATTACTTTATTTTTATTTTATTTTTTACTTTTAAACTTTTGTGTGATAAAAACAACATTTCCTTCATAAGAACCTCCACCATCCGCAATGGCATGAATAGAATGAGAAGAAAAAAAAGAAGATAAATTAAAAGCAAAAACAAGAAATGTACCAATAATTCAATTATTTTATCTAATTTTTTTATTAATTATTCTAATTATTAAATAAAAAATATTAAATATTTTTGTGTTCTTAAAATATTAAATATATTTATTTTTTTATTTAATATTAAAAAATTATTAAAAAAACTTATAGTAAAATATATCATTACTCTTCAACAAACAACCAGCAATATACCTAGGGCTGCTTTTTCCATTGGCCCTCAAATTTCAAATACCAATACAAAAGCTCCTCGAGATCATCCAGTCCTTCATGCCATGAGCCTCCCCCATCTTCTCCATGGATTTTCAGAAACCTACGCATTTGCCACCATTGTTTCGTCAACATCTAAACACAATCTTTGGAAGTGAACTGGTTGATTGCTGCCTATATATGGTTATTGTGTCAGTAGCAAGGTTTCTTCTATTAGCGTAAGAACCATGGCATAAGAAAAACTATACTAATACATATCCTTTTAAGAGCATGTATTTATTGTACTTTAAGTGCATGTTAGAATTTCTCATACTCATAATTAAGAGGTATTCTGGCCACATCACGGCTAGCCTTTTTACCAATGCATTTTTAAAACTAGATTGGCATGGTATGTGCTGGGAACTATACTCATGATGGTTTATGGAAGTTTGAAAGAATTCAAATTCCGATGTTCTGCTTTTCTTATGTATGGTGTTGTTTTTCTCTCCTAGTTCCTCGAACATCATAGGAACACCAGAGCTAACTAAAACGACATTGTTTGCATTGATTTCCGATGATATTTTCCAATTTCCAGTTCCAGACTTTGATTCGCCTGAAAATTGCTCCTCACAAGTAATCTATGATTCCGTACAAGTTTTGGTAACTTCAGTTTCTTTCATAATCTTTCTTTCTATTTTACTCTTGAGCCTAAAAAATATGCTCATGTATTCATGAACTCCCGAATTAGAGAGTCCACACAGTAAGACTTTGACGCCTTCACTTCAGGTGGTGATCATTTTTTTTTTCACTCTTTAAAAATCTTTTTACGTTATATAATTCACTTCATATTAAAGAATTCATAAAGTTTAAGGACTTAATTAATAATAAAAGTTTGTGGTGATTATTTATGTTTTAAAATTGAAGGGGTTTAAATGCATTTTTTTCTGTAATATAGATATAGATAAATTGGGTCAAACAATCATAATAACAATATCGGTTATGTTATTTACATAAATAAAATGTTAAATACGTCACAAATTTCACATAACCATCCACTTCTCTCTCTCTCTCTCTCTCTTTTCCTCTTTTCTACATTCTTCTCACATCTAATGATTTAATTATGTCCTTCCTATGAAGTTCCTGTGCATAAAAATCCTGGGCAAGAAACATATTTCAGGAACACTATTATATCCGGTGAGATATCTTTCCATTGATGGCCAGCACAGAATGAGCTGGATTGCATTGATGTATCTATAATTAATTACATAACCTAATTCCCAACTATCATCATCATATGCTTGTGTTTTAAACAGTGCTTTGAATTTTCTCGCTACTGGAATCCAACACTAGCCGATAACATATTCAGTAAAACACATGAAATAGTTTGTATTCAACTCTATATTCTCTTATTTGGAAGAAAGAGACGCGAAGATTCTCAAATAAGAATAAAGGTGGGGGAAAGTAAATGGCGGTAAATTCACCAGCAAGTTCTAATTGTGTCCCACAAAGTGTGGACAGGTTGATCCTGCTTCTTGGTTGTGTCATTTACGTTAACGCTTGATTTAAGAAATATTGAATATAATAACTAGCCCCTAGCTTGGGGCCTACTGATGAATTGGACTCCGATCTCTTTTATGTTTTCGGCTTCTTACTTTTCAATATTTCTTGCCTTTCATACTTTTAGCCTAAGCATGCCTCTATAATTTTTTTTTTTTGAGCTGAGCATACCGCGCGTCTATAACATTATTAATTATACATTGGCGAGAATTATTATACCATTAAAGATTGTTTGAAAAATTTGAAATAATTACATGAGTAATAACTCTGTTTAGCCTAAGCATGCCTCTATAACTTTTTTTAGCTGAGCATGCACGTGTCTATAACATTATTAATTATACATTATTGGCTAAAATTATTATACCATTAAAGATTTTTTAAAAAATTTGAAATAATTACATGAGTAATTTAGATTTAAGGGGAAATCACACGAACTTTTCTTGAAATTTAGCATAATTATACTTTGACACTCTTTTATTTTATACTTTTACACAGATTTTCCCTAAGATAAACTGACGTCTATTGCATTAATTGGCAGAGTTAATTTATCCATTATACCCTTCACTCTAATATCATACTTCACTCGATAAAAAAAAACTCATTTTAAGATGTATATAGATTATGATTTTAAATTGCGGTTACGGTCGCAGTTACAGAAATTACTAAAAACACAATATTGCGACTAATTGCGAGAAAATACAATTGTTACAGTCACAATTACGATTACAATGCGGTTGGAGAGACTACACAAATTATAATATTGCGACAACAATTACAATTCAGATCGCAATTGAAAACCATGATATATATATATATATATATATATATATATATATAGTAATTTGATGAATTTCTCCTCTGTAACAGAACAAATCCACCACCACCACCCACTTTCACCCCTCTCCTGGATCATGGTTGAGGGATGGCTATGGGCAGAGGAGAGTGGCGAAGAGTGGTGGTGTTGGTGGTGGAGCTCGTCGTGAGCGAATCCCGGTGATGCAAGTGCGAAGGTGGACAGTGGAGGCATGACTCGTCGTAGTGGTGATGGGTTCGGGTCTGGACGGCGCCAGGGGCTAGGTTTGGAGGTGATGCGGCTTCGTAGAGGCAAGTAGGGGTGTAGTGGCGTAATGGCTGGTTCGTCTGGGTGGTGATGACGTCGGATGTTGGAGTTTCGATGGAGGTCCAGTGCTGGTAGGAGCAATACCTGGTTTGGTGGCGGCATGCATGGTAATTTGATCGAGTTTGGTTTCTATTTATGTGGTATGCTCTATTGCAGCCCTTGAGGGTGGCCTTTCAGCTTTTGGCCATGGCAGATTATTTTTTCTTCTTTTTTTTGTTTTTTTTTCTTTGTTAATTTGTGAAATTGTTTCCACTTTCCACCACTGGTATTTGTTGTTGATAGTTGGGAGATTTTTGTTTTGGGTTTGTCGGTTAACATGACTCTTGGACTTTGTGGCAAAGAGGTTTGGGTGTGATACTTGATTATGATACTTGAACTTTCGCCCAAAAAAATGGTGGAAGAGACCATGTAGGAAGATATTTCTCCTCCATAGCAGAACGTCTCACCTTCTTCATTTCATCAGACTCCATTCTGACCAAGGATCAAACCGATTCAAAACCCAAGTCATGAGTTTTCTGATCTGATCGGTTGAGTCGATTCCATTCATACAGCTATGGTCTAACCCAGTAAAAGTTGTACTTCGAAATAATTACCACCCGTTGGTCTTGAGAAGAACACAAATGATGGCGATGCTGATGAGAAAATTTAATTTGCTATGAACGAGAGAGTAGACGAATGATGTCATTGGGCATATAAAGGAAAGTGAATTTTTCACATTAATTTTTGAACAAAACTTAGCTCTAATTTGAGAGGAAAGAATTTCTTCTAATTCTATTTAATTTCATTTAATTTCATTTAATTTATTGTTATGTTGTGCACTTATTTTTTATACTAACTTTTATATTGTGTTCTTTTAATTATAAGAATTGGGTTACACATAAGTACTGTAATACTAAAAAATTAGTGCACAAATGTCAAATTTATTATTTATAACATGAAGGCATGATGGGTACGCAAGAATAAGTCAATATAAAAAATCATACTTTTTTTAACATAAAAGTTTACAAGGAAAGTTATCCTATTCTAAGGTCACGACATGTTAAAAGCCTTAACAAGATTGATCTTATATTAATTATTTTCAGATGACTTATTACTAAAGAATTATCCGTAGGAATCAAACCAAAACCTTTTTGCATCGATACAATTCAATTTTGCTGGTTGAACTAACTCACATTAGCAATATAGAAAATCATACTAAAAGCTTGCCTAAAAAAAAGAAAGAAAGAAAATCATACTAATAAATTACATTTTTCGTTAAATTTTTTTCTAAAAAAAGTGAATTTTATGTGATAATTTTTAATTAACTTATTACCATATTTATATGCAATATTTAAGATATCAATGTCAATAAGGTTATGTCTATCATCTTTATTATTATTTTATTATATATAATTCTTATTATAGCAATTAAAGTAATCACATTTATTAATATAAAAAATTTGAAATACTCAAATTACTAAAAGGTGTTACTAAAATAATTTAACTAACAACCCATCTAAAAGTAAATTAATTTTTTTATCTAAAGATTATGCCTCACAATGTCTTAATTTTTAAGAAATTTTATATCATGGAAAGAATATTGAATACAGAGTAAAGATGCGAATAAAATAATTAAACTTAGAGTCTCCTTGATTATAAGGGTAAGAAAAGAAAATAATTAAAGATAGTATTGGCAGTACATAGATGCAAATGTTAAAAAATATCAGAGTTCATGAAATTACTTCAAGCCACTTCAGTTTACGTATGTGAAAGTTAACCCAAAAAAAAAGTTTACGTATGTGAAAAGCCTTTTGGTAATTTTCTTCTTTTTATTTTGAAACGATACAGCATCTATGCTATCTCATGTTAGAGTCATTATACTAGATGTATGATAACTATATAATTTGTTATTAATTCTGAATTTCATTATTGGGACAACGAAAAGGACTGGTAGTTGGGTCATGTTAGATGCATGTGAAGAAGGGCAGAAATTGATGGTTGAAGAAATATATATTTTTTCAAATAATACTTATTATAATGCATAAAATGTTTAAAATAGTTACAAATTATATTTAAAATATCATAAACATAAATCTCAAATAATATACATCATAATTAAACACGACAAGTACTATTATAAACTGGTAAGAGGTTTCAAATGTGGTTCTGAATGACCCCTTTCCTTTTTACTTTTTAGTTAGCAGTATGATGAACGTGTTATTTTAACATTTATAGCAGGGTAGTAAGGATTACTTTTCTTAGTTTATGATATTCTAATGCCAAATTGCTAATGTCAATTTTAACCCACGATATTAATAAGTTTTTTCTTGTCTCCAGCTCACACTAGTGCAAGCAAAAGTAAACGCATTTTAAGGTTTATTTCTCTGAAGGGGCCGCCGCATCCTATCCAATTGTTTGAAAGTGAATCATACCACTAAGCTCAACTAGAGAAAACAACGAAAATGCACATAGCTCAATCCAATTGTATTATTACACATATTCCGGACTGTCTTAGGTTTCTTAAAATGCTTGAGTACTTCTTCTACAGTATCGCAAGGCATAATGATATTTGTACATTATTTTTATTAAATTTTTTATATTTCTTTCTTATATAATAAAATAAAAATATATTTTTAAATATACATTCCTTTTTTTTTTAATCTCAAACTAGTATTAGTGTAAGTGTAAAAACTTCTCCAATATCCTAACTAACGTATACTTTAAGTATGAGTGATGTTATTTGCATATCAAAAGTTTTACATCATTCTTATGCTACTTTTTTTTTAAATAATAAATTAAAACAAAAAAAACAGACACATTCAAACACATATTTTCTCTAACATTTTTATCTCAAACTTAAAAGATTTTTTGATGATGAAAAACTTTTGATGTGCAAATAGCACTATATTTATGGGGAATTTCTATGATGCTAATATTTTATTTAAAAAGTATAATACTTAGGACAAATTGTTAAACATTTTACAAACTATTAAATATTTTTAAATATTAATTATAAATTCAACATTTAATAAACACTTAAGAATTCGGATATTAAACCCTGGAGATAACATAAAAATTCCCTATCCGTTTAAGTAAAGTGCTATCCTATATCGTCACCTAAGCAAATGCACAATTGCAATATACCATTTGGTAAAACTGCACATTCATCACTCAACCATTCAAATTCTTCAAAGAACAAAACAATTTAAACTTTATTAAAAAAAATAACAAAATTCAAATATACCCCAAACAGAGAAAGAAAAACAGAGCAAGGTAAAGGAAAGAGACAATAAAGACAGAAAGAAAAAAAAAGCAATTACAAACGTTGACGTGTTGGTTCTACTTTCTTGCGAAACGCAACCTCGGTGTCCAATCCAAAACCAT